>SRMA01027244.1:629756-766135 GCA_007224835.1 Danionella cerebrum | reverse complement strand
AAAGTGTAAAAAGCTAGGATAATTCGCAATGTATGAATATGTGACAAAACACACAAACTTTTGTACTCTTTTTTTGCATTCCTTGTCCTTAAAAAGCCACAAACTCAAGTTATTTTTTTCCTCCATCTACTGAGAACATCGTGAACCTGGACAAGATGCTGAGGAATCCTCATTTCACTCCACTCACAGACCAAAACATTTGAACCATTAGATCTTTTATTTGCAAAAGGTTAACATACAGGAGTCTAACGTCAATTAAAATAATGAAAAAAAAAGAATTAAAACCCATTTACAAAGAGAAAATCGATACTGTGTAAAAATCCCTGTTCTCACATTATCTGGGTACGTGTGGACAGGGCCCAAGTCTCTAAGTCTAGGTACAACTAAATACAGATTTTATGCTCTCTCGCTCCATTAATTTATCTCAAAGCGCTATTTTTTTCTCAGGTTCATCACAGTTAATTCAAAGCTCCAGTGTTCCACAAACACGAGGCGCTCTTCCCGTACTAGAGGAGCTTTGTTTTCTAGTTTCCATGCCTTTCAGGAGCTTCGAAACGACCGTGATGCTTGAGATCACTCCTCATTTGTCATCTTCAGGAGGCTGTTCTTGTCAATCTTGAAGAGTCTCCACCCTTCCTCGTGGGAGAGATCGGACGCCCCGCGCCGCTTGTAGAACTCAATCGAGAGCGTGTTCCACTCCGCCACGATGAAGTGCATGCTGCTGCACCGGGTTTTCACCGCTGTCTGTGGAAGACACAGCCCAAAGTGCCTCAATATTGTCATGTTCAGCCCAGATGGAAAATAGAGGAGGACCCACAGAACACAAGAGGGGACCTTGTGCATTAAACTCACATGACTGAGCGTCTTCAGGATCTCCGAACCAATTCCAAAACCTGTTTTGAGAAGAAAGCAAAGTTAAGGATTGTGTCTCATTCAGGAAGTCCACCAGTCTCAGGCTCACAAACCTCTGAACTCCTTCATGACGTAGAAATCCTCCAGGTAGAGCAGTTTCCCAATCCAGGGGTCATAGGTGAAGTAGTACATGGCGAAACCAACGATCACGTGACCTGGAGAAACAGTTTAGCATCACTCGAGTCTTGTAAGCTTGTTTTAGGATGCTAATACTTTGGAAAAACAAAGATTACAGAGTAGTCATGCTTTTTTTGGTTGCCCTTGTTCAAAGATCTTGTGCTTCTAGCTGCAGCCTCTAAAAATTGTTCCTAATAATAATAATAATAATAATAACTATAACTATTATAACAGTGAACCCATCCTTCGGTCCGTGTGAAAACAACTCCACAAAGTTGTGAACAGAGGCTTTTCTAGATTCTCTTTCAGAGATCTTTTCATTGGTGCTAAACTAAGCTAGCAACCCCTCATCCGTCAGATCGCACTTGCACTTGGTGATGTAAGGCTTGGATGCAGCTGCTACACTCCGTTCTTGATCTCCATAACAAAGTGAGCATGTGACTTATCAATAAAAAGAATCATTGTCAATGATTGCAATGGTTCATCACTTTTTTTTTCTCACCCTCGATGCTCTGGTGCTGTTTGGGAACTTCTGCTACGATGCAGTGATAGAAGGGGTGATCCCCAAACCCGTCCTCCAGCAGCTCTGAGCAGCGCAAGAGAGAGAGACACTAATAAAAATAATCACCATGAACTAACAAATGTTTTACATTTAAAACAAGCGCTATTCAGTAAAGTCCAGTTCATTAATAATATTGTGCATATTTATTCAATGATCAATCATAATTAAATATAATTCAAGTTGTCTTTTAAATACACAGAAAATATTTTTATTTTTATTGCACTCATTGGTTTTACACGATCAAAATGAGTAAAATGAACACAATTTTATTACATTTAAAATGTTTATTTAATCTAAAATCATGTTCATGTGGAACAGGTGTAAATCGATTTTTGCACATTTTGGGAAAGTTTGAGTGAATTAGTTTAAAATATTTTCAATTTTGTCATCAAAAGATCACCTTATTAGAACCGTTCTGGGGAATCTGCTCTTCCGGTGTGAGGCCCACACAAGGCTTTAGATGAAGGTTCAAGAGGAAGGTTCTAGATCAAACATCACATTCTCGAATGGAACTTACCCTTTTCAGTGAGAACAACTTGATCTTCCATTTCCTCAAATTTTGCCAGTTCCTAAAACACAAGAGGAATATATTCAGTAAAGATATTCGATCAACCGTCCCAGCAGCGAGCTGAACTCTGCAGTTCTTCGATTGGCCACTAGAGGTGAACTAGTGTTAAAGCGCTCAGAATTAGTGATAAAAATATTGCTAAACATAATTAAAGCCTGCAGGATTTATTCAGTGGATCTTGCCCTGTTTGACGACTGCGGTGGAGTAATGCTGTCTACTACTCTTTTATTTAACTCTAATAAACATGAAAATTGTGCACGGTCCAGCACACAGCAGTTAAGTGCGGTCCACCTTTGACGCGCTTTGGACCATCCTGAACCACACGGAAATGAACATTAACCTAAAGAAAAACTGGTTCATTTGCTCAAAGTTAAAGTAAAATTAATTTATTAATTAGGAACGATGCTTCGGTGCCGACCTCGAAGCCGAAGTTAGGATCTGTGAACAATGGGATGGTGGGAATCTATTACTCAGGTTCTTATCAATAACAGAGTGTAGCAGATGGAAGAGCAACATCCCTCAGGTTTTATGCAGAAGTACTCGACCATTTCTCTAAAACCAGTGCACAACTGGTGTCGCCATAGCAACTGTGTCCACGGTGTATTGCTGGTTAATTAACAAATGAATGCCTGGCTGCTTACATACATCCAGGTTTATGCTTTTCAATAATTAATTATTTATTTTAATAGGTTAATATTTACAAATGTATATATTTAATATTGGACAGAATTAATTGTGTTCTGATTTAAATGTGTATTCATTTTGGTGTAGTGGTATAATTATTACATTTTTTGCATGATGGATCTATATAATTAATCCTCTCACACTCAGGTAAAATGCTCAAGCTCACGGAGCAATGCATCTTGGTAAAAGCTGGTCATATTTTCACGGTTTAGCTTCTACGAACTCCTGCCATGTTTTCTTGTGACTAATTCAACTCAAAACATAACCACAGAAGCATTTATCGACAATGAAAGAAAACCTTGCTTTTTATTTGAAGAGTGAAAACAAAAATAATAGACACTAATATTTGGGAAACCAAATATTTGAATTTACAGCTAACTTTACAGAGATACAATTTCAGCCTGGAATCTCACAACTGTCACCTTTATGAGTCGCAAAATGTCACACACGTCCTTGGGCTCGGCTTTCCGGAGGATAAACTTGTCCATTTTCTTCTCTTGCTCTTCTTTCCTTTGCTGAGTAGTCCTCGATATGTGAAGAGTAGTAGGATTTGTTTCTTCATCCGCCTCTCAGAGGTCGAGCCTCAGCTACAGGGAACCGGGAGAGAGACAGCAGACATCCAGAGAAAGATCATCAAGCAATAGCTGCGAAAGACACGTTTTGTGGCTTTAATAGATACTCAGAGGGGCGGGGTTTCAGACCACGCCTGAAGACCGTTAGTTGACAAAGACCACACCCACTCCACGTGCTTTCAAAGTTTAGTTTATTAACTCCGAATGAATCTCTGCTTTATTCTTTCCTGCCTTAAGGATAATATGCATTTAAATAAATTATATTTTAATTTAAAGGGTAGGTTTTTCTTTTCCTCTTCCATTGCCGAATATCATATACCCAAATATATTTTTCACATATATCTGCTTTTTATTAAGCCTTGTCGACTTTAACAATGATTTTGAGGTCACAGGGGTCTGCAGGTACCTGTATCTCCAGCGCACATTGGGCAAGTGGTACACCCTGGACCGGTCGCCAGTCCATCGCAGGGTAACATTCCCTCACACATTCACACCTAAAGGGAATTTAGATTGTTCAATTAACCTTTTATTTAACATCCTTCAGCCTCATTAAAAACAAGGTGATCAATGAAAATTAATATTTGTCTCAAGCCGCTGCATAACTTAGGCCATGCCCACTAACTTTTCAGTATTTATTTACACTTGTGTTTTGTGGCTTTCTGTATTTGTTTTTCATTGCTTTTAAGGACTTCAGAGATTTAGGTCACTATTGATCCTGTTATGTTCATAATCATAACATATTCCAGGCCACACCCACAAAATATAAGATTTAGGTATTTTCACATAAGTAAAATATCTTTAGAGTGATCTGTAAATGATTGCATATTTTGCTTATTCTAGCACATGCAAACAGGATGAAATTCAGAGCAAAATGTTTTATCAGGCAGATTGATTGTATAATTTGTGCCTTTTCTTGAGCAGTGTTTTGCCGTGAGTGTCAGCTGTGTGCTGTAAACACTCTAACCGTTGCCCTGATGGAAACTACCAGCCAAACCTGCAGAGAGAAGAGTTTCTGGAGATCCATCTTCTGGAAACTTCTCATAAAACACCTGTGTTTGTGTATATGTTCCATTTTGAAAGGGTTGCATTTGTCCCACAACTTTATGCTAAAATATTTATTAAAACTTAGTGCAATTCCTGCTTTTCTTCAAAGTATTTGCTGATGCATATTCGGCATGCGTCACTTTTGTACTTAAAACTCTCTTACACACACTTTCTTTTCTGTAAGACACTCTGTGTAGAGCAGGAGTTAATGGGTTAACACAGCTAGTACAGCACAGCAGTTACTGGTTTTACTGTTCTCTCTTTATGTCGAAGCAGCGCAGATCAACCAGGGTTTGGTTCAAAGGTGAAGAGAGAAAACACTGGAAAGTTCCACTCTTCCTGCACCATCGGTGTTATTCGCTTCCAGAGAGGGTTATTGAATTACTTGCAGCTCTTTACAGGTTTTGACAGCTCTGTTCTTTATCTTACAGACGCACTCCCTCAGGATTCTGCAATCCATGCACATTAATGACATGAAAACAGGTTTCTTTCCACATAGAGACATTACCTGTGTTAAATAATTCACAGCCTGTCATGAAGCTCAGAATTGACCGCAGGTGCATCACGTTTCCACTGAGCATCCTCAAGATGTTTCTGCAGCATAACTATAGTTCATTAGACATGACTTCTCTAGTCTAAACCTGAAAGGGTTCACAGCATACGACTCAATGCTGAAGGAGGTCACAGACGCAGCTGACCCAGATCTACTGAAGACTTCCGAGTAGATCATTGGTGCATTACCGTCCCTCTGGGATCTCCCCCATCTCCAGAGTGAGACAGAAGGCCAACAAAATCTCTCTGAAGCCCATCACCTCCGGTCGGCCCTTCGAATTGAAGGAAGGATGAAGCAGCAATTTACAGAATGAGAATCTAGATGAAACCAGATGAAACAGTTCGTCTCTCAGTAGAACAATGACCTGAAGCACACAGCCAAGATATCAATGCAGAGGTCAATGTTCTTCATTAATAACAATGTCACGCCTCAGTTCCCAGTACTTTCCCAAGCCAAATAACTTTATATGAATGAATACTACATTTAAACAGTAAGAATCTAAAATGTGCTTTTAACATAAACACGCTTTCATTTACCAAATAAACAGTAAAAATTAACAGCACAAAATGGTGTAAAAGCAATTAGTAATTATTTAGAGTATTGAATCGCTTGAAAGGCATGAAAACTGCTTTAGAACATCTTGTATATTTGTTGGGTTTATGGGCCATGTTTATGTGTCTTGTACTTTGTTCATCACATCTGTCGGAGTTGAGGTCAAGAGACGCTCTTATCTCCGTCTGAACACAGGTTAACTCTGTTATTGCAGCTGCGCGCGCGTGTGTGTGTGTGTGTGTGCGTGTGTGCGTGTTTGCTGTGATAAGCTCTTTCCTGTGCTCCCCACACTGTAAAACTAATAATCCATGTGCACATGCAAACCCCTCTTGTTATTTTACTTACAGTTTCAATGCATCAATAACCACTAAGTGATGTTTAGTAGGGCCACAATTGTTTTAGATAAATATGAATAAAAACAGGGTGCACACTTAATAAACGCAAGAACGTTTCCCTGGAGTTAAGTGTGATGTGGTCTGCAACAGAGATTTATGAAAGAGATGCTTTTCAGTACAAGATAGCGGTAGAATAAGTAGATAGGGAAGATAGACAAGCAATCCTGTGGTTTGGATGGATTTTTATTTTTCCCCAACAAATATCTCCAGTATCACAAATTATTAACGGTCATGGACGTGTTCTTTCATAAGCTTGTGATGCCCAACAGAGATCCATCATGGAGCAAACACAACAAAACTGCTGGACGTTTTCAGAGGCAGTGAACACGGAAGAGGAACCTTTGGAACATCATTCGCCAAGAGCTCAGTTGAGTTTATCAAAGTACTTGAGTTTCCCCGAAGGGTCTGGAATGATCTGTGAGAGAAAGAGAGCCATATCTCAGAGAAAGACCCAAAAACTGTTGTGTCCACCAGTCATAGCCATGGCCCTGAGCTCAAATCTTACCGTATCACTGCCAGGTTTCCATCCGGCTGGACAAACTGAAGCCAGAGAGAGGAAGAGGGTCAGAAACACTGCAAGGCGCCCAATAGAACATATCGATATTGCAACAGTGTCTTGGTAACAACGGCCATGAAGGAGAGCACAGTCAGTAAAGAACAGGACGCTTTTCCTTTTCAAAGTCCAAGCACGTTTTACCACTTTGACCCTTTCATTATTTGCCTGATTAGATTAATGGCTGCCATTAGTTCAGCCCGAGTCGTCTAGAGAAGGGACACCAGTACTTCTGAATTACTCTCCAATGTTTGGTGGATGCCTTTTATTCGTTATTTAAAGCAGTGTTTGATTTAGCAATTTTGTGACATGATTTGAAGAGACTTTTTTTGGACTGAAAAACTCTCAGGATTGGAGGATCGATTTCTTTTGTTGCGTCTGTGAACCGGTCTTTTTGATGAATGCCTCGTACCTTCTCCGTGTTTGTCGGTGTACTGGAAGGCCTGCACCAGTCTGAGCGTCTCGTCGACTGATCGTCCGACTGGAAGATCGTTCATGGTGATCTGTCTGAGGACTCCTTTACCGTCGATGATGAAGAGACCTCTGAAACGCAGCGAGTTGTATTATTGGCAAAACAAGTCACTGCACATCTCAAAAAACCATCAGCAGCACCTGAGCGTGTGGCCCTGATCTTCGAGAAAAACCCCATAATCCTTGGATATCTGATGAGTGAGGTCAGACAGAAGAGGGATCTTCATTGGTCCTAGGCCTCCTTGTTTCCTAGGTGTGTTGATCCTGATGAAACAAAGCTGTACGGTGATAACCGTCTCTTATGTAAGATTATATGCCGAACATTTTTATAACATTATAAAGTTAATGTTAGATCATCTGTAGATAAAAGGGTTATCCGATCCGTGTCAGACTTTCCTAGCTCTTAAGGGGCTACGAAACATTCAACAACTCCATAAAGAAAGCAGAGAGCGAATGGAAACAATGGCGTCCTCACCAGGCCAGGTGAGTGAACTGCGAGTCGACAGAACAAGCTACAACTTCTGCGTTTATGGCCTGGAATTCATGCACACGGTCACTGAAGGCGATGATCTCCGTCGGACACACAAAGGTGCTGCAAGAAACCACATCAAAAACGATATCACACGATTTCAGTCTTCCTTTGATCTCTTCGAGTGTCACATAAGTCATTGTGTTTGAATCTAAATATTAATTGTGAACGCTCATGATTAGTAGGTGCTGTGTTGTTTGTAACAACTTTCACAGATTCTTCAACTTAATCTTAAAAATTACTTGCAACTGTCTCAGTAAATTTTATTTATCTTCCCCTCAACCCGAACTAGTCTCAAAACTGCCAACCTTTTCCTTCTTCTCCCTTTAACATATTTTCAAGGTCTTGTTCTCATCTCTAGAGCTGGATTCAGGATTCAATAAAAGCTGAGAAAGCAAAAAAAGTTGATGGAACTTGAGTGAAATTTGGTTTGTGTGTATGGTGTCATTGTCCCACTGAAAGATTAACCATTTCACAATAACCCAGTCTAAGGTCAAGAGTGTTCTGGAAGAGATTTTCAACCAGTAGATTGCTTTCGTCCAGCTATTGTTACCGTAGAGCATCCCCACAGCATGAAGCTGCCATGCTCATTATTTACAAGAGGGGTCGTATAGTCCAAGTGATGAGCAGGCTGGTTTTGTCCAAACACCGAGTTCAATCCTTGTCTTATAAGACCTGATAACTTTGTTCATATGCTTCTGGTACATTCCTGGTAGCTACCATGTGCCTTAACTGACGAATGGCTTGTGCATAGCAAACCAATAAATCTGGGACAGATGCTTAAAGTGCAGTGCAAGCTCCTTCTAGTGGTCTACAGAGGAACTACTGCAACAGGCTGCTTTTTCTGGTAAAAAAATTACAACTTTCTGAAAAATGTCTGTACTCATGTTGAGTCTAGCCCTGTGTGTGCAAGTGTTTGCACTGTTTTGTGATTTTCTTGAGTCCTCCAAGTGTGTGGAGTCAAGGCAAAGCAATGCTCACAAGTCCAAAGGATAGAAGAAGAACACCAGGTATTTCCCTCTGTAATCCGACAATTTGAGCTCTTTAAACTCTCCATTGATCACCGCGGTCCCTTCCCAGTGAGGGGCTGGTTTGGAGACTGAAAGCACATATATTGTAATAATTAATCTGTGAACAAATCACAAGAAAGTTGAAACTCTGGAGGGGCTTGAATGGGAGTTAACGAGTGTACTGTCTCTTTAAGAGATTCAACAGCCTTCGTTCATGACGTGTCTTTAGAAAGAAACAACTAAAACACTAGTTACGGTAGGAAATATGGTAAAGACAAACATTTTTAGTAAATAATAAAATGTGAAGTCAGAAATTCAGACACGAAGTTAATACTTATTTTAACATGAACATGATGTCATGCTAATATGTTAATTATAGCTTGTGCTTATTGATTTTATTTAATGAAATGCTTGTCAGTGCTGGACAAGTAAACAAACAAAACTCACTTTAAATCAACGACCATTGCAATAAATACAAAATAAGGGGCCGTGCTAAGAGCTAACGGCATTTACCGAACAGCTGTAACGGAGATCAGCAAAATAAACTAGGGGAGCTTAAAAGCTATTTTATTAAAACTCGAACAATTGACGCGCTATACTATCAAACAAAGAAAGAAACGCACTTTTGGCTTTGCTCAGGTGAAGGGAATGATCAGACACGGGAACGCGGAAGGCTTCTCCGGGGTAAACGTGTCCTCCGGCGTAATTATAACACTCCTGCTCCTTCTTTCCATCACTTAAAACCGATTCGGTTAGTAAAAGTAACGTGCAAATGGCACCTAACCATTCACGAGGAGTTTTAGCGACATCCATTGTTGACTCTAGCAGCCGGAGAGAATCAGCAGCAAGTGACGTAACTCGATTTATTCAGCGGCGACACGCACGCAAAAACGTCATCGATCTGTATGTCAAAAGATTTACCTGAGCCCGGATTTCACGTAGAGCAGATGCTGAGTTACATTATATACCAATCGGATAATTCCGCTGCAGCCCGCCATTATTTCAAGTTCAAGAGCGTCAAAATATAATACAGTGAAAATATTACCATTGAATAAATGAACAATTATGAAAAATTATTCAGTTATTTAAATGAATGTAATATATTTATTAGTAATAAATATTATATCAAACATGAAAAATGTCAAAGTTCAAATACACAGTGTGTAATAAAAAACTAATTGACAAAGAGGCATACATTATTAGTTTGTTGTTGTTTTATTTAAATTCCGTATTTTGTTTTTGAACGCATTTCGTTGTGTATTCCTTTTGATATATTGTTCTTCTATTTTTGTAAATGTTTGTAAATCGTAAAGAAATATCACTAAGTCACTACAAGTTACAAATGCAGTAGTAAGACAACCCTATATCAAAGATATCTAAACATATCTATGGAGCCGGTACTGCCATCTTCCACACACTAGTGGTCGCAGTACTTTCTGTTTTATTCTTAACTTCACTTCCGGTGGGGCTGCACAGAACGTTCACGCGCTGGCGGGAGTTCACCCGGTTGAAGACTTAAAGGTAAAAAATTGGTTGGTAATATTCACCAGATTACTATTTTGATATTTAGAAACAATACTAAAGCGTTTAACACACTCACGTGTTTGATTCGTCAGCGCTCGATTCGCTCTACGTCTTTCTCTTACACAACTCTATAAATTGCTTATGAAACGAGCAAACCACTGGTGTTTTTCTACATTATTGTTTATTAATTGTTAATTTAATTAAAGTTGCATGTTTAATTCTATTTCGGAATTTTAATCACTGTTTGTACTGATTTTACAAATCAGTAAATTAGCGCGATTAGCGCTTAGCATCAGACCTGCATTAGCAGCCCATTGTGTGGTTTATAATTAATTACTGAGATGAGATTCATGTAGCGAAAAAATGCGTTATTATGTTGTCTTTCAACTACATCTTACGATCATGAGATACGTATCTCTTAAATAAAACAAATTCGTAGGTCTACGTTTTCCAGGGGGCGCTCTCCATCGAACCTCAATCCAGCAATTTTCTGTCTGTTATAAAAAAAAATAACACAAGGAAAAAGGATTGTGATTTGAGAGAGGGTTTGCCTTATTTTAACATCATCACATGTTTCCAGTGGTTGCTTTTTAATAGATGATTTTGGTGAAAGGTGGGGTACACCCTGAACAGGTCGCTAGTCGATCAAGTGTTCCTCGGTCTGCTGTGGATACAGGGGACCTCGCTAGTTCCATCCCTTATTTCTGTTTCCTCTCACCAGAGCGAACCTTTTCTGAAAATGGCCGACAGTGATGACGAATACGACCGCAGACGCAGAGACAAGTTTCGTCGGGAGAGAAGTGACTACGACAGATCCAGAGAGCGAGAGGAACGCCGCAGAGAGGACTGGAACGACAGGTGGGGGGGTGGATAGAATAATACTTCTATACGTATTCAGTTAAACAAGCAAAGCTGCAGAATAACTTCTTTTTAATCAAGATTCATGTGTTCAAAGGAGGCCCTCGGCTAGAGAATGGGATCGGGGACGCGAGCGCCGCAGCAGAGGTGAATACCGCGACTACGATCGCGGGAGGAGAGACAGGTTTTCCCCTCCGCGGCACGACATGAGCCCTCAGCAGAAGCGCATGAGGAGAGACTGGTAGCTGCTTTTGCTCAGCTAGCTAACGCTGCTCTTTATTAGCTCACCAACGTTCTATTACTCTCAGGGACGACCACGGGGGAGACCCTTACCACGGCGGCTTTGATATGGGCTATGGTGGTGGTGGAGGACCCAGCTACGCCCCTCCACAGCCGTGGGGACACCCTGACATGCACCTGATGCAGCCCCACCATGGCATCCCCATCCAGGCCAGGTGAGCGGCTGGAAAACTACCAAACCTGTTGCTAAATGCGGTTATCGCCAATATTTCGAGTATCTGAGCGACCGCTTGGACTCCTGTGAGCAACATTAGCCGCAGTGGCCACGACGGCATCACATCCGTACAAATACCATGGTTTGTTAAAAGAATCCAAGTATGTCATGGTCAGTATATGTACATGTGATACTCACAGACATCAGCGGCCGCCAGTTAGAAACCAGTTTTGCATATACACATCACAGCTTATGCAAATTATTAGACACTGGGTTTGGTTTATTTTACTCATGGTGACATTGAAGAACCATGTAAACGGAACTTTAACTAGCCAGCATCAAAGTTTGTGTACAAACCTTAGCCTTACCTTTGTTCTCTCTCCACAGACTGGGGAACATCCACGATCTAGACCTTGGTCCTCCTCCTCCTGTAATGAAGACCTTTAAGGAGTTCCTGCTGTCTCTGGATGACTCTGTAGACGAGACGGAGTCGGTGAAACGCTACAACGAGTACAAGATCGATTTCAGGCGTCAGCAGATGCAGGACTTCTTCCTGGCTCATAAAGACGAGGAGTGGTACGGCAACAGTTGCTCTGTTACGTCTCAGTTGTTCTAAAGATGATATCTGAGTATTAGAGGGGGGGCATGAATCAATTCAAATATCAAGTTCAACATCGCTGTTTAATTCTTATTTTATTTATTCTATTATAGAAATGTTAATAAACTGCAGTTTTAGCTTCTTTGATTATAAAGAGCCCGTAGATCTCAACTTGAGCTGGGAAGCAAACCTATTAATGAGGTTATCCAGAAAACGTCTCCCTGTATAGGCGTTATAGAAATCTGGCTCCGAGGTAAATGTAATGTTTATACAGAGCCAGATCACAGGTAATTACCCTCTGCCGTCTGGAGCTTGTTTAATATCAAAATGTCATTCTACACTTTGACTCACAATGGCCTTAAAAAATTAAACGCAATGATAATATCTGCAAGAGGAAGTATCGTAGATTTGTTTGTTAATCATAGTAACAATCTAAAGGGTCGAAATAGCTCCCTAGCAACCAAACTTCTTACCCTAGCAACCACATTTGGTGAACTCTATTCCAGCTTTGGTAAATGGTAGAGACACGGGGGCTCTTTTATATAATGTGTAGTGACAAAAGCAACAATAGATGATGTCACTAACCCCTCCATAGCAACCAGGCTGTTTGCCCTAGCAACCAACTTGTCAAAGCTCAATCTCAGCTTAGGAAAGTCATAAACACGGGGTTGGTTTAGTTTCTTCTAAACAGCACTTTAACTGGAATGTTTTCGTCTGGGAATGTGTTTAACCCATTGTTTCATTCCAGGTTGTCTGATGGTTTCAAATTCCTGCCACAAATTAACCAAACCCTTCTTCCCTCCATCACCACTAGCTGTTGGACGCAGAGAAAAGCTCTTGGACGCACCACAGGAGTCCCGCGGTCAGACAGTCAGGGCTTGCACTGCGCACAATGCAGCTGCCTTTAGAATCCAGTTCCAGGGCTCTTAGCTAGACAGCCGAGACTCGAAGCAAGCGGCGTCCTCGGAGAGATTTTCTTTCTTTTCTTTAGCGTGTGATATTTTGTTCTTTTTTTTTCATTTTTGATATTTGGATCAGACTCCTGAGAAGATCGCTCTCAGTGTAAATGTGTTTAATGCGGGGAGCACTGCAGGTAAATGTGGCGCACACAGCGGAAACTGTTTTCTCTCTTTTGTTGCTAATGCATCTGCTTCTCTTGATGAATAATTGCTTTTGTTTCTTCCATTCTGGTGCTGAGTGTGATTTAATCCTGCTTTACACACAGCTCGCTCCTGAGGCGTCGTTAATCCAGTTATTATTCACCCTCTGCTTTTTCAGGCGTTAGAAAACAGTAAAATATTTAAAAGTACCTTTCCCGCTGATGGCTATTGATTTCAATAAATCAAATGTTTTTCACAGTTATAGATCGCACCTGTAGAATAAAAGCAATGTTTTCTTTGGGGTGGGATATAAACAGTCGTTAGAGGTGGTTATCTCATGATGTAATGTGATTTATTTACTGTTATTGCTATATATTACTTAAAAACTACCTTTATACATCTGGTAGATACAAATCAACTAAATTATCGACAGTGGTTTAACTAAGTTTTTTTGCAAATAAGTATTCTTTCTCATGTTTTAACAAATTGGATATTTGATTTAGGCGGAGGTACTTCAGACATGAAATTTGATTTTTTTTTTTATTAATTTTTTTTTATGACTTATTCTTTATCTCTGAGAAATTAGTTTTATCCTTTTGAAACGTTCTCCAGATCTGCTGATGGCACTTTTAGCATTACCCTAGCATAGATCATTGAATCCAATCGGACCGGTAGCATTTCAGTATAAAAAGGTTAGGGTTATAACTCCTAAAGTAAATATAAAAGCTAATATTGTTAGGAAATAATACCGTATAATATTTCAGTGAATAATTGTGCACTGGGACGCTTAATGTGTATTGCACATCATATGTGTAAATTCAGCCTAAATAGAAAGTAACATTATACATTTATTAAACAAATATTTGGTCTGGTTGGACTCATTGCTCTATGCTAAGCTAATGCTAAAATGCTAGCGCTATTACCAGATCTGAGAACAGCTGAATAGTTTTTAAAACTGTAAAACTAAATATGAAGGGATGTTCAATATTTACTATATTCATTTTACCCTCAAATTTCTACAAGTAAAACCAATATTTAATTTAATTAAAATTAAATTTAAAAAAATAATATTTTTTATAGAATATTTAAACATGGAGAATTTCTAATATTACATTTGAAATTTCACACATTTGGCCCCCAGTCCGAAACTCTAAAATATCTCTAAAAGGAAATATCTTAGTGAAATTAATTGTTTGTAATATTTAGATATGTAAAAAAATATTAGTTTTTAAATAAATCAAAAAGTTAAATTGCTATTGGATTATTTTTGCTAGAAAGCTATAAAAGAGAAAAGCTTGCTGCTCAGAAAACGTTCATCAATCCTTTTCTCACCTCAGAAGTCTCTTAAATCGATTTAAATCTAATGTTTTGCTCACTCCACTTCACAGTCCCTCATGCCCGTCCCGTCTGCCCCTCTTTCTCAGGTTTCGTACCAAGTATCACCCGGACGAGTCCGGTAGGCGCAAAGCAGACGCTCACAGCGCTCTGCAGAACCGCCTCAGCGTCTACAACTATCTGATGGACAACAACTGGTTTGAGACGGTGTCTCTGGACATCGAGCGAGCTCAGCAGATCACCAAGATCTTAGATGCAGGTACGGAGATTCGTCTGGGTTCTGGTCTTCATGTAGTCCCTTAGTCAGAGTTTTAGTTTAAGAGTGGAAGACTATAGACCAGAAATAGTAAAGCGCCCAGTACATACCCCTGAGGGACACCAGATGGAACTCTAGGGGTTTGTCGGTACTCTTCCAGAGACCCCCAGGGAAGACCATGTTTTATTAAAATGTGTGAGACCTGAATCGGCAGCAGTAGCGCCTCCGACATCATGATTGGCTCCTTGAAAACCACATCACGTCACACTTAGGGCCGTGTGATTAACTCTCAATTTCCTCCTGAAACTAGTTTTCCAAACCTTCACTTATTTCAAACTCCACTCTTAGCGGTGATCAAGATGGAGGGAGGAACTGAGAATGACCTGCGCATCCTGGAGCAGCCCAGCGAGGAGGAAGAGGAGCGTGAGCGACAAGTGTCTGGAGCCGCTGGCGCTGAGCCTCCCAAGCGAGATGAGCCCCGCCCTTCGGATGCTGAAGTCAAACCCTCTGTCGAAAAAGAAAAGATGGTGAGTGTATGAAGTCAAAGGAGGTCCGGGAGGCTTAGCGGTTAATGATTGTGTGGTTCTATTTCTGCTCTCAGGAGGAGGATGACGAGGACACTGAGAAGAAGACACCGGCTCCTGCTGGAGAGAATGAATCAGAGGAGAAACTTGAGAAGGAAGCTCCTGCTGAACCAGCCCCAGAACCCAAGAAGGTCTGCGAGAGGAGTGATCTTCCAAAAACATTCTGAAGGAGTGAAGCACTCAAACTCTGATTCAATTTGATGAACACAAAACTTCACAATAGTTCTTCAAGTTCCCAACTGTTTCTTACTGCCGTCTCTAGCTGAGCAAGAAGAGGAAGAGGAAGCACAGCGGAGACAGCGAAGATGAAGCCAGCGCATCAGACAGCGAGTCCGACTCTGACTCCGACTCAAACTCGCACTGCTCTGAGAAACCCTCAGAGAAAGAGAAGGAGACGGAGGAGGGAGAAGAGAAAGATGAGGATGAAGAAGAGGGAGAAGGTCAGTGCTTTCGGCGATTCCTAGCGGGTTTTTGTTTTGTTTTCTTGGCTCTGCTCAGCGTCGTTTCAAAGAGTTAAAAAAGAAAAGCAGCACTCTACGAAAGCTTCCGGGTCTTACTTCTGTTCTTTTAAAGCTGCGGATGGGAAAGAGGAGGACAAAGAGCTGAAGGAAAGAGCGAAAGATAAAGAGAAGAAACCCAAGGATGACCAGCCTCCTCGTCCTCGTCCTCTACACAGGACTTGCTCTCTCTTCATGAGGAGCATTGCTCCCTCCATCTGTAAAGCTGAGATCGTCGCGGTGAGTGCTCACGATTGAGTGCTCCGCTGTTCAGGTGGTCTCCGCTCTGGAGCTAAGCTTCTGTTGTGTTTCGCAGCTCTGCCGTCGTTATTCGGGATTCATGCGCCTGTGTTTATCAGAACCGCAGCCGGAGCGCAGGTAACCTGAACCTTTCAAAGCCTCTCCAGATGCAGTTCATTAGCACGTAGCTAGCATGACTCTTAACGTGAATACCATACAGTGAGCAGAAATGGTTAATCAGATCTTACTAGCAATATGTTGTGCGGAAAACATGAATTATGTGTTGAGTTGTGTCCACTTCGAGATGTTGGTTCATGCTGGCTGACGTTACTAAAGAGATTTCAGGATGGCGCAGACATTGAATAAGTATTTTACTAACGTAACGCGTGCTCCAACATGTTCATTGTGACAATGTTATCTTCAGACGCTACGGAAGCTAAGTTGAGGATTTCGTTTCTCTCAGGTTCTTCAGACGTTGTTGGGCGACGTTTGACAGAGGTGTGAACATTAAAGAGATCTGCTGGAACCTGCAGAACATCCGGGTGAGTTGTCCCATCGTAGCCGCAGTGCTCGTCGTGTAAGTTTCAGAAATAAACTGGTAAAACAAGGTAGAAGAGGTTCTTTGGTTTGAATCGTTCTTGTACAGCTGAGGGACTGCGAACTGGCTCCTGGAGTCAATCGGGATCTAGCGCGTCGTGTCCGTAGTGTGAACGGTGTCACGCAGCATAAGCAGCTTCTTCGCAACGATATCAAGCTGGCGGCGAAGCTGATTCATGCCCTGGATGAGAGGGAGCAGCTCTATGGCAGCAAACCCAGGAATGAGGAGCCCACCCTGGAGGTGAGCCCACCTTCACCTCACACTGTACAATGTTTTCTTTAGTGAAAATTTGTCGTTTTGTTAATTTCATGTTTAAATTGAGTTTAATGCATCTGGAAATTTTTTTTTGTTAAGTTTTTCTTATTGCCTTTTTAAATTTTCCTTCTGCTCTTCTGTAGCTTCACGCTCAAAACCCCATCCTGAAGAACATCACGGATTACCTGATCGAGGAGGTGAGTGCAGAGGAGGAGGAGCTCTTGGGGAGCGCAGGAGATTCAGAGGATGGGTGCAAGGATGGAAACCCTGCAGAAGTCACTGTGGAGAGAGATGATAAGCTCGTTAAGGTCAGGAAACAAGCGCGTGCTCTCGCTGAACCAGGTTCTTTCATTCTTGCTGCACATAAACACTTTTCCGAGACGTTTGGAGCAATAAACTCTTGATTTTTCACGTTAGGACCAGTATTCATATTTTATATAGCCATTTATAAAAAAATTTTAATTATTTGAAATAGCTAGATGTTGTTACATGTTAACGACATGCTCATTACCTGCGGCCATTTTAAACATACTAATGATGACTAAAGCCTGCTAGTAATCAGCTAATAGCATGTTTAGTTTAAGCTAATTTCATGCTAACGATACGTTAGTGAAATGTTAAGTCATACTGGCTACACATCTTCCTAGCATCATGCTAATAAAAGGTTTGTGTGTCATTTTGAAGTATCAATTTAATTTGTTTCCTCAGGTGTTGGACCGTCTGCTGTTCTACCTTCGAATCGTTCACTCCATCGATTATTATAACGCCTGCGAGTACCCGAGCGAAGACGAGATGCCGAACCGCTGTGGGATCATCCACGTGAGGGGACCCATTCCCCTGAACCGTATCCCTCTCAGAGAGGGTATGTGCTGGCTTTAATGTGGTCTGCGCTAAAGAAACTGCAATATTTGTTGATCTATTTGATCATTTGGGAAAAGAAGCAGTCGTCACTTCAGGATTTAAGAAGCCACTGAAGCAAAAGTCCATGTGGAGTGTGATCTTTTGAAAAGAGCAAAAATGATGCCGTTAATCATTTCTATTGGTGTTGTGCAGTAACTGAATGGCAGAAGATGTTTGAAGAGAAGCTGGGGCCCTTGTTCAGCGTCAAAGAAAGTCTGTCGGAAGACGAGGCGGCGAAAATGGGCCGCAAAGATCCCGAACAGGAAGTGGAGAAGTTCATTCTGGCCAACACTCAAGAGCTGGGGAAGGACAAGTGGCTGTGTCCTCTGAGTGGCAAGAAGTTTAAGGTTTGAGATCACAGCTTCATTCTGAGGAATCCGTTCTGCTTCGCTCTTCTCAGAAATGGCTTTTGTAGAGAGAGGCGTTCAGATGAAGCTAGCATTTGGAATTTTGTGCAGCATGAGCTACATCTTCTTTAGGGTGCTTGAAATTGTTGGAAAGCCCTGAGATTGAATGTTTTGAGGGTTTTAGTGGTGTCCTTTTGGAAGATGTGAAACAGAATTTAGCTTCAAAAGAAAACTGTGCTTTTAAACTGATCTAGTTCTTTATTGTAAAAGGCTTAACTTCTCAAACTCAATTAATAAACGCTGATTCCTCTCATCAAGGGTCCAGAGTTTGTGAGGAAACACATTCTGAACAAACATGGAGACAAGATCGAAGAAGTGAAGAAGGAAGTCATCTTTTTCAACAACTTCCTCATGGATCCCAAGCGACCCGCCATTCCAGAGCTCAAGCCCCCGCTGCATCCCGTTCCAGGGCAAGGTAGTGCCCCAGAAACCCTTCCAAGTGATGTCATTGAACATAAGAATCGAGAAGTTGAGCTTCGGTGTGGTTTATTCTTGGTTTTAGGACTTCTTTCACCCGGAGGCCTCCCCTTCCCTGGCCAGGGCCCTCAGGGTCTCATGAGTTTCGGGCAGCCCAGACCTCCACTAATGGGTTTTGGTGAGTTCTTTCTTTGCTCGGGCTAGTTTGTACTTCATGGTTTCATTATATAGACATGAAGTACAGGCCTCTCAGACTGACCAATGTCATGTTAGCATGCTAATGACATGCTAACCCAGGTTAACGCTAATGTAATGACATGTTAGCTTTATTCTATTATTAATGTCAGCTAAAATGAGGATTCGTTAATTTATATTTGTGCCAGAGTGATAACACATCAAGTCATTCTAGTTATATGTAAACAAACTGTAAATTATGGCGAAGGTTAGTGTTAGCTTTATGCTAATCCATGTTTGTATTCATGCTAAGCCTTTATAGACGTGCAATATTGTTCTAAAGCAGGGTTTATATTCTCCGTGGAGCATTTCATGTTGGACATTGATGTGGAAAAACAATTATTGTTACTCAAACTTCAACGGGGGAAGGAGAGAAGACATTTCTTTACGTAGGATATGACGCTCCTCTCGTGAACTACTAGTCTAACCAATCGCAGAGCCTACGGCCCGTCTGTGTACATAAAGTAAACATTGTTGTGGGAGGTGCACATTAAGCTACGGAGAATAGTTTTATTACTTTAGCATCTCCTGCGAAGGACTTGACGGGGAAGCATAATTGCACCTCAAGTCATGCTAGCTACATGCTAATGATACCATGTTTACATAAGTAATGCTAATTTATGCTATTGACATTTTACAATAGCTACATGCTGAAATAATTGTTAGCATCAGAGTAATGACATAAAGTAATGTTAGCTTTTCCAGAAAAGTCTTGCCAATTGTAATGATATAGTAATGACTTGTTAACAATCATTAGCTAGTGAAAAACAAAAGTAGCTATGTGCTGGTGATGCATTAATTATTGTTAAGTCATTGATGACATTAAGTCAAGTGAGCTACATGCTAACTATTTAATTTTTGATAGCGATGTGTTAATTGCGATCACTTGGTTTCAAACATTCTCAGCCAACACAAAGTTATCGAATAAAATCTGAACTCTAGTTTTATTAAGTATTCGTTGTTTTTCTCTACCCCTGTTTCCAGGAGGTCCTCCGTATCCTCCTAATCAGTTTGGAGGTGGTGGAAGAGGAAACTACGATAACTTCCGTGGTCAAGGAGGGTATCCCGGTAAACCCAGAAACAGCCGGTGAGGCCCTTCCTCCACTTCCTACTAATTACGATTTTTTTCGAATGCAAGTTGCTTAACATGTCTCCTCCTCCCTCCCCCCCCCACCATTGTGCAGGATGATGCGCGGGGATCCTCGCAGTATTATTGAGTACCGGGACCTTGATGCTCCAGATGACGTGGATTTCTTTTAGAGCTTCGGTTTCATTCGATCCATTTTAACCCCATTTCTTTTTTTACACTTGTTCATTCCACTCGATGGGTTCACTCCTCGCTTTAGGCTCTGCATGATGTTAACCCTTTGTTTTCTGTTAAATGTCATCACATCTGCAGTGACTCAGAACCTGTTTGTGCTTATTTTCCCCAATAAAAATTAGTTTGGATTCACTTTTTTTCTGTGGCGCATTATTTCTGAAATATGTAACCATGACAACTGATGATTCTGATTTCCTTCACCAAATCTTGAATAAAAGCATTGGTCGCTTCATGGATTGAGCCCAGTTTTCATTTTAGTTGGTAAATATTTTTTTAGTTATTTATAAAGTACAGTGGGGTGTTTCTACAATGTCTCTGTTTGTATTTGATCTATAATAAAAATATTTTTGTGTGTTTGACAGTGTAACATATAATCAAATCAAATAAACAGCAATGCAATAACGAGGCTTAGTTCATTAAAATAACTTAGGCTTAGTTTTGTAAAAAAAAATTCAATAAAAAAATTTGGTGAAAAGCACACACTACAAGTTATAAATTATTGATATAATGATAATATAATTTCTTAAAGTTAAATGTATTACACTGAGAAATTGAGTTGAGTTTCACCACGAGTCCCTTCGATCTAAAAATACCTGCTGCAGGTTAATTGATCCTTCTAAATTTCCTATTGTAAAATAATAGAATAATTAGATACTGACACTGACGTCTATTATTTTTTTTGTAACATCGAAGGTAACTTTTACTTTTTTCTTTACATTTCATACCAAATAAGAATACCACACCAGTAAAAGCAAATATCGGTAACTTATGATGGGTAGCGTATTTTAAGATTCTGGAGGTAAATAAGCTTGGACTCAACAGCAGTGAGGTTTATCTTTGTATTCCTGGAAGATCTTAGGAATTGAGTAACTTCTCCGGCAAAGACTCTATGCCGAGGTTTTATCAGCTCTGCACACTCCCAGCTAATGATTACAGCCCCAGAGGAATCATTACTGCAGTGCGTCCTGAAGCCTATCTGATCATTCACACCTCTGGAAGCGTCTGGAGCAGCAGGCCGATGGAAGCGGAGGCAGGCAGACCCACATGGAGCCGGCAGATCGAGTTCACTCTGGCCGGGATCGGCTGCGCCGTGGGCCTGGGAAACATCTGGAGGTTCCCTTACCTCTGTTACCGGAGTGGCGGAGGTGAAGCTTCTAGAAACATTCAGAAAGTATCTGGATTAGTTCTTGATTCTGAGGTGTTAAAGCTCCTGTAGATGTTTCTCCAGCAGGATTCATTCAGTAGAGACAACATATTTTTATTGTTTATTTTACTCTAAAGTTCTTAACTCTATAGTTTTAGATTATTTCGTTTTTGTGCTTGTGCTTTTTATTTTTGCAATCTATAATTCTGAGATGAATGGCCCTGGCAATGTTTTAATAAACGTATTAATATATTTATTATGTGTGATATAAATTATACTAATAGCAGATTTCTATGGAAGTCAAACATCAGCACTAAATATATTGATAAATAATATGTAAATTTTTAAATTTCAGAATCGATCAAAATTTCAAAATTCGCCTTTTTGCATCCCTTTGTTTAGAAAACTTAAATTTTTAGAATGTAGCAAAGTTTTAGTGTAAATTAATGAAATATAAAAATTTGTTTAAATGAATAAAATTGGTTTAAATTTCACATTTACTCAAACATTTCTAGTTTTGTTTTTATTATTAATTTTGCCGTCAATAATGATAATATTTTACAATAAAATGTTTAAAAAGCAAGTATTTAAATATTGCTGTGTCGTGATTTATAAGAGAGTTCCTGAGACTCCTTCGTTCACTGCCAGCTCAGCTACGTAAACATATCAAGAGAAAATACTACAAGAATAAATCAATTTAAATCTGAAAGTTGTTTAAAAATTTTTTTTTTGTTGAAAATAGATTCGTCCAGACGTGGGTGTCTCATGCAAAAAATACATAAATAAATTAAAAGAGTAAAAAAAAGCCAGAGTCTCTGTACTCTGTTTATCTGGGATTTCCTGAGGAACATGAAAAGAAGTGCAGACATTACACTGATCCAAGGTGCAAAATGGTTTCGGGGGGCACTGGTTTAATGTGGTGACATCTGTTGACTTGGGGAAACTGTTACTGGAGGTGTTATATCCTCTCTTAACGGTTGAGACCACAGTGATTGATTAGACGGGCATGTTCCCTCAGGAGCGTTCCTCCTGCCGTACCTGCTGATGCTGGTGGTGCTGGGCATCCCTCTGCTGCACATGGAGTTGACGCTGGGACAACACCTGCGGAGGGGACCCGTCCTGGCTTTGAGCAAAGCCTGCCCCCTGCTCAAAGGTGACAGAGAGGAGTTCATGGCTATTTAAAAATCTACAGCAATGGATTTAACAGATGCTTTTGCAGTTCAGGAGAAAAACAAAACAAAGGGGAAGTTAATCATAAGCACTTCTCCACTCAATCAACCACAGAGTTGTTTTGAAAGTTGTGAGAAAAGCCTGCAAGAGAATTAAAGTGATCATTCCCCCAAAAAGAGTGTTTTAAGATTTATTTTTGGATCATTTTATTTATTTTTATTAATTTTGATAGGATTAGTGCAGGGCAGTCAGAAGAGGCAGACGACGCTGTGCACTGCATGAAACAATGATTGATGGATTGGAAAGACAGAATAAACTAATGAATGTTTAAATGTATTCAGTCGTGTACTTTACAACTATTTTACGTTTAAATGAACCATTTCATCCAAACTGCAGATGTACAAAACATGTCTCTTGTGACAAGTAATCATAAAACACCAGCAAAGAGGAACAAGGTGAGGCAGGCAGCTCTTCTGCCTCATGCTAGGGGGCGCTAGTGATCACAGAGATGGCAGAGTTTGGTAGACTCCGCAAAGCTCCACTTTAAGCTTGTGAAAATACGTGAAATTCTTTGACTGAAAGACTAAAGGAGAATCTGGACGGAGTGTAAAGATCACAAACAGTGAGGGACGGATGTAAATCATCTCAGATTTTTGGGAAACTACTGACAAACGTAATGTACATGATACGAAATGAAAGAATAATATTCACTGATCGCAGATCACAAACAAGGCATTCGTGAGCATGACAAAGCATGATCTCAAGCACAGCGAGTTAAAAGATAATAAAGCAGTATCAGGTTAATTACTGACTAAAGGCCAGTCTCTCCGTTACCTCTAATCTCTCCAGGTGTTGGCATGGCAACGGTGGCAATCTCCTTCATCATGTCCACATACTACAACATCATAATCACGTGGGCCCTCTACTACATGTTCAGCTCTTTCCGGAGTAACCTGCTCTGGGAAAACTGCAATAACACGTGGAATACGGTGAACTGCACCGACACGGTCACCAACAGCTCCTCGTCCTCCACCGCCAGCCAGCAGTTCTTCAAGTGAGGTTAAAATGTGAAGATCTCTGGCACTCAAAGTGATGTGTTCATGGAGGTGTGTTGTGGGATGTGCTTGGTTCTGCTAGTTATAAGGTGCTGGAGAGGACCAGTGGTGTGGAGGAGACTGGTACCTTACGCTGGGAGCTCTTCCTCCTGTTGATGCTCGGCTGGATCCTTGTCTACCTCTGCATCTTCAAAGGGGTCAAATCCACAGGGAAGGTGAGAACATGAGAAATGACAATATATGAGTTTGAAGGAAGAGCTCAAGCTCCATCTTCCTGAGATGGGTAACGCTCGAGCACCAACAGTGTGTAGAACCTTTCTGTAGTTGCTCAGAGAATTATTGTTTCACAGCTTTCGGTGCATTTTTTGGGGGGTCAAAACTCGGCAAGTCAGAACTGGTGAAAATGTACTTCTGATTGGGGTTCGAAAAGGTCAGCGTATGGTGCGCCAACAGTTTGCCGTAGGAGAATGATCCTCGGCACACGTGTGTAGGCACCGAGATCTAAATATAAATAATATCGATCGCCTTTCAAAAAACGACAGGATGTTGGGAATTTTGCAAAAACCTCTAAAATGGCCACTTTCGTTGGTGTTGTATATAACAAACTCTTCCTAGAGATTTTATCTATGCAATGAAACCTGGTACAAGATCTAAATGCTCTGCTGTGATTGGCTGATTTATTGGGGTGGACCATGCCAAGAGGTTTATTGTTCTGTTCAGTAGGTAGCGAGAGATTCCCTACGCCAATAACTTTTACTTTCATCTCTTTGACATAATTACTGACTGGTATTTGTTATAACCTAAAGAACAATAAAAAAAATAAATAAAACGACTTATTTTTCCCTCACCCCCAGGTGGTTTACTTCACGGCGCTGTTTCCGTACGTGATTCTTCTAGCGCTGCTGATCAATAATGTTCAGCTGCCGGGAGCGATCGACGGCATTCGATTCTTCATTATTCCCGAGTGGGACAAACTTCTCAACGTGGAGGTGAGTATGAAGGATTAAGAGATTAAAAGTTTGTGCACCCTGTACATTTTCAGGATGTTCTTTTACAAATCCTGAGTGGTTGTCTGGTTCAGACAATCTTCAGGGAAATGAGAAGATGAAATAAAGTTTATATGATTTATGGAAAGTGTGCAGGAATTATTTAAACTAAGTTAAGCATGTGCAGAAATGTAGGCAGTACAAAAGAAAAATGAACTGAATATTTTGTGCTTCCTCCTTTTGCAGAAATAAGTCTCTGAACACTTTCTATGGATTTCAATTGAGTTTTATTTAAAACTCACAACCAACATCTAATTTCCCGCTCGTGTTATAACGTGATGCAACTTTTAAATATGAAATGATTTTATTTACACTTAGCTCAGTTTGAAACCTGGAGAAAACACCTTCAGGCAGTTTTTTTGTAGAATGAGTCTCAGTTTTCCCATTTTTCACAGAAAAGAGAGCATCACTGAAGGCAGCTCTGCTCAATGTTCATCAGTTACTCATTATCCTTTCCAGCGGTTTTATATTAACACTGAAATGTGTGTATTTAGGTGTGGATTAATGCTGCAGCTCAAATCTTTAACTCCATTGGGATCGGCTTCGGCTCGCTGATGGCCATGGCCAGCTACAACTCCTACAACAACAACGTTCTCAAGTGAGAAAACCACAAAGTGTCTGTAGCTTAATGGCAAATGCATTCAGTAGGTGCTTTGTCCAAAAAGCAGCTTCCCAGAAAGAGGAGCCTTTTGAAGAATATTTATTAATGTAATTAAATTAGTTTCTAAGTGTTTTTCCAGAGGGACATCCGTGAGTCTCTATCTTTGCTTTAAATCAACCTAAAGGTGTTCAGTCCTCACCAAACATCTCCAAACTGTTCCAACAGTTTCTTGAGGATTTTTTTTTAGGTGGATCCGTTGACCTCTCATAAATTTGATTGGTTGATTTGCCTCCCAGGGGCGGGGCTAAGCAATAGGCCAATTTAAATCAGTCATATAAGTGATATTTATGGAATCTGCTGGCACTAGGAACATGTTACAATGCCATAATTAAAATCTGAACCTTTTATTACATGCTCAAATCACCATAAAACTTTCCTAATGTATTAATGCTTCATTCTAGTGCAAAGATCACTGTGATAATGACTTTTATAACTTATGAACACATGTAGCCATGTATTTTTATGATTTACACCAAGCCGCTAGCTCGGATATTCATGATTTTATCTCTGTGTTTGCTCCACAGAGACACTCTGGCTATTTCCATCACAAATTCCCTGACCAGTATCTTTGCTGGGTTTGTTATTTTCTCTGCTTTCGGCTACATGTCACACCTACAGAACGTACCAGTCAGTGAGATTGCAGTAGACGGTGGGTTTTCAGGATTTGCTGCTCATGTGTAGACACTCAAACCAAACAAAATGTGATTTGTATAGAATCAGAGCAGCGCAAAAGCCCTCCTGGAAGATTGTACAACACGAGCGCAGCTTTACTGACCAACTGATAACATCCCATTAAGACTTCGGCCTAGTGCACAAAGCAGACTTCGTGTGGGTAGCCTGTCTGCAATGGCACTTTATAAACACTAGAGAGTGGTGTTGTCATAAACACTAGAGACAATCAGATATGTATGACTCCACTTCAGACGCACTCTGCTAGCTTTCCTGTGGTTCGGTCAGGAGAGAATGGCACTAGCCACACAAAGATCATGGGTTTGAACCCCAAGGAAAGCAAGAACTCACCAAACGTCTTCATTCCCCTCAATATCCTTGTGTCGGATAAAAGTGACCATTTTTGAGAGGTACACACCAGACTCCTACATAGGGGTTTAGGTAGAGGCTAGGGTGTAGGTCGTGCATTTACAGAAATATAAATTATGCTTAAGCCCTGCCCCAAAGGTTAAAGCTGCCGATTAAACTATGAGAGACAACCGAAGCTACTATTATAGCTCTTGCTTGTGTTGATAATTCAACAGACCGTCAGTGAGTTTATTACACAGAGACTTGAAATTTAGAACACTTGAAGACATTTTCAGCCTGAGCAGCAGCAAAATCAAGCATGGGAACTCAATGGGAAAATACTGGGAACCCAAAAGCGAAATGCCATTGTAAATGCATTGGTTTTTCTGCTTCTGGATTAGCATAAAGCCATGTCCTAGAATTCATCTGGAAAGCCTTAGCAACCAAGAAAAGGTTCATGATGTGCAAAACTTTAGAAAAGGTTGTTAAAAGAGTTATAAAATGGTGGAATCACTGTATGCTAATTTTATTTGGCTCAGTAAGGGTTTACATCACTGTGGCAAACATCCATCGCGTTTGCTTCAATCTAGTTTGAATGAGATTCATGTTGAAACATCTGTTAAGCTATCTTGTTAAATCTGGTGTTTTTTCAACAATGCAGGTCCAGGTCTAGTGTTTGTGGTTTACCCACAAGCCTTTGTGACCATGCCCGTCGCTCCTCTGTGGGCCATTCTCTTTTTCTTCATGCTACTCTGCCTTGGGCTTGACAGTCAGGTACGTGTTAATCGTCTGAGTCCTCCAGCTCAAGCTATAGAGAATGGCACCTTCTGGGTTAGAGCTGGGACAGGCCTTAGCTGGCCACACAACTGTACTTAGATAATTACATTTACATGGCTAGAGGTACAAAGATCACAAAGTTAGCAGACAATGGTGTACTAATGGCTCAAAGAACCAGGAGCCTCTGTGTGGTTTTGTACAATTACAAAGCATTTGGGTTGAAAGCAGGAAAAGACTGGAGTGTTCCTTTCAGGTCAGATAGGAGATTCTTCAGCCTTGTTCATGAACGCGACGGAACAAGCAAGGGATTGATCTTGTCAGTCCTTAGGCAAAGTTCTGGATTTACCACTCTATCTCTCACCTGTGCTCACATGTTTTGAGTTGTACCAGAGTATACAAGATCTAGGATACTAGCCTCCAACTTCCCCTGAAGAATAGGCAAAGATCTGTATACAGCAGGAACGATCGCACCAGAGATGTGCAAGTCATGAAATGTGAGCTGTTCAATCATCTCCTTGAGTTGAAACATTAAGCAGCGGCGAACCACTGCTTTTCAGTTTTCACAGAAATCTCAGCTTACTCTCTGTTAAACTTTACCTCTGTTCTATCTGTGTGTTTTCTCCAGTTCGCAATGGTAGAGGTGATGGTGACCAGTCTGTTGGACAGTTACAGTAAGCCCATACTGAAGTACCTCAAACATAAAGAGTTCCTCGTGCTTGTGGTCTGTGTAGTAGCTTTCCTTCTGGGGATCCCCAATGTCATGCAGGTAGAGTTTACCGAAGCACAGATCTGGAAATGGCTGAATAGTTTCCAAACACTAATTTAATATCCTGAACAGCGATGACGTAGGAGCCTATGTCAAAAATGTGGAGTGTTCCTTTAAAGTAGTTTAAAGCAGAGTGTTTTTTGTTAATAACTGCTCCCAAAAAGATAACAATAAAGAATGACATTTAACACTTGAACAGTGTTCCTTGTGATAAATGTATGTATCATATATCATCGAACGGGGAACTCAACCGAGGCTGTTCTCTCTCAGGTGGGGATTTATGTGTTCCAGCTGATGGATCACTACACTGCCATCGTCTCCATCATGTTTCTGGCTTTCTTTGAGGTGCTTGGCGTTTGTTGGCTTTACGGTGAGTAGAACTTATTGTTTAGGAATAAAACATTTATTTCTTCTTTTCACTTCATATTGTTACAGTGAGTTATTGCTGAATGGGGTTAGAGATATCTAATATAATCTGCACTCATTGCAGGAAGCTGACGCTCTGTGTAGATCAGGGTTTAAAAAAAATCACAGATTAATTACAGATCATTTCTAAATGTATCACTCATTCTGGGTCTTTGACCTTGAGTCGCTATAATTTTGAGACCTTTGAATGAAAAGTTCGACAAACAATCTTTAATCAGTGCGTCATCAATTGTTTTTCACTTAAGGCTGTAAGCTGTGGAAATAATTGACAAATGTCCTAAAGCAAAATTAAATAAGTGTAAACAAAAAAAAATCCAAAACTCTTGTAGCCTTGACACTGGCCTGTCTTTCATGAATGAATAAGTTGCAACGTCACATTGCTCTCATCTTTTAGAGTGCTGTAGGTAGTCAACCAACAATCGTAAGCTAGTTTATGTTTACTTTTAAAACTATTTTCCTGTCTTAACCCCATCCCTGTTTTATCAGGTGTGAAGCGTCTGTCCAGTAACTTAATCGAGATGACCGGAAAGAAACCAAATATTTTCTTCAGGATCTGCTGGTGGGTCATTTGTCCTGCTTTGATAACAGTGAGTGCCTCCATACTAGAGCTGCATCCCAAACTCACAATATTTACCCATGCAAGAACACTGTAGGCTGGCTTTTGTTTTACTGGGGGCGTGTTTGCACCACACTTGATGGATGCAATCTTGGTATTTGAGATGCTTTGCGGGAATGTTTACGGAAAGGTTATGGATGAAACTGGTACCTTACTCCCCAGGTGATCCTAGTGTTCTCAGTGATCCAGTTTAAACCAGCACGCTATGAGGATTATGTGTACCCACCATGGGCTCAAGGGGTTGGATGGCTCATCGCCCTCGCCTCCATCATCTGGATTCCTCTAGGAGCATTGCACACGCTCTGGGTTCTGCCTGGATCCATCACTGAGGTACTCTGCAACAACAAAAAAAAAATGTATTAGCATAAATAAGTACATAATAATAATTTTGTGCGATCTCAGAACTGTATCATTGACATTCAACTGAATTAAAATTGTCTTAATATACAAATAGCTTCCAGAAATAAAATATTTTACATTTTACATACATGAATGTAACTTTTTACATATGTTTAGTTTAGTAATTGACTAAAGGATACACAGAACATTAAAGCATCGAAGTAGGATTTTATTCGATTATCTACACTTCTTAAGATGTTGTAAACATCTAGCACAAAAAGGTTTTAATGTAATGAATGTCTCCCAGCTGCAGGTTAATTTAGTAAAACTGTCGATGCAGATTATTATATAATTACGATTAGAACATTTCTTACCCTTGTGTTAGAATCGTGGCCGTGTTTGGTTTTGAATTATTTCTTTTCTCGTCGTCAGTTGAACGTTGACTTCCGTGGTGTCCTCGCACCAAAATGTCGTCAGGTCAAATATAACGTGTTAAAATATAAAACAGCACACAAATAACTCATAATACATCATAAATAAAACTTTCTGAAGAAAATAAAGGCAGAAGCAGTAAAAAGAGCTGGTTTTGTGTAAATTTGTTTAAGATTAAACCGTTTGTGTGTGTGAATAATCTAAATGATTCGGTTCAGAAGAGTCAATTAATCTTCCACACAATCATTAAGCAAATGACTCGTTTATATGTGAATCGGTTTAATCTATAAAGAAGTGCAGGTTGAATTTATAATAACATTATATAGAAACATTTATTTAAATAGATTGTATTAGTATGGTTCATATGTTTTTTCTTTGCAAATACAATGTTTAAGTCAAACTCAAGAAGAAACCAAGTATTTATTTCGTTTAAAGTAGCAATACAGACACATAAACAATAATCCGGACAAAATTTGGGACAGGAAACAACAATAAAAAAAAAAATCCAAAACAATCCAGTGGTGCATCTAATTGTGGGCTATATTAAGGCAGGTATTAAAACAGTTCACTACAACAGTTGAGTACAAAATGTTTTCCATTTTGTAATAACTTTAAAAAAAGATTGTTAAATATTTTTTTGTTATTCTTAACACTTCCTTTAATTTGTCTCTTGGATTTGCAATCTTTACTATCCCAGAAGGTGGTCCATGAACTGTTTTATTAGTCAATTGCATTGTTGTAAGGCAGGCAATCACACTCCAGAAACTCGTAATGTTCATCAAACAAGATTCACAAAGAATCAGATACACATCTTTAAAACAGTGGTCAACAAGCTGCAGCTGTCCTGGTTGATTATCACAATCAGCTGGAGATCAAGCACTAATTACATATTAAATGTGCACGTCCTTATTTTACTAAGCACTGTGTGTTTGAACTGTTTCAGAAGCTGAAAAAATCCATCCAGCCGTTCTCTCTGGAGGAGGAGTGTGGGTATGAGGAGCCAAAAACAGCTGGAGTAGAAGTGATTCAAAAGATGTCCATCAGTTCAGTTCCCCCGCTCTCAGATAAAACACCGGTACAAACCAGTTTATGAACTGAGCCAAACTATCTGAATGGAATATTTGATAAAAGCACATGCTTATTAATTTGTTTAATTTTTATTTTTGGTACCACTACTATAGTTAAACAATGTTTGAGTAGATGTCAATAAAAACATTTTTGTAAAATATAGCATTTGTGATCATTGGTTACTCAAACATCCCATCCTTATTAAAAGCTTGGCTCCCGTTTTATTATTTTTTTAATATATATACTTTCTAAAATATCTGGATTTGCATCTTATATCTTGGACTAGTCCATCACCATTCCACAATGATATCCTAGTGGCAAGATGTTACTGGATTATCCAAAGTGACGTGCTACTGTATAATTGTTCTATAGAGCATAGACCTTGTGTGTAGTTATACAAACTCAAGTTTTCTGTTATTTTGTCCAAATGTTGTCTGCTTTTACAAAAAGACTCACCCTTTAACTTCTAGGTTAAAGCAAGAAAACATAAAAAATGCCACAATTGTAAGGCACTGTATCAGTGAGCGAATAATAAAGAAAACTACTACGGCACTTTCAGTCTTATGCATATTTATTACCGGTGCATAAATATGAGTGAATCATAACTTCTGCTGAATAACTCGACACGAATGCAGGCATGAGTTCTCTTTTAAACTTTATTAGTGTTAAGAACTGAGGGCTGCATCTTCTGTAAACATTTGTCTCATGCGTAGCAGCTAGCGGTGTCGTATGATGTGGGGTGATCTTGCAGGTGATATTCTTCAGATCTTCACCAATAGTTTCAAAAACAAGGCGTAAGTTGGAGAAATGGAACCAGGAGTAAACGATTTGTTTTGTACACTGACTAGAAAACATTCACAAAGATGCTAATCATCCCAATCTGATGCCCAAGGCCTGGATGCCCTCTGTATAATTGTTTCAGACAGAAACCCTCTCCTCATCTCCTCTGACGGTTTGGAGTGTGTTCCAGTTATGTTACGTCTCGAGCAGCGCTTCCCATCCCTTCAGTTCGCTGCTCTTCAAACCTGTAGCGTTTCCTGTTTTGTTCATTTAAACGGTGGTTAAATGAAAGCGTTTCCTCCAGGAGCTCTTTAAAGTCAGACTTTCAGCTTCTCCAGGCTTTCTACGAGACTTGCTCGACCGGCCGCATCTGGATGTCTCCAATCTGCAGGAGAGAACAAATATCAAAAGAAACGCTACTTTACTAACAAACGTTCCGATTGTCGGTAGACTATGGCTAGCATTCAGTGCAATGCTTTGAGTTAAAGTTGAATTTGGTTTGGTTAAAAGTCAAGCAGTCTTCGACAAAAGTGCGTAATCCTATTGTTAAATCCTCCATAAACAGTGTGTACTTAGATTTCCTAAAGGCAGAGGTCTGTCAGTAGTTTTTTACTCACTTGAACGTGAGCAGGCGCGCTCAGCACATACGTGACGGCGCTGGCAACATCCTCCGCTTTCAGACACTGAGGAAGACAGTGAACCGCAGTGAAAACCTCATTCAACTTTTAAACTCTTTTCAGGAAACAAACTCTCCAGCAGCTCATTCAGAAATGCGGCTAAAACATCGAGAAGCATCTTAAACTCTGCATTAAATTCACCTTTGATCGACTGGTTTACCTTTATACTTTCATAAACAGCCGCAGCTCGCTCCGGATCGCTGTTGTGATGCCGGAAAGCAAATTCCGTTTCCACTATTCCAGGAGAAATACACTAAAAATAGAGATGACAATGCTGAGGTTCGAAAATGGGACCTGCACTTTGTAATCTGATAGAATGTGTTATTCCGGAGAATGGGGTAATCTAGAGCTTCTTCCTAGACTCACTTGTCATTATTTGGTGAGTTTTGTGTATTTGTGTTCTCACCGTGGCTCTGATGTGTGTGTCGGCTTGCCTCAGCTCTTGGCGCAGTCCTTCAGTCAGAGCGGTTACAGCGAATTTAGTGGCACAGTAAAAGTGTTCATCGGCACTGCAGACAATCCTGTGTCCACTCATACTGAAAACAGAGAAATGATGTCACATTTGTACCTCTATAACCATCTGTACAACAGTTCTTTAGGCGGAGTACAACGAATGCCAGATGGAAATCATTGCGAAGACCTGAGACTGGAAGTCAAAACACACAAAGTCACACTGCTTGCTAGCGTTTAAGAAAAGATGTTGCAGGCAGATTACGGACATAGTTTTCATGCAGAAGCATAACCTGGGATATAGCTACAATCTGCCCAAAACGAGACGACCCTTTGTTTATGTTTGACAGAATGGGGCTGATATGATCATATTCTTTTTGACTAGGTTTGATCAAACAAATAAAAAAATCAATCTGTTATCACAGCTACGGCATGGTTCTCTGGGACCGATGTACCTGTTTATATTGATAATGTGTCCGTCGTCTACGTTTCTCTCTCTCATCGACTGAAAGGCCTCGCGTGTGCATATCGACAGAGCCAGAACATTCACCTGCAGCAGGACTCAACAATCAGAGAGATGGACAAAATACAGCAGAAAACCTGGCAACGGCATGAAATCCTCCTCACATCAATCATGTTCCTCCATGCATGGGTGTTTCCTGTGAGAAGCGGTTCATTGTGGGCCAGACCGGCATTATTCACACACACGTCCACTCCCTGATGGAGGGTCTTGATGGCAGAGAACATGGAGAGAATCTCCTCCTCGTTGCACAGATCACATTTGTACGGGATCAGAATTCCAGAGTATCCTGCACTCTCGCACTCCGCCGCCAGCTTCTGAACCACAGAGCAGAAGAAGAGAACGTAGCTGAGATGAAGGACGCACTGTGAGACTTTTCTTTTTGAGGCAAGCTTTAATACATTGAGTTTCTGTTTTATTATGTTTGGACAAGGCACCTCAAATGAAATCTTTTTATTATTTTCTAAAGACGTAAAGGTCTCTCTTCAGCTTGGCTGTTCTTAGTTAGAGTCCCTGTTTGAGACACACACCCCGTGGATAAACGAGTGCGCATGGACCTCTGTGTGGAGCTCTCTTCATACACTGTACATTACATTCAAGCAGGCACTTTAATCCAAAGCGTTTTGCATTGATGTGATTCCTCTGGAAACATTTAGCAGAGGGACAGCATGGCTGCTCAGCACGTCCTCATCCCTGGATCAAACCATCTCACAGCCACAGGGGGATGGTTCATCGTCATGCACCAGCTCTGGATAATCATGGATTACAGAACACGCAGCTGCAGCATATTTCATCATGCAGATACAGCATGCGCACGGTTACTATTACCGACTGTCTTCACTGTCTGAATCAAACTGCTGAGGAGGAATCACCAGGCTCTGCTTATGAAACAGAATCACTCGAGTCTGTCACCCATCCCTCCCTCTGCGGGTCTCTATGCACTCGCTGAACTCATGCGGGGAGGGTGTGTTCAGGGAAAGTGTAGGATTATAGCACACAGAGAATCTATACGGTGGAACCTGTGCAGCTAGCCTAAATGCAAAAGGCCCTTCGATTAAAACATAAAGAAAAGTCTAGAAAAGGTATTAAATGAGCCATAAACACTTTCTGCAGCATTCAGCAAAGCTGCCCTCTTTGGGCTCCAAAATCAAAAATAGAATGTTCATTTATTCTATTTCATTTTGAAATGCTCAGAATCTTTTAAATGTTGGTAAGATCTCTTAAGAGGGTCCAGGAGCAAAATTCTGAATGGTCCTGTTCAGAGCTTTGACTTTGTGCATTTTAAAGGTTAAATTGTGGGTATTATTATTCCAGGGAAATTGCAGAATAAATTCTTGTGCATTTACTATGAGTCATATTGGTCCTGGAACATGGTGCCCTAAAGAAAGGTGATTTTTAGGTTGAATGATTAAAAGAATATTTCTGTAAAAGAAAATGTGTAAATCAAAGAGAAATATTCAGCTGCATTACAAGCTCGGAACAGAATTGTTTGTTTTTCTAGTTGCAAGTTTTTAGAGATTTCTAGTAATTCAAATTTTAAGTAATTTTAGTACATTTTTTTTTTTACATTTGAATGGAGATGAAAACTTTGCAATGAACAGACAAATTATATTTAGCATATCAAGAAAAAAAATAAAATCAAGATGTAAATAAAAAAAATTATAAACTAAATAAAATCCTCATTAAAAAAACATATTGTAACCTGTTCAGTCTTACATTTCACACTCATCAAGTTAGATTTTGTTTAAAAATAAATATTTCTGCATTTGCTGATTATGTTTTGGCTCAATCGGAGCTCTGTTCATATTTCACGTTTATTGCACTTCTTCTCTTTCAAAATGTACATTTCTGTGTGGGTGGATTTAAATGATAAAAAAGTTGCTGACTGCAGCATGTGGAGCGATAGCTGCCAGTTTGATTGAGAAAATATTGATAAGATGCAGCAGAGGTTATTATTCAGTTCAGCCAATCAGGTCTCAGGGGATACTAGGGGTGGACTCACTGTTTGCTCTCTGATTGGGTGATACAGCTGTCAATCACAGTCTCAGATGAGATCTACTGTCGCTGCCACTCATTTGAGTAAAAAAAGAAGAATAGAATGGAAAAGCTTGTCGTTAGGGTGAAATGAAGCTCAAAAAAATAAGATTCAAACCAGATCACAGGGAGTACTCCCAGAATGAATCAACTGTGGAAAATGCTGACAGCGCCCCACACTGGAGCATGAGCAGGAGCTGCAGGTTTTACCAGTATAAGTCATAAAATGAATCTGATATGATGAATCTAGATCATGATAACACAAGAAAAACATGAAAACAGACTCAGGGGCAGTCACACATCCCACATGGAAAACCACAAACACTTCAGAAAAAAGCTTGTTATGCTATGGTTTTTTTTTTGCTAAGGCATTTTTGCTGCCTTCAGCTACTTTGGAGTGGACTAAAAAACTAAATCTGCAGCAGGAGCATCAACAAGCTGCTATATATAAAAAATGATGCATTCACAGCATGTAACTAACCCAAGCGAAAGCTCTGATCCTGAAACCCTCAGAGAGCCATTGTGTATGATTTCATGTTTGATTTAGAAAATGTTTATTGAAAAATATCAACCAGTACGAGGGAAATGCAGCCATACTGCCCAGCCCTAACTCAAACCTTGAGTAAACAGAGGTTGGAGAATAAAACTGATAAGTAAGTGATCTATTTCTACTTTTGTTCTCTGCCGTTCCTACAGTGCTTTCGGATCACCATGTGAAGTAAAGTCAGATGAAGCAATGGCCCTCTTGTCTCTCTCTATCTGAACTTGAGATAAAAGCATTTCCAGCAATGAAACATTCGCCGTCGGAGAATATCAAAGCTTCTGGAGTGTAACTGTGTCATAACTCTCAACCTTTGTCCATCATCGAGCGTTTCAGAGAGCAGAGATTTATAAACGCTGCTCTGAGACTGCCGTGATGCGCTTCATCTATTTATCATTCCATCCACTCGTTTCTCATTCATGGATGTTTTACCATCAGGGCGTGTGGAATTAATGTTAATCATGATTTGATCAGACCATAAGGATGCAGTAAAAAAAGCATAATGCCTTTAAAGACACAAAGATGTCAATTAATAAATTCATGATATTGACATTTATTTCAAGGTAGATTGAGTAGTTTCATAATGAAACAGGCATGATCTGGCTAGTAAACCTTCAGCCACTCAAGAATTAATTTTCCTGACATAAAGTGAAATTAAATAAAAATTGGCATGGTTTAGGGTTATGGATTAGGGTCAGGATTAATGCCACATCCACCAGTCCTCCAGTGAAATATTGCCTAACAGCAATCTTACCTTACCTTACCTTACCTGTCACACTTGAATTGTTTTGGGGGTACATTTTTACAAAATACAAAAACACAAAATAAACAACTATTACTAATAAAATAAAATAACAAAATTCTATCAGAAGGAGTCGCTGTTTAATGTGTAACCATAGCAACGGTTGTGTCACACTACAAATATGGTGGACGTGATGGTCACTCCTCCCGCTCCATAAAACATTTTTTTAAACATAATCTAGAATTTGAGAATGACTTCTCTAAATGATCTTTCTCATGACATGATGAGTGATCAGATTTGTTTCCTTTGTACAGTTACTATGGGATACCATTAAAACTGTGTAAATAACGTAATTTATAAGGAAATATATTTTATTGCTTGTGTCGATTTTGTAGATTTTATATTGAGGGGGAGGGCGGGGTGGTAATTCTGCAGCCGTCCACAGGGGGCGGCCGTGGCGCCAATGTGAGACCATTTGGTCTCAAAGCGTCTGTACAGTAGCGTAAAGGTGGCGTGGTCAAACCAATAAACGTTTCCCTCACGGGTGATCGATGTAAAACAGTTATTAAACCTTTGGGAATTATTTAAATTATATTGAAGATAAGTGAAGCTGAAAACAAGATGCAAATCATCACAACACTGAGACCATTAACCAAACAAAGAGCACTTTCTTCGGAAAAATAAACAGTTTCCTTATCGAGAGTCTGTCAGAGGGGAACTCTATGCAGTTTAAAGCGTTTATCTTATCTTGAGGGGAATAAATCTGCTATTACCGGCTTCTCTGTGACTTAAAAGCGCCTTACTTCGATTTTGTCCACGTTCCGAGCGCATCCAACCACCTTCATCCCGTGCTGGACGAGAGCGCGCGCCACTGCGGCTCCGATACCGACAGAAGCTCCGGTAACGAGCGCCACTCTTCCCTTCCAGCGCTCCATCCTGACACCGAGAGAGCGGAACACGACGCTCACCCCGCGGCGTCACAGCGGAACACAACGGATGCAGAAACCGACCTGATTTTTGAAAGCGCGACCGTTATTTTGCGTCAGTTACAACAGTAGCCCGAGGCGGGAATAACCGAATCAGTGTCAGTGAGCGAGAGAGCGTGTTAAAGGGCGGGAACAAACCACTCCAGCCCTCCCTGCCGCTGACAGCTTGAACCCACCCGCGATTAATTATTAACGGCGGAGGAGAGGAGAGAAGAGGAGAGGAGGAGAGACAGGTGCGTTTACAGCATCGAGCAGCGTTGTGTTGGAGAACTAACGAATATGACGCTGTAATAGACTGGAATGAAGTGCAGCAAGTCTACTGTTATGTTCAGCTGTATGCTAAGGGATCCTTTCCATGTTAAATATTGTCAATGTGTCCAAAACGTGAATTAGTTTGTAACGCAACTCAACAGTAGTGGGCGTGGTCAGACAGTCATAGATTATCAGTTTATAGCGCCCATATAACGTGTTAAATGTTGGATACATAAAGTAATATTTCTAACTTCTATTGGTAAACATGTTGAGCCCTCTCCTTTTGCAGCCTCTTAAAATCCATACATTAGCTACTACTGATACCCATTTATTTCATAGATTTAGAAGACTAGATGAGACTAGATTTAGAACACCTCAAAAAAATGTTTGGTTCTGGTACATGGCCTTCTAAGACAATATTTGGGAGCACACACCTCTTTTCCCTCTCTGATTGGTCAACACAGCCATCAAACAAAGTCTCAGAGGAGATCTGCCACTGGGAGAACTTGCCGTAATAAAATCAATTATTTAATCTAGAACTAAACTCAAATGACTGTTAATGTCAGTTTTGTAAACTTTAAAACAATATTCATCTTGAAATTCTATTGCACATCAGCGCATGGAATATGTTTGCACAGGTTATTTTAGCTTTCAGACTTTAGCTAACAAAATCAAGTTAAGACGCTTGCTTCGGCACATTTTAAACCAGTACATTGAATATGATAATGCACCTAGTGCTAGAGTGAGTTAGCATTTAAATGTACATCAACAAAGCACAGTTTTGAAGCACACTCATTCCCACAGACAACACTCAATCACATCTGATGCATATTAATAAATAATCTTTATTTAGTAAATTTCTGCACATTTCTCTCAAAATCGCATCCCACATTTTTCATAAAGGGATGTTTTAATTTAATGTAAAATGCTTTTTTTTCTCCCCACTTGAATAATTCCTGTACACATTCATCAGTACAATTCTCACCACTAAAATAGACAGAGGAACAAATCTGGAAGAGGAAATAAACAAGAAAGAGACGCTTTACAAACAATACGTTAAGACTACCCACATCTAACCGTACAGTCAGACCCGCACGCTTTATTATTAATATTTAATAACCAGAATCACACAACCTGCAGCGACACAACAGAACGGAAGAGAAGGAGAGCTGTGATTGGTTGAGGGTGACATCGAAAGAGGAAGATGGGGAAGACGCGAGTGTGAATAAAGAGTGAATTCTACGCCGTCGCTCGTCTGGTAACCCAACCCTTGTGTGATGAGAGGTGTCGCAGCATCGGTTAGCCTACGCTGGCAGTGGAAGGTCTCTCTCGGCGGCAGTATTTGGTGAAGCGATCCTTGAGGTGCTGTCTGTACTGGTCTCGGTTGCTGTAGAACGACCGGTTGCTCTCTACAAACGCCCGGATCTCGTCCTGAGTCAAGCAGTGCTCCTCGTCAGAGGTCACTTCTGACTCGACCTGGTCATAGAAGAAAAACAAACGTCTTCTGATAAACAAGATCAAATGAAAACCGAGAAGGGGGGGGGGGGGGGCTAGGCTTTCAGACGGAAACATACCAGCAGGCTCAGCATTTAGATGTGGAGGACATTACAGACATTAGCGTGCTATAGCAGGAATGCTAGTGCGACTTTAGACAAGTGGTGTTGCTAGAGGGAAAGTGTGAGGAAACTGACCAAAAAGAGAAGAGAAAGCGAAGTGAACCGAGTGAGAATAGAAGAGAAATTGAATGCTAAAGTGATTTAGGTGAGAAGGTGACAGTGAGGAGAGAAAGAGAGGTAAAGTGATAGTGAAAGTAGATTCTGTACCAGCAGCTCCATGAGGCTCTTCGCGCAGGCGTCGACTGATTGAGGCTGACTGAAGCTTTCTGAAGAGCTGCAGCAGGACTTTCCTTTGCTCCTGCACAGTTGAGAGGAAGGAGGAGAAGAGGGCTGATGGAGAGCTGCTCTACTGCTGCAGTCAGATCCTGATGATCCGCAGCTCTGCTCCGCTTTACATCCCTTTTCATCAGAAACAAGAGTAAACGAAGCGTCGTGCGGGGGAGGTCCATCAGAAACAGAGAGATGACTATCAGACCTGTTCCCTCCTACACAGAGAGCCTTTGTTTCTTCTCTTCTTCTTGTTGTTTTTCTCTGCGCTGCCCTCCTCAGAGTTAGCCCAGCACTCCACACAGCTGTCCACAGCATCCTCCTCCTGCTCCTGGGAGCAGCAGTGACTGCAGAATTCACCTGCACACCATCAAATACAGATTATTTAATTCCAATGGTTGTTTTTAATTTTATGCAAAGCACTTTTAAAGATTCTTGAATGTGATCGTACTCGTCTCATCGTGGTTGCAGATGCCCTCGCTGCAGGCCACCTCTGAGCCCTCTCGAGATCCCGTCTCGCTGCCCTCCAAACTGGAGCTGTAGCCGCAGTCACTGCCGTTACTGTGAGGCAGCGCCACTGGAACGAACACGGATAATGAAACCTCATACTTTCCCAAAAGAATCAGTTTGTGACCAATACTTATGAAAAGATAAAGGATCTGCAAAGGATTCTCGCAACGCCCTAGTGACCCACAACGGTGTGAAAAAACATGTTTATCAAATACAGTGGTTACAAAATGTTCGAGATACGAAAGGTCTCATGGGAAATCTTTTGCTTCGAGATGCGAAAAAACACCAACAGTTCTGCTCTATTATTCGCTTGCTAAGTCTGATCTCGGTGCTGCGCTTCTGGGTCACTCAGAAACATTATTTATCGATTACTAATAATGTGCTAAAACAAAAATTAGAGTCAAGGTGTCGTAAAATAAATAACGTTTATAACGTGGAAAGTGCTGATCTGTAGCGCAACTTAGAGAAACCCAGTGACGCGTTCTCAGAAGCGTCTCTCCATCCCTTCACACGCTCAGTATTCTCTGTGCTTGAAACTGTGTTTGTGTTAGTAATTCATGAAATATCTCGAGAAAGTTAATTTTCATACGTAGTGCCGTAATGTCTTCCACCACCTGTTCCTCCTCCTCCTCCTCCTCCTCCTCCTCTGACACAACGCTTCACTCAAGGTAAGGTTTCACATTTGTGTACATATTACATATTTTGCGTGTGTTTTATTATCATTTATTACATAAACTGCGTGTACCTTTGGTGGTTTTGGGGGAATTCAGGATGTTCCTGGAGGCGCAGGTGCAGCTGGAGCTCATGCTAGGAGTGCTGCCCACAGACTCCTCTCCGCTGCCACAGGACTTACAGCCGCTGTCCACAGACTCTGATGAACCCTGACACAGGAGGAAGCCGCTGTTAGATACACGCTATCATCCATTTTCAGAACCAAAACCTGCTAAAAGTTTTGATTTTAATCCACAAATGAGAAAAGCACTAAAAGTAAAGAGGATGTGAAGGGAGAAACCGATCAGCGCCTCTTTTAATCAAATAGTGGAGCTGATGGAACATGCTTTCACTGATGATCTCCTGCATTTCAGCAGAAATCTTTTCACGTCACACATCATCCCGAGGAAAACACTCACCTCCAGACTTTTCCCTTTCTCTCCATCTCCCTCCGGCTCAAAGCCACACTTATTTTTACGCCTATTCTTGCGTTTCTGCCTCTTTTTCTCCTGTCGGAGCTCCTTGGCACGCTCCTCCTCTGAAAGCTCCTCACAGAGCTGCTGCAAGCGGCTGATGCCCTGAGCCTGCTCCACTGCCATCTGCAGAGCGAAACACAACCATTTTGAGAAAAAGACTAACAGTTATCTCTTGGAGGGAAAAAAAAAATCATGTTTGCATATTTAAAACATTATTTTAAAGCTTTATTAGCCAGTAGATGTCAAAAACTACTAATAACATTATATGTTGCTACTAGGGGTGTAACGGTTCACGGTATGTATTGAACCGTTTCGGTACGGCCTGTTCGGTTCGGGACACTTCCGTTTCGGTATTTGTATTAAATAATATAAATGTATTATTAGCGCGATATTAAGCGCAGCGGAACCATGTTCCTAGGCGAGTTTCCGCACGGACGCTATTGAGGGACGTGCAGCTCTACTGTGCGACACTCAATAGCGTCCGTACGGAAAATCGCCTTTGGCTTCGCTGTTAAAATACATAACGGGGATAGACGAGTGGATAAATTTAAAGTTGTATGCCGACATTGTTCCACGGAGATCGGGCAGGCAACACATCTAACATTTTCTACTGCTGGAGATATTGTCACTGCAACCAGATCTGTGCTCTCTTCAGAAAATGTGGATAGGTTAATCTTTTAGCCAAAAACTTAAAACTTGAATAGTTAGTTTTGTTGATATATAAGCTGAAGCTGTTGCTAGTGTTAAAAGTTTTCAGGTCCTAACTAGTTGCAGTATTTCATTTTTTATTTAATAAAATGTGTTTTTCTTTATAAAGAGTGCAATTTATTTAAAATATCACCCAAATGTGTCACTTTTATTTATTTTATGCAAGAATTCTATTGTGTATTGGCAGCTTTTCAAAATAAAGATTATGTAAGTTTTAATTTTTTGTACCGAACCGAATTAACCGAACCGAACTCTCCAAGACACTGTACCGAACCGAATACAATTTTAGTGTACCGTTACACCCCTAGTTGCTACTATAACACGAACAGACAACTCAGTGTAAGTAGCATGCTAGTAGCTTGATTGAGCAGATCATGTTGCCTGCTTGGATTAGCATCTCGATAACATGCATTAAATTCTGTTTAAGACACTTCATACACCATCACTAACATGCATCTTGCATGGTTTGCCATCTTTTTAGCATCGTAGCTGAATTAAGCCTCATTTTCGTCACTTTATGGCAACAAACTGCCATAATGAAATGGACTGTACACTAGCATGTTGATAGCAATTGTCATTGTTGGTAGCTTTACTTAGCAAGGCGTGTAGCTAGGTTGAAATTGCACATTGCTAATAATAGTATCTCATAACCAAGTGCATGTTCTCCCCGTCCGGGTTTCCTCCAGTTTCCCCCACAATGATTAGGTTAATGGAATAATCTAAATTCCCTTTAGGTGTGGATGTGTGAGTGTGTGTTCCCCTGAGATAGACTGGCGACCGGTCCAGGGTGTACCCCTGACTCTCACCCAAAGTATGCTGGAGACAGGCACCGGCAGAACCTGTGACCCCAAAAAGGGAATAAGAGGGTAATGACAAGAAGTAGACATGGGATGTCATCAGTTTGTTGCCGGAATGTATTAGCATTTTGAAAAGATGCTAGCACGATGCTTTATAACATCTGTTTCCACAAGCTTTACGTGGAACACCTGAAACACTCAAGGTTGGAAATCTCAGCTGAACCATTATTTCACAAGACCCTCTGTAAAATATTTGCAGATCATCAAGGTAATGTTACCTCGAAGCTCTTACGCAGGGCATCGATGCCCAGGTAGAAGAGCATCTGCCACGTCTGCTCCTCTGCTCGCAGCTTCTGCCAGATTTTGTGCAGTCGTTCATACAGGTGGATCCCTAAACACGTCAGCACCTCCTCCTGGGCGACGTCTAAGGTCTTTGCATGCTTCTCTCGCCGCCTGCAATTCATCAAAATGTACATTTAAGGGGCAGTCACTTTAAGCAATTTGAACCAATCAAAAAGCACAGATCTGCCTTATACAACTATTGGATCTCAGCCATCGCAGCAGCGTGCTTGCGGTCATTGTCCTGCTAAAAGATGAACAGCCACCCCGAAGTTAAGTGCCCCGGAGTACAGTTTCCACCAGGACGTCTCTGTACATTGCTACTATATCTTTTAAAGAATAGTCTCCAGTTCCTGCAGCTAAAGAACCTCCCCACAGCATGATGCTGCCACCTCCATGCTTAACCTCAGGGATGATCAACCTTTAGCTAAAATGACAAAATGCCTCAAAAGCCTGCAAATACCAGGACTTAGCATCTCATCTAGATTCGTTTCATGTAATCAAAACAATAAAAGAAGAAAGTATTCAAATCTCATTAGCATGATTTAACAAACAATTAGCTTAAAAAAACACATTTGACAGTAACATGTTACTTCAAACACGTACATTGTAAATTGGATGTTATTAACCCTTTAGCATGTTGTACCCTTGCTAAAAGCGTCAAACAACATGCTGGTAACATATTAGCATCGCTAGCTAGCATAATAGGCCTGTTGATAATTAAAACGTTTTGCTCAAGCGACTCACTCGTAGCCCCCGGCAAACTCTGGCTCTGCTCGGCTCAGTAAGTGAGCGATGTAGTCGGTTTCGCAGCAGACGTGGATGTGGTGCTCTTGAGGACAGCAGCGCAACCCTTCGTACAGCGCCACGCAGTAGCCCTTCTCCGTACTGCCGTCCAAATCCCCCACCAGGATGTTAAATGCCATGCAAACCTTTTCCCTGCAGTCGGTGCAAAAGCTGAAGAGGAGAATAAAATGGTGCATAAAGGAACAAAGAGGTTTTAAAGGGTTAACGTTTAAATGTTTACCGGTGTTTATGCAAGTACGTCTCCAGAGTCTCCAGCAGTGAGGCGTTGTCAATCAGAACTACTTCATTACGACAGCCCTGCGACATCAGCTCCCATAAGTCCATCCAGCTGCCTCTGCATAACAGGAACCATGTTTACCAAACCACACTCTTCATTCAAATTAATGGACTGCTTGCACTGAGCCTCCTTTCTGAAATTATACATGACGCTTATTTCTGGTCGTACCACAATCCAAACAAGGGTTTACATTTCAGAGACAGCAGAGAACCCTGCTGCGTTTGTGCACAAGTGGTCCATTAGAACAGCATTTAATCTCCCAATAAAATAATCCTCTCAAATTGATTCAGAGTGAGGATTCCTCTTCCTGAAGTGCTCCAACACTGGCCTCTACTCGCTCATAGAAGTAGCTCCTGGCTCACCCTAAAGGCCTCGGCTTGTGCGTGTCTAGCGAGTGCAGCTGACAGCGTTTGTTCTTTTTACTCTTCGGGATGGAGTCGATCACGCCGTTGAGTTTAGAGCTGTAAAAGAGGAGCAAGGACCCGTTAGAGAACAATCCTGTCAATCACAGGGTAACAAAGGCGATTGAAAGAGAAGTACCCATGAACATAGAAGAGCGTGTAGAGCTTCCTGGGGTCCTTGAGGCAGGCGCGAGTGACAGACAGCATCCCGGACGAGCACACAGTGAGCGGCTCCATGGCGAAATAACCAGAATCCGGGAGCTGAGAGAAGAGGCGCTCCATGCTGCGCCGGCAGCCCACGCACGGCACCGACTGAGCGAGAGTGCTGAAGAAGTCACGGGACATCACCATCAGAGCCACACTCAGATGCTGCAGCGTCAGCATTTTGTAATGCTAGAGGAAAGTCAACATTAATGATTTGTACGTTTTATTTACAAAGCGTTGAGTGCATTTCTCATCTCTTTCTATTTCTAGTTCCCACAACAACACAATATTTCAACTGTGATGTACACAGAAACATCCCAATCAGTGAACCCTTGATGTATAAAAGAGAAAGTGCTTTTGTGTACCTCGATAAACAGCTTCATTTGTGAACTGTTCATGTGATGGCTGTCGAAGTCCAGATTACTGTCAGGGAACTCCATCACCATCTACAAACCAGGAGCAGAGTAAGAACAAACTCACGCTGCCCTAAACACAAGTTTGGACTTTGTATAGATGCATTAGACGTACCGTGAGGGTTTGGTCGATGTACAAGGGAATCTGGCGTGCGCGATAAACATAGTTCTCTTCTCCATCCCTGCAGACAGCCACGAGACGTGCCATGTCTTCACCTGGACCTGCCTGTGAGCGCATGGAAACAAGCGTTCCGTTACACACTCAAGTTATTGATGAACTCTGTTCTTCTTCCTCTCCATGGCGGCAGGTTCTAAATGCATGCAAGAAACCACATTGTTTGAAGCACTTTGCATGAGGCTCCTGATCCATTCTTCCATGTCATGGCCTGGCACAGCCAAATTAAAATATATCAGTATCAGTTTTTCAGGGCTCTTTTTAAGCTACACCAAAACTGCCTCGTTCAGTTTGGTTGAACCATGCTAGAGTCGCTTCTCTTTTGCTGCGGGTCAGTGAGAAAGCAGCAAACACTTCAAGCTGGAGGAGGTGGTCTCAGTACACTACCAAGTGAACTCTGAGGTGAGTCATTTGATTCATTGCAGCTTGTGGATAGATTTGAATCCTTAAAGAAATTAGTAAATCTTTCTAACATTCACAAGGACACTGCCATTTTCATCCTTGTTCTCGCAGAAACAGCCAAATACAACTTGTGGACGCCTCCTTCTGAAGTCCCTTAAGATGCATCTTCCCCCTTAAAGTGAGTTAAACACTGTATTCAAGTTTTCCTGTGGCTCAGTCAGTACAGCTTTGCGCCAGCAACACAAAGGTCATGGGTTCACGACCCAGGGAAAGCAACAACTGAAGTAATGTGGTCTTTCCTTGAAATGTAAGTTGCTTTGGATAAAAGGGTCAATAAATTATCATCCTGTTAACTTATGAATGAAGTGTTAATGGTTGATGTGGACGTCATTATTGTGGTTCATTTTAACTAGTGTGGTGTGAAGAGGATCCAAAAACATCAACAAGATGGAACACATTAGTTTATGCTTCTGGAACTCACGAAACAAAGCACAGCTGTGACAGTAGCAGGATTGTTATGCATATGACAGACTCTTTAACAGGCAGCCAAATACACAATCACCATTAACATGTTTTTAACTAATATTTCATCACGAGTTACGTAAATACAAAGTTCTGTTTATAGATGTATACTATCTTAGGTTGCGTTCCAAAGGACAGCGAGAGAATGGATAAATCAAAATAATATATTTAGGCTAAGTTCGCCTTTGTGGAACGTTAATCATCTCTAAATTACAAAGAAACCTTGTCGCACCTCATCAGCCATTTGTAGCTTCTTTGCTAAGGATTAGCAGCTTATACATCTGACTAGAGGCTTAAACACATGCTCTACACCCAAATATGATTAGAACACTCGTATACATGCCCTATATACGCACAGACATTCATTACACTGTAGTAAAAGTATCAAATGAACATAAACGCTTCGTATAATTAGAGGAACAACACTAATGAGGTCAAGCCAAGCGTTGTGTGCGAACTCTTTACGCAGCTTAACGTCAAACGTATATTTTAATCTTTCCGATAACTAAACGCGTACTTCTTGCATTTATAGAAATAATGACTGGCATTCTGGTCGTCATGGCGACAGTTATATCATCCGCGGCGCAATAAGTGGACTTCTCCCTCCAATGACACAAATGCTAGCTAGCTCGTAGCAAACACGTTCGCACCTGTAAGTCGACAAGGTTTTATTCAATTTCAATACAGATATGAGACTAATAAATTACTTTTGATTAATATCGAAAAAATGTAACGTTAGCAAACTAGGGTAATTTTGAGAGTTAGCATAGTGCTAATCTGCGGAACACTGGCAAGCTGATTAGCATGCTAATTGATAATGTAACTTTGTGGCGTCAATAACTAGTAAGGGTAGCACTGCTGCTTGAAAGAAAACAAATACATGTTGCATTATCATCTTTAACAGAGTTAATAAGAAGCCAAAATCCCCCGGACTTGTGTGATCTAACGTTACTTTAACGGAGGGAGCGTACGTCATTGATGATCCATTCCGGTTTTATCCAGTCCATTAGGATAAGAAATATTAACACGACTTAAAGACTATATAAACAGCAGGCTGCAGCTGTAGAACTTACCCGATACCGAAAGCTGCTGCTCTTTAGAACAAAAACAAACAAGTGCGACAGCGGAATATGTGGCAAGCGCTTCTTCGATGACCCTTGGCCCCTTTACACGTCACAAAGTACTTCCGGTTTAAAAACGTAACTTTAACGTGATTTATTTAATATTACGGGGGTTATCTTAAAGCTCATGGTAAATGTACAATAAAAATTGTATATATTATGTTGTAAAAAATGAATACATAAAAATAATTCAGCAAACGTCACAAACTGCAGCAAAATTACAAGTTCTATTGAGAATTTATTTTAGATTATAACATGGAAGGTGTATAAGAGACAAATCTTTTCTTTGGCAAAGGTTAATACAGTACATGTGTTTATTAGTTATGTTACATGTGGGTTGGTTCTATTTAAAACAATGCACAAATCTGTAACACTTTATAAATAGAAAATGTACTTTTTTAATAGGAAACTTGTTGATGCATTGATCTGAAAGGCTACTGGTCTGATCACATTCAATGTTCTATGCTAAGCTAAGTGCGCTAGCATCAGAACCTAAGGCTTTTAGAATGATGTCATGAAAATAATAGTTGTGTTACTTTACTACGCTGTCATAGCCAGAAATTGATACAATTACTTGTTTTGGTTCCTTTTGTATTCTCGTATTCAAATGTTTGTGAGAAAATGGTTAGGTTGAGTCCCAGAAAAACCAACAACCTACTAGCTGAGTGAGCACGGTTGAACTCAATCGAGAGTTGGAAGAAATAGGGATGTTATCATTGTACATAAAATGTTGTTTTATTAAGAATAAACCTGCCAGGAAACTTGAAATCTTTTCAGGAATGTTCTGTGGTTGACAAAAGACGCTAATGAATGTAATGAAGATGGCAAATTGTTACCAGAACTTGATGGTTATTTTATTGACATGCAAAACAAACATGACCAAGCTGTTCATGAACATATAACAGAGCAAAACACTAACTGCCAAAGCATCACTGCTGTTTAGAGTATCCACTAAAACATTGGTCAAACCAGTCAGAATATTAGCCAACATAAAATACAATAATTGATTCCTATTAACGGCCTGAATGAGGCACAATGCATCCATACTCTTTCTCAGTTTCTCATCAGTGTAATACGGACACCACGATGTCGGCACAAGGGAAAAATGAGAAATGGTTTTAGCAAAAAGAAGCGTTAAATCTGCAATGCTTATGCAAGCGAGAAAAAATAGTGCTTGTGCAATAGTCCAGATACAGAAGGAAAGGTTGGCCATTCTGCGAGACACTGGTTCTATACTTGTCTGACTCAGGTATAACATGCAAAACAACCCAAAGCTGGCTTGTAAAAGATTACAAATCACTGCAATCCAGTCTTTAACCAAACGTCTTCTTTGCATCAGGTAATGTCCAACCTGAACACCCGCCATGTATACAGCAACGTAACCCACGGTTGAAAATATTCCTTCTCGGTTTGCCTGCAAAAAACCTGAGCGCTCATTGCAGTCGATGAGAAACCACTTCAGATCAGTCGTCTCCAGCATTACTTGGTATGAGCCTGCAATGAGAAGAGCGAGGAGCCACGAGGAGTGCACTGGAAATAGAGTCAGGAGAGCCGAAGATACCACTCGGACGATGGCTAAGGTGAAGAAGAAGTTCCAATGAACTCCATACTCGCTCACATGCTCATGATATCCAGATGATTTCACACTCGCAAGCCTCACGATCCCTAAAAGAACCAAAGGCCAGACTGAAACAAGTTGTTTTAACACATGGCTGAGTCTTGAGCCTTGAAAGTCCCTTCCTCGGGCTTCAGGGCTCACAAGAGCATTGGCAACAACATACGCCCCAACACCAAAGTCCATTACACCTGTTCCGTACGTCTCTGTCTTTGCGTAGCGCCTTGGAAAAATGCTAAAATCAACAGCTAGGATACTTATGGCAGTTTTTACATTGATTAGTACTCGAAAAACAGTAATGAAAGGAACCACATTGGATTCAACCTTGCTTTGGATGAGTTCATTAAAGGAGGGTCGATGCTTCCCATTCTTGTATATAAGATACAACACAACAGAGTTTATTAAAGCTATTCCAATGATGACGAAGTGAAGAATGTCGCTGAGCACAGTACACGACAGAACCAATGGCGTTATGATTAGACCAAAGTCCAAAAGGAGATGCAGTCTCTGAGATAAAGGGAGAATCCCTTTTCCCAAATGAACAGTGATCAGTAGAAGTCCTCGGCTCAGAAAACAGAGAGGGGCTAAGAGGGACCCCAGGGAAACCTCCATTAGCGTCGTCCCATTGAGGTTGCTCACAAATGCGATCTTTCCTTCTGATGACGCCATGGTCTGCCTGAAAAATCAGAGGAGTGAACATTAAAACTCTAACAGTTGCTGAACACAGAGAGGTACAAATACAGAGCTTTTCCCCTGAAAGACACCAACAGTTTGCACAGTTCAGCAGGTGAGATAAAGGTGATACAGCTGCCTCTAAAAACCTGCCGTGAGAAAAGACAAGCACCGTTCGTTGCACAAGGCCTCAATGCTTCATCACATGTAAACATTAGGTGTCATCACTTGATGACAATTCTAACTTCTTCACCGAGAGTCACTACGTAGTAATGAGATTCTTTTTTAATTATTCATGACACGCCTCCTCTAATTAATAAATGTCAGTCTACCGAGCCCACCCCATGTCTTTGTGTGACATCTCACTCTGAGCTGCAATCAAAACTTGAGAACCTAATCCTCTGCAAGCGCCAATGTGAAAATTAACTAAAGACATTTTGATCTGTTTGATTATGCTGATTGATTAATGGGATGAAACGGATCAAGAAAATGCAAACACAAGCATGGACAAAAATAGAGATAAGCAAATTCTACTTTAGTTTAAGTCACCTACCTCAAGGAAGGAGTTGTTTTAGTAAATAAAGCAGGTTAGACTGGATCAGTGAACACCATTTCTATAGTGGCGTGTAAGCGGTTTAACGGACTGTTTGTTATTTTATATTCGTCTTATATTTTAATTAACCAAAAATTAAAATCAAGTATTATTATTTTAGAACGAAGTATCGTCTCACGTTGAAAATCATTATCTTTCTTTTCCGTGTTAGGCGTGGCTTCGTGTAATACGTCAGCCTATGGGCGGGGTTTGAGATTTGCGTTGTGACGTCGAGAACGTGTCAGTGCTTGTGAGCGCGGTTGGGAGTTTTGTCCTTCACTCTGGAATTTTTACAGTTATTATAAAATGTTAACATAAAGAGTTTGATTATACAGAGGCACGTGGAAAGTGTTTATTTAAGTTGAGGAACATGGCGGATGTCCAGCTGAAGCTTTTATTAAGAAATAAAGACATTTCGACAGTTAACAGCTCTGACGGGACGTCGAGGAGTTTGGGAAAAACTGAAAAGCCAAATCGACTGAAGGAAAAGGTTCAATTTATTTGTATTTTTTGTAGCTCTTTATAAGATTTATGTCATTTACTAGACTTGTGAAAACTCACTCTTTAATTTTGTAATTTTATTACAAATCAGTTTATTACTGATTTTAAAATATAACTTTTTTGTTGTCAAGTTAACGTAATAAAGGTAATTTTAGCATAATTAGTAATAACAGTATAAATTAATAACGCTTTACTTATTGCTCTTAAGAAATTACTTAACGTACTCTCTCCAAATCAAAGTTTAATCAGATTATGGTCAGATTATAGATAAAGAAATAATTATTTTTAAACAATATTTTAAATTAATATATTGTCACAAAATTGTGACCTTTTTCAAAATGTAATCGTAATAAAAATATTTTTTATTATCATAAAAATATGGTTCTATTAAAAATATTGCCATATTCATTAATTAAATAACCAACTACTTTTTGTAATTAATAGATTTTGTTAGATTGATGTTACAAGTTTTTTGTATTCATTATGTTTGATTCAATTTATAGTTTTTTTATTAAGAACGACACTTAACTGGATGATTTTTTTACAGTTTTGTATAATGTAAATAAAGCTTAAGGTTCTGATTCAACACGCAAATAAATATGTATTTAAATGCAAACGATTGTACGTTCACAAGGTATAGCAACAGTGCTAAAATACTGAATATGGTATTAACGATTTAATTTAAATAAAAAAAAACCAAGAGCTCCATCAGTGGATAATATCGGTGTTCTTTGAAATACCGGTAATCTCATCACCGCTCGTCTTGTTGTAGTTCACCTGTGTTAGTAATTAGATTAAGAGCTATTCTGTCCATCAGACGGGGAGTTATTAACTTGTTTACAGCACAACCCTCACAACAGCTGTTCTTGGGAAGCTTTATCGATGCTGTGTTCTTAATCAAATTATTTTCAGCCATTGTTCGATCTCTGTACAACTTGTGGGCAACATCAGTTTCATTTTACTGCACAATATTAATAAGCAAAAGTAAAGCAGCTGCGTGTTCTGATTGGATTATTATTGACATCCCGCAGGTGAATGGAGTTACTAAACCCCTCAGGAAATCTCTCAATGATTCACTGGAGGCAGACGTCAGAGACTTCCTCGTGAATGAAGCGGAGCTGCACACGTACGATGACCTCACAAAAGTCAACCCGGTCACTCCTGCCACAGGTACAGCGCGAGGAAAAACAGTTTTGACTCTGAACATGGCCCTTTTGTCACACTACTGTAATGGTTTGACAAGAGTGTTGAGGAATGAAGTCATTAATATTTAAACCAATTACAGAGAAGTATTGAAGGTAGCCGAGGAGACGGCCCGCCCACTTCCAGAACCATAATAAAGGATTTAACAGACAAAGATAAAATGTGTATTTATTCAAATCAACGCTGTTAATTGATGTATTCATTAAAGTAGAGTAGATAAACACAGAGTGTTTGAAATGTAAAAATGTGCACGTTAAAAAAAAAAAAAACATGACCTATATATATATATATGTATGTATGTATATGTATATATATTGTAATTGGTCATGACCATTATGATGTATATTGATATATGATATATATTGATATTTGTGCATGAAAATTCATTATTTATATATTATTGGATGCAATAGCAAGCCATCGAATGACATAAGAGCCAAAAACACCAAACTCTAAGCTTTTATTAATGACTGTGTTCTGTGCAGTGCTGAAGTGCCTCCAGGCCAGGTACAGCGCAAAGGTTTTCTACACTCACGCTGGCTGCACGCTGGTTGCCCTCAACCCTTTCCAGCCCATCCCTCACCTCTACTCTCTGGATGTGATGAGGGAATATCACTCTGCTCCTCAGCCTCAGGTGCTCCTGACTTTTAAATTGAGACACGGAGGAAACACTCTTGTGATTCGTTTGAGTGAACCCAGACTGTATAAAACCTCTCTCATCTCAGGAGTTCAAGCCGCACATCTTCATCGTGGCAGAAGAAGCTTACAGGAACGTTCAAGGGCAGGTGGAACCCATGAACCAGTCGCTGGTGGTCTCTGGGGAGAGTGGAGCTGGGAAGGTGAGCGTGTGCATTTAGTCACTTACATCTTTTGGTCTCATAATGGCATCAAATGTTAAAATAGTTTGAGCTGAAACTGGGATTAAGTTGTCAAAGTTAATTATTTTGTTGCTACATAGTTTAAAGGCCTTTTATTTTGAAACAAAGCCACTGGAAGTGAAGGTTTGAAGACTTTTATTATTTGCATTTTTGCTAAATCAAGTACAATTCATTTCTGAAGCGTGGCACCCAATCCTCTTGATGTGGACCAGCAGACGCTTGGGGGAATCTTATAAACGATGCACATTGAAAAGCTTCCAGTGTCTGATCTCCTGATGAAAAAGGCATTTTCCAGAAAAGGATTAAAGACTCATCCTTCTCTTCTTCTTAACCTCTCCTCAGACATGGACGTCACGCTGTTTGATGAAGTACTACGCCACTGTCGCCTCCTCTTCTCAGAGGTGCCAGGACACTGCAGAGAAGATCGAAAGGCGAGTGCTGGACTCCAACCCCCTCATGGAGGCTTTCGGTGAGGAAAAACCGATTTCCATTTTTGCTTTGTACGACCAAACTTCTATGTTTTAGGGAAGATACTCAGTTTCTTAACTAAACCTGAAATAACCTCAACAAACCCGTCACATTTCTATCACTGAAGCTCTTTATGTCTGCACTGCAATCGTTCAAAGCTTCTGTCTCCATCTGTCCCAGGTAACGCATGCACATTACGCAACAACAACAGCAGTCGTTTCGGAAAGTACATCCAGCTGCAGCTCAACAGGTCAGACCCCCCCCCCTCCCATTGACCAATAGGGTTGAGTTGATACTATATATGTCACAGAAAATTCCGACATTCTATAGAAAGATTTCATTAATAGACATTACAAACAAAGATTGTGAACGGTACTTCACGATGTTCACGATCCATCTACATCCCAGTTCTCAGCTGCTGGTTGGGGCTTCAGTGCAGACGTATCTTCTGGAGAAGACGAGAGTGGCTTTCCAAGCACCCAATGAGAGGAACTTTCACATTTTCTACCAGGTACAGGATGAAACGACCTGCATCTGTGAGGTTTCTCTTCACCCAACAACTCTCTGAATATTTGTAATATCTTTCCTTGCCTTGTATCTAATCGTACATGTTTTCTTAAATCCTATCACATTCTCCTGTATTGCCTTGCTGGAACAAGTCTTATCTAATAGCTGATGATATTTATCTTGTATCGTATCTTAAATCTTGTAGATGATGAAAGGAGCCTCAGAGAAACAGAGGCTGGAATGGATGCTGCCTCTGGAGCAAGGCTTCAGCTGGCTGCCACATGCCGAGAACACCTTAGACGGCAAGTATTCAAATGAAGGGTTTAAGGATTTTAAGAAATTGTTAACTTGACGCCTTTGCTTTGTGTTTGAGCAGAGGATTCTCTCCCAGAAACAGTAGAAGCAATGATGAACCTTGGCATCGATGAGGGGAGGCAGACACAGATTTTCAAGGTAAAGCTGGTGTTGAGGCATCCACAGCTGCGGCTTGACTGACGGGTGTTTTATTTCTACGACGCATAGATTCTTGCAGCTCTGCTGCAGCTTGGAAACGTGGATTTCATACTTGCGTCTGAAGAGGCTCAGCCATGTGATCTTCATGAACAATCCAAAGGTACGATGAAACTTAAACCAGCATCACATTTATGAACCGATCATTTCTTTTCAAACATACGACCCGCGGGATTATTATTTTGAAAAGATGTGTGCGCGCACGTGCATGTGTTTGTGTGTCAGCAGCATTTTAACGTATTCTTTCTTCGGGATCAAGGGGTGAGAAACTTTATTCTGCTGATATATTGATATTTGGCGTCACCGCAGTCGGTGGTAGAATCTCGTGGAAGAATTTGTTCAGTGAGCTCCTCCGGTTTAATATTCAGATTATGGTTTCCTCATAAAATGATGATGTTGATAGAATAGAATTGCTATTTAAACCAAAACCATTACGCCACTAGTGGGCAGGCTTTAGAGACTGAACCGTAGCCAAAATGTGTTTAGACACTCTCCTCTTGCTGCATAAACCATCACTAACTAAAAGCCAACTCTCCAACAGAATTTCACATTAGTTTCACATTCTTTTGGGCAGGTTTTCTGCAGAACACGGCAGACCTTCTCCAGGTTTCAGTGGAAGAGCTGCAGTCCTCTCTGAGCGTCCGAACGCTTCGTGCTGGAAAGCAAGAGCTCGTTAAACCGTGCTCTCAGTCGGAGTGTGGCGTCCGGAGAGACTGCCTGGCTAAAGCCGTCTACGCTCGGTGAGTTATTCCCAGAGTGTCGATTAAACCGTTTTCAGCTGACTGCTCTACAAAAAAAACAAAGTGCATTTTAAAACCGTGAAAGAGTTCTGTGATCGTGTATGTTCTTCACTCTGTTGTCGTAGAATCTCAGAACCTTAACATCCGCTCTCTGATGTACACGGCCTAACAAAAGAAATTCAACGAGCACGCATTCGCTGTGGCATTGCTTTGTTGAGTCACATAATTTTTTCACAAAAAAGATCTTGCTTCGATGATGGTAGACTCTGGGTGATTTGCATAGTCTTCTCCAGTATTTCTCAATGGGAATGAGGTCTGGACTCTAATGGTGATGAATCCTGGCATTCCCATCTTGGAATCAGATCAGGAAAACCGGATCAGTCAGGAGTTTCTGAGACCCGAGCATCTGCAGCAACCACAGATCATATCCTTGCCCCCACAGGCAAGAGGCAGGATGCAGGCATCACCTAATCTCCCTCTCTTCTTAGCCTGATGTACCCATTAGAGCTGAAAATATTTCCCCGAACCAAACGGGGCCCATCGGGACCCAACGAATCAGGTCGGGCTTGGCGGTGTGTGATGCTTGTTTCCAGTCAGCCTCACTAAATCGTGGTCTTCTAAAAGCTCCACAGTTATTTATCTGTTGTGTTTGTTTTTCTAACACAGGCTGTTTGATTGGTTGGTCGTCTTCATCAATAACAGCATGTCTGCAGAAAACACCTCCTGGTGCAACTTCATTGGTACGTCACTTAACAATTGTTTGCACGGTTTCTCAGGCTGATCTCTTCACCTCTGGAAGCTCTCTTCTGCAGGTCTCCTGGATGTGTACGGCTTCGAATGCTTCCTCCTGAACAGCCTGGAGCAGCTCTGCATTAATTATGCGAACGAGAAGCTCCAGCAGCACTTTGTGGCTCATTATCTGAAAGCCCAGCAGGAGGAATACGTGGCAGAAGGGCTTCAGTGGTCGTTCATTCAGTATCAGGACAACCAGCGCTGCTTGGATCTGATTGAAAGCAGCCCCTGCAGCATCTTCTCTCTGCTCAACGAGGTCTGCTCTGTTTTATCATTCACATAAATAACCAGAAGATGAAGTCTGATCGCGTCTTTGATGCCCACTGTACCCGCCCGCACCTGCCTCTCCGATCTGTCCTGCAGGAGTGCAGGTTGAACCGGGCGTGGGATGCGCAGAAGTTTTGTGTTCGTTTGCAGAAGGACCTCTCAGAGAATCCAAAGATAAGCTGGGACCGGTTCAGCTCCGAGCCTCATTTCATCGTGGCACACTACGCAGGAAGCGTCAGCTACCAGATCCAGGGCATGATGGACAAGAACCAGGTACAGACTGGAGGAATCACAGGAGCGCTTGACTTTATTTTTCTTCGAATTGAGGCGAGCGTTTCCAGCGGTGATGCAGATGCTCATCTCTTTATTCAGCATCACTCTCTGAGAGCGTCTCCTTTCTCCTGGGAATAATGTCAGCCTTCTAAAATCACTCGTTTTATTTGTTATATATTATTAGGAACCACTAACCTTGAACTAAAGAACCAAATTCACAAAAGAATTCAATAAGATCTCAATGAAAATGAATCTCACGCAGCTTTGAAGGAGCCCGGCGCTGCTCCTCTCTGCTCTTCAAGCTGGATCTTTGTGGTTATTCTCAGTGCGTCGTGGCTGTGATGAAACATTAGTTCACCACACGACAAGCCTTGCATTTACTGCATTTAGGGATTTTCAGATTTAAACAAAAACAAATAAATGTGACGTGAATTTCAATGAAATACTAAAAAAAAGCTCTACCTCCACATCGTTTCTTTCAGCTGATATGACTCGGTTCTCGCTTTGACTCCATCCTCTGCGATAGTACTTCGGGTACGTTGCATCCTCGGATTAACTTGCTCTTGTCTGGATCTGTACTTGGCTTGTCTTGAAGTGTCTTAACTCTATTTGAAGTGACTACAGCTTGACTTTCATTTGGTTTGCCTTGATATACTTTATTTTATTTGAGTTTACATCACTTGACTCTCTCTCATCTTTGACTTACATTTCGAGTTTATGTGATTTTACTTCTGTACCTTGACTTTCCGTTCACTCGGCCCGTCTTGATTTCACTTGAATGTATTTATCTTGTTCTTGACATTTATTTGGGTTCGACATTCGCTTGATTTGATTGGACTCTACACCTGCTTAGCTTGATTTGAACTGCCCTTTATTCTTTAAAGTCCCCTTTATCATTAGATTAATGATATCTAAATAAAATAAAATAAAAAAGTACCTTTCATGCAGTGTGTAATGCAGCTCTGAGATGGAGGGACATATGTTTAGAGTTTTAAGATGTGAAAGGGTTCTAGTGTTTCTTACTAAAGAGTCGACTGCGAGACGCTGAAACGGGTTCATACGGGTTCATACGGGTATTGTTGATGCACTTTTTACATAATATATCTTTTAAAAGATAATTAAAGTGTTTTTTCACCTTGGATGCGTTTCAACCTTATGTGGTAGAGTTCAAAAACCTAATAATGAACTTCTTAAAATGCTTTTTTAAAACTAATCTAACATTTGTGTGTTGTAGTATGAGAGCCTCTGTTTTAAATTGTGTATTTTTTTGCAGGACCCGGTTCCTCCTGAGCTCATACGCCTCCTGAGAAACTCCCATGATTCTTTGCTCCACAGTCTCTTCGCTGATGCTGAGCAGGAAAGCGAGGGAGCGCGGGGACACAGCAAAGCACTCACTGTTGTCTCCAAGTTCAAGGTATAGAGTATAAAGGGAAAAACCAACCTGTGTCCAAACATACTCGTAAAGAATATATAGCTTTAATATAAATATAAACATTTGATCATTAAACCCAACGAGAATTATTGATTACTCTCTGTGAATATGCAGAACTCCCTTGAGAGCCTGATGAAGATTTTGTACAGCACCACTCCACATTACACACGCTGCATCAAACCCAATCCAGACTGCCGACCGCTCACTTTCAGACAGGAAGAGGTACAGAAAAATGTTGCTTTTGTAGATTCTGCTAATATTAATATTGCTTGAGGAGAAGGACAGGGTGAATATCGTTATGTACAACGCCTTTTCTCCCTAGCAACCATAGTGTTTACCTTACCAACCATATTGTCAGTATTGAGGCTAGGACTAGTTAGGGTTACTGTAGGTTAACTTATCGTGGCAATGGGAACACTATATGAGGTCCTTGACACCTCCCTAGCAACCACACTAGTTTCCATAGCAACCATATCAGCAAACCCATATCTCAGCTTTGGAAAATTGTAGTGATAATCATGCACCCCTCCATAGTAACCATTACATGATGTCACTTACCTTTCCCTAGCAACCTTTTTTTTACGCTCTTCTCAAGCCACTGGAAAGCGTGGTGCTGGAAGTGAACCGCATCAGGTTCGGGTCTGAATTATCTCTTCTATACATTAAAAAACCTGTTTTATATTTTCAGGTTATCGCTCAGCTTGAAGCCTGTGGGATTGTGGAGACCATTAACATCAGCGCTGCAGGTTTCCCCGTCAGGTATTCCTTCAGTTTTAGGAGATTATTAGATTTCTGGCATCAGGTTTTCCAGAAATGTAACAAACTAAGGTTGACTTCTGTGGTTTTCGCCATCTAAGAATATTTAGCATTTTTATTGCTGTTGAAAATGAGGTTTAGAAATAACACTTTATTTGTGAACAGGATCCCGTACGGAAGTTTCCTTCAGAGGTACGGGCTCATCGGAGGCGAAAGACGAGAGAAGAGTATGTGAAGTATATGATCTTTCCTCTGACTCTCTACTGAATATCTCCATCTGAATTCCTCTGGTGAATTACGGCGTGGTCTTTGCAGCTTATTACTAGTAGAACTGGTGAATAAATGAAAACGTTTATTTCGTGCATGTTTTCTGATTTAAGAAAAACGTTTTCTGATTTTACTTCGTTATCGCCAGGTGAGTTTCCGTGTGGAGCTGCAGCTAACAATCATTTTGATATCGATTAATTAACATCGTAATCGATCTACGAATCTGATAAGCTTTTTATTTTCTGATTGAAATACTGAGAATTAAACCGTGTATAAAAGTATAGAAAAATATCTACCGTATATTATATATAGAGGTCAACCGATACGGGTTTTTCTCTGGTGGATGTCAATATTTGGTGCCAGATGACTAAAGCATATGTTTAATAAATTCTCTTCTAACCGAGCAGAGCATTACATTTAGCATAAACCTCAACTAATGAAGCTCATCTGTCTCTCTCAGAGCCTGAGGCGATCGAGCAGACTGTTCTAGGATCAGCTGTTGAGATGATTCCCAGTTTTGTTCCTGAGGACCTCAGGCACATGGTGCATTGTGGGAGAACCAAAGTCTTCCTCACACACTGTCTGGTAAAGCTTGCAGGTTTTCCCTGTGACATCATTTAAAGGTCAAAGCTCCTCCACAAGAGAAACAAACGCTTGGTTGAACATTTGATTAAAACACTTCACGGCGAAGCATTCAATGCAATCAAAAAAAACTTCGAGATTTCAAATGGCAAAGGCTTTTCGATGAGACGGCCCAGGTTTGATGTGATCATCTCTAGGAGGCCTGGAACTATTTTACTTCCTGTCAGTTTTGGAAACTCACTCCATCAGAATTTTATGTAGCTCTTGGTCCTTTATGTAAATGTTCTGATTTTCAAACGTGTCTGAAATGACAGAATTAAATGGTGGCGCTATAACTGACACTGTATGGATTCATCAGACACTGTACGGCTGAGTTATGAACAACTTCCTGTGTATGTCAAAAGTATAGCTGACTGGCTTTGCTATTTAACATCCCACATGACTTAAGATATAACTGACAGAGTTTGGAGATAAAATCTCTAGGAGCAGTTACCGGTAGCTAAAATACGACACAAGCGAAACCCTTTTTTCAAAATCACACACTTTCTTCTGGTTTTGGAAATGCGGGCCATTTTACTTAAATTTAATGTTTATATTTAATGCTTACTTTTATTCTTGTTTACTTTAAGAAAGATGCAAAACAATTCACAATTAAGAAAATAAGAAGACAAATGAACAAATCAGAAAACACAACAATAAAAGTGAAAACAAATTTACAATTGAGAAAACACATTGATTGGACGAGACTTCTGTCAATCATAACAAGCAGTCAGTGTCTCGAAGTGCCAATATTTTCTTTGCCAATAAGTGTACAATGACAGAAATAGAATTAAATAAATACAATTTTGAGGAAGTCACCGTTAAAACTTGAGCCGCTAACAGACTGTAACGTCACTTCGTATCTATGGTTGATTGACAGAAGTCTTGTCGAATCAGTGCCAAGTTACCGGTTCTCGAATGGTACAACCCCTTTCCTTTTTTGCAAAAATGTCGTTGTGTTTTCCGAATTGAAACTTCTTTTCACTTTTTTGTGTTTTCTGTTTTGTTCATTTGTTTTCTTCATTGTGAGTTGTGTTGCACTTCTCGGTCTCTGTATTACACACGTATGCTGAATTTCTTTCACTAGTTCAGAATTCTGTTTTCGATCATGTTTGGACCCTAAAAAAGGCGGAACAATGATACTTTACGGAACTTCGGTGCTCGAGCCCTAATGATGGATGAAGCACTATCCAACGTCAATGACTTTCTGAAAATTAGATGTCCCCATCAACCCAGCCCTGTGTCTTTATGAAGATAAAATGAATCGCTTGCAAAACGTTTGGTTGCTAGGGAGTTGTCGGATGTTAAAATGCTTCTGTCTCGTTGATGAAGCTGAAAACCTCTACTCAAGGCGTAGCGCTGTGAGCTGTAAAAGGTTGCAGCTTTTCATTTTCTATGGGAGGAATAGGAAGCGTTCACCAAACACACAATGGGATTCTCCATTACCTTTGTAATTCATTCTGCAGCTGGAGAAGCTGGAGGAGCAGAGGAACCGCGTGCGCTCTCAGAAAGCTTTCTGTATCCAGTGCTGCTGGAGTAGGTACCAGCACCGCCAGCGATCCCGCCGGACTCAAGCGGCCGCTCGCATACAAGCAGGTCAGGACTCAGCTGCTTAGTTCATGAACCTATGGAATTAATTTAAACCCCATTTCTGGGTAAAACGTCTACTTTTTATGCCAGGTGTGAGATCCTGGCGGGTGAGGAGAGAGATTCAGAGCTGGCGCAGAGCTGCATCGATCATCCAGACCAGATGGAGGTGCTGGAGAGTGAGTTCACATCAATTCTGTTACTGTATTAGCCACTTCGTGCTCTCAAGGGTAGTAAAAACAAAAAAAAGAGGGTAAGGCAAGCAACAAAGAGTAAGGAAGCGTCGGGCAAGCAAAACAAGTCAAGACCGAGACAAAAGAGAGGAGCAGGAAAGAGAATGTGGATTAACTGCTCTCTGCTGCTCCCGCAGGTCTGGAGGGATGCTCTGGCAGAAGCGGAACTGGATGATGCTGAGGATTTCGTCGAATCATCTTTGTTCCCAAACCTGAAAGAGAGTTCCTCCGTGCTGGTCTCCAGCCTCCAGGAGCCAGTGACGGTTCGAGCCTGGCCGGTGGGTTTGGCCATGGCCTCTGCGCCTCTCATCAGGGTGTCTCTGAGCCCCTCGTGTCTCCAGAGGGTCACGTCTATGATGGCCTCCCTGAAGATCCCTCAGAGGAGCTCGCAGTACAGAGTAGAGACCAACCAGTTTGAGCAGGGAGTGGCGTCCATCAGAGCTCAGCCTCGGGTGAGCGGCGTGATGTTTGTACTCGCAGACGACACGTCGAGGAATATTAACGCTCTGTTTCCGTCAGCGCTCCATTAAGATGCATCTGCAGAGATCCCCGCTGCTCTACGCTGACACCCATCCAGCAAACAAACCTGATCTGCAAACCGGATTCAACCAGATCCTGCTGGAAAAGGCCTGAATGGTACGTGGTATGCGAAAGTTTGTGCACCCCTGTAAATGTTCATGGTGTTCCTTGATCTTTGTTTGTCTGGAAACGAAGTTTCAGTGAACTATATCAAGCAGGAAACAAACACAGAGATGTTTGAGAAGTGAAATAACGTTAATATGATTAATGGAAAACATGCACAAATTATTTGACAAAATGTATGCACCTGTGTCATTTTTATTAACTTTGAAAAGAAAGAACAGTCCGAAACACCTTCTGCCAGGACCCGGGGTCCATAGGGACGCTCTAGAAAGTATTTAGAGGCTGTTATTTCCGCAAAAGGAGGATGTACAAAACTCTTGCACAATTTCCAATAATCATATAAACTTTATTTCACTTCTCAAATATCACAACGTTTCCAATATGATATATTTAACTGAAATATCTGATGCAGAAAAAAATCATTCATAAAGTAACATGAACATTTGCAGAGCTGCAAAACTTTTACATACCTCGGGGTTGGACAGTGAAAGTGAAACACTGGGATGTGAGTCAGTGAAGATTAAACACTGAATAGTTTGCAAGTGTTTCAGTTTCACTGTCCTAATCCTATAAATGCTGTTCTTTTCATTCCTCGTCTCAATGTTGACTCAGGCATCAGTGCACTTTACCCCCCCCCCCCAGTGCTGCCAGATCCTAAAGACTAGATAAATTTACTGCTTAATCCCTTTAAATGACACCAAAGGTTTTACTTTTGTGTAAAGTACGGTATGTGCTGTTTCTGTTTCTTAACACGTTTTACAATGTACAATTATTAAGGAGAATGAGTGCCTTTTAACCATATAGTTCTCGTCCTGTGTAGAGTCTAGTGCTTTTCTTCTACCTCAGCGTGTGACTGAGCTTTTTCATATTTAAATTGATCAAAGTGATGGAAGTTTGAGTTTAGGCATCTGTTCGGGATTCACAGCCAGAGCCCTTCAATGCGAGCGTTTGCACACCCGGAACCTTAGACGGTTCTACCGGATTTCTTGTAAACCCCAACAATGAATTTTAAACAATGTTTTAAATCCAAATTTTTAACTGAGTCTGCTCAGAATCTATGTCTTTCCTTGTCGGGATGAAAATAAATCTGATATATAAATATTTCCGCAGTTCTTATGTGGTAGAACTGTCCACTTTCAGGATTGAATGCACCCATCATCTCCTATTCTGTAGAAAAATCACCATCACTGCTTGGTTTTTGTGATACACAATGTAACTTCAGGCTGCAAGAACCCCAAAACTTGACAATATCACCTTGTATATTCATTTTACGGTCTTAAAAAGCTGGTGAAGGTAGCGAAATATAGGTTCAGGCATTAAAGGGTTAAAGCAAAGCATTAAATTGAGTTTTATTAAATATCAAACTTCTAATAGCCTTTCTGCAGCACAGTCTGAGTGCTTAAAGGAAACTAAATTGCAAAGAAATAAAACATTTCAAGTTAATCACAGGGAACATCTCTTTTAAAATAAAGTTCAATCGTCGTCATCTTCGTAGTCGTTCATCTGTGTTTCTTCTGGTTCAATGATTCTCAAACACTGATCCGCAAACTCAACAAAGAGCGGCTCCTGCATGGCCTCTCTCATCGCTCTGGCTTTATCTTCAGCCGAATCCACAGACGTCACCAACCGTCGCAGATGAGGGTTCCTCAGCAGATCCTTCAACGCCTCTGAGTGTCCTGAAAGAGACCAGACAAACTCCGATTAGATCCAAACATCTGACTTCTGTTAGAAACAATTAAGTTCCACAGAATTCATACATCGCAGACAGCAGGGGGCGCTATTAACTTCTGGTGAAATTTCTCTTAAACTAACTGTTTCCTCCAATAAGGAATAAAAATACAATCTGGTTCAGGTCCAGGAAACACATATCCGTCCGGAACACAAGCTTCCTCAGTTTAGAATCAGACAGGTTTCCTCTACATCTCTGGCTTACAGGAAGTGCGATCAAAGAAGTGGAGTCCTTACAGAAACATGATCACATTACTTCAATCCTCTCCTCTTGTAGGGAGGAAGTATTGTACCACAAAGAATAAAGATATGCTACAAACATCTCACAGTTATTTCTCTTTCTTTCTTTTCATGCAAATGTGTGAGTGGTGGTGTCTGATACCGAGCTGCTGTAGTTTCTCTAGCGGGACTCTGTCGCTCTGACCCTCTTCATCCAGCAGATCCTCCACAGTCCACGGCTCCTCGGCTGACAACACAACAAATCATATAAAATTACACAAGGCTGGAAGACAAAACTGTTCACTGTAAAATAACCTGTCATGCATCCAGATCTCAGACGATTTTTTTACCATAACCTCCACCAATGACCGCATCTCACCTCGACCGATGGGTGCTGCTGTGCTGGAGACCTGCTCTGGTTCAATCACTGGCCGACAGGAACCTACTGAGAGAGGGAACACTGTTTCAGTACCTACCTCATAAAACACAACTATTAATGACAAACTGTTATTTGTAGAGCTAATTAAATAAAGGTACATTTGATGAAAATAAACGGCATAGATCAACCTGAGCACATGCAGATAGACAAGCTGTGAGGAGCAAACTCACTTTCTTTGTGTCTCCTAAAACAGCCCACAGAACAACTAGAATGAACAAGAAAGTCAGAATGTTATTAATAAATCCATAGCACAAAGCCAATCCAAGTACATAGCACAAAGCCAATCCAAGTACATTGTTTTGAAAAGTTATATACAATGTTTAACTTATATACAGGTACATTTCTACATGTAAAGTAGATAGCTGCTTTTAAAACACGCACGCTCAGCTGCTATTTTTAAAATCCTAACATTATATTATAACTCAAAATAATGTAACTATCGAATTTTTAAGAATTAGCTTTAAAAGATTAGTTCATAGTAATATCGTGGTAAGGTTTACAAAATACGCTGGTGATGCACGTGAATCCAAATGATTGTTTTCAGAACGTCAGAGGAAAGACTTAAAATACCTATTTATATTTGTATTAAACAACACTTTAAAAACTGACCCATCGGGGCGAAATGTACTGATTTTGCTGATCAACGATTAAGCGAAAGGGAAAATACTCACTATCTGACTCTGCAGATGGGGCATCTGTATTTAGGAACGTGTTCGCTGCAAACGCTACACAGCTGCATGACTCAAATCTTGGACTTAATACAGTTTATAACCAGAATAGTTACGTTAATCAGATTTTACTCTACTAAAAGGAAAACCACGTGTGGATGTTGTTGCTCATTTTCCTCTTCGACGACTTACGAAACTTGTTTCTTCTTCTTCTTCGCTTTGGTTTCATGGGGGCCGTGAAAGAAGCGCATGCGCGCCACCTAACGAACTTTTTACACGGTTTAAATACAATGTCTCTTATTTTACTAAAGGATTTAAAAATAGAATACTTACAAAATAAATACCGGCAGGAACAAATCACACATTTATTTAATGCATCATCGAGGAAACAAAAATGATCATTGTTACAGCTGTGATTTAAAGGAGGAAACCTGTGCTATGCTAAAGACCCTCCTAAAGGGTAAAAAAAATGAGGCTAGGCAAAAAAATAAAATCGATGTTAGTAGAACGAAATCTGCTATGCGGAGAATTGAGATGCATTTATTTATTTTAGAAAATATTATTAGTGTTAAGCTTATTTTAAAGCTTTAACCATGACGCAGTTCATCCTTGGCTTCAACTTTGGGGAATGCGGTAGGCATATATCTGGCACAAAACTACGAGATGCCCAACATTTCAAAGTAGATAGAAGACTTTAATAAGGATGTGGAAGAAACCTTCAGAATGAAGAGGAAACAGGGCAACAGATCGAAAACCAAAGCTATGGTGACATTTAAGAACGCGCTTATAAAGTTATTACAACTGAATAAGAGATGTGAGATATATCTCACAAATGTCATGATTTTTAAAATGCTGTGACCAGTGATTATTGTGCAGTATTTATACAGAAAAAAAACGTGGGTGCTGGAAAAAATGTTCTTAATAAATGGTAAAACCGCGTGTGTCATAAATAACGACAATACTGAGACTTTGACGCACTTCCGCTTCTCTCATCGATCTCTTCCGGTGTAACTCGCTGAGGTCGCGGTGTCCTTTCCCACGTGTGGCACTTCACTTGCGCACTTTCTCGGCGTAGCTCCAGGTTTCTAGAAGCTTCAAGCCACTCTCCGCAATGTTGAAGTCTGTGTGCCGCGCGATGCAGCTCGTGACCCGCTGCTCCTCGCTTCCCGTCAGCCGAGCCGCGCTCCCCGCGAACAGAGCGTTTAGTCGATCCGTCTGGAGCTTGAGCAGCCCCGGCTCGGGCTCAGAATTCAGGCCGAGGCTTCTCACTGCTGCCCGGAATCTTCCAAGCCTCTCATGCGGTTGCGGGAGCCTCCACACAGACGGTAAACCCAAGTACAAATATTGCTAAAAACGTTGATGAAAGGAAATGTTAATTATGACAATAGTTTCAGAAGAGATTTTCTGAAGCTTCTGAATTAATTAGAACCATCTGTAGATTCTTTACTCCTTAGGGCTAAAGCTAAAAAAAAGTCTTGAGAGCATTTTTTATAAGTGATGCCGGTTAAATGGATAATAAAAATTACATTTAGAAAGAGTAAAGGCATTCACGTCAAGCTAAAGAGATATCTTATGCAAAATAGAAATTGCTGTATTTTTATAATCGGTCTTTTCTTTCCAGGTGATAAAGCTTTTGGAGAGTTCCTGAGTGATGAAATCCAACAAGAGAAGAAGATCCAGAAGAACAAAGTCCTTCCTAAAATGCCCAAAGGCTGGGAACTCGAACTAAACGGCTCACAAGCAAAACTCACCCGTTCCATCTCTGGAGAGACGTATGAAAGGGTTTTGTGTTCATTAAATACATATTTTTCTTGGGATGCTGCTCTGAATAGACACTTTTCAACGTTACATTTCTATGTGTTGTAATGTAAATTCACATTAAACAATTAAGTAGAATGATATGCAGACTTCAAAAAGAATTAAGCCCCACCCTTAGGGGCTTAATTCCTATATTCCAATTCTCACCCTAGTCCTACAAATACCCTATTCAACATTCCAATAAACTAGTCAACATGACCCCAGATTTTTTGTTGTTTTTAGGTAATACTACACTGCAGTATTTTTGCTAATAAAAGTGATTGCAGCATCTGCCATGAAACTATTGGCTAGAAGCTCAACCTCTTTCTCAGCCAGGGTTGGTCTTGTGTTATAATAAAGTTTGTTTGTGTGTCTGGCAGAGTCATGGTCACGTTCAACATCAATAACAGCATCCCTCCTCAGAATGAAGAGGAGGCACAGCCGGATGAGGAGGAAGAGGTATCACCCTTGGATTATAAGCTTTTATCAAGTGCATTTGAAAGCTGAGCTCATAGCGCTCCTTGCAATTCGGGTTATAGAATAAACCAGGTTTTTATTTGTACACAACAAAGAACTTTTATCACCTGAGGAAGAAGCTTTGACTGTTTAAAAGTAAAAAAACCATCCCAAAATAAAAATAAACGGCGGTTAATGTCTGTTACTTTCTGTGTGTTCAGTCTGCGATCGTCTCAATGCCGAACTTTGTGGTTGAAGTGATCAAAGAAGGAGCTCAGAGCGCTCTGGTGTTCGACTGCAACTTCCCTGAAGATGAGGTGAGTTTCTCCTAGGTTTAGAGGGTCAGGTGGTACTTCCTTCAATGGTTCTTGGATAAATGTTTACAGTGCGGCATATTCCTGTTTTCAATACAAACAACTGAAACTTCTACCTGAAGCTAAACGAAATCTTAAGGATGAACACTTTAAATTGAATCGAAACCGTTACGATGAACTATTTCTTGAGGGGGCATGTGAAGCCCCACCCACGTGTCGTCTCATTGGTCTGATCTCTGACATTTGTACTCGATTTGAAATAGGGAAAAAAAAGATCCTTAAACAATTTTTTTTTCTGGAAAACAAAAAAAAGAGGTAAAAATTTTGAAATGTTAAAAATATTTAACTCTTAAATGTTGAGGGTAATGTTTTTATTTTTAAACAAATTTATTGGTAATTGTATTATAAATGGCTTGTTTAAAAAAATATGAATCACATTAAAAATCAATGATGCGTTTTTTTAAATGCATGAATAAAAGTCACGTTCTGGTTGTTCTGTGCTCAGGTGAGCCACGGTCAGGAGGATGGGGAGGAGGACGCTGACATCTTTAGCATCCGTGAGGTCAGCTTCCAGCCCGAGGGAGACGCCGACTGGAAGGAGACCAGCTACACCCTCAACACGGACTCCCTCGACTGGGTAACACTGGATCTCTGTCTCTTGCTCGGGGTAGATCTGGAGGGTATTAAACTCTCGATTCCATCCAGGCTCTGTATGACCACCTGATGGACTTCCTGGCGGACCGCGGTGTGGACAACACGTTCGCAGACAAGCTGATGGCGCTGAGCACGGCGCTGGAGCATCAGGAGTACATCCGCTTCCTGGAAGACCTTGGCACCTTCGTCCGATGCAAATAAATCTGTGTTTGAGGAGACGAGATGGAAGAGCAATGGTTTTGTATTTAATTTTGTATTGTGTATTTTCTGCGCTCACTGTTCTAATGTCTGGTGGAGAATGAATGAGGGATGAGAGAAATAAACGAGAAAGTGCTCAGCTGTTTGTCACGATCATTTGTCTTCGCTGAAAGATAACGATGGTCTTGAATTTTTGATAAATCTGAAGTTCCCTAAAGTGTGAAGATAGAAGTGGGCGGAGTTAGCACATAGCATCAGGATCAGTGGATCCATTTTAAATGTGCAAAAACATTCACAAGATTTGTGCCTTCTGTTTGTTCAACTATGATGAATGTGTGAATAAAATGTACATTGCTGGGTCAAATTTTAAAGTTGCATATTTGTATTAGAATATGTAATTGATGTTTGTAAAACAAAACTGCTGAAGCACGATATTATTTTTGTCCTAAAGTTATTCAACCAATTAAGAGTAGTTAAGAAAGTTATAAATGTATATATTTTTTTGTAAACACTCATAACAATCATTAAACAAATGGACCTCCAGAGTTTTGCTCCAACCCTAAAGAAACGCAGCTCATCGATCTCTTACCGGAAAAAGGTCTTAACGGTTTCACAAACTGATCGCTTTAGCTCATGCTAACATTCTCAATGTGGATAAAATCAAATTACCCTCATGGAAAAGACCTGCGACCCCCTGAACTGCAGCTGGCGCTAAACAACTAGCAACCCTCTGGATTAACGGGTGTGTATATGACGTCACGGGTCCCGGAAGTGTCGGAGTGAGTGGCAACACGTCTGTTCTGCGCTTGTTTCATCGTGTTCAGAAACACCGTTCAACAGACGGCTGAAAAGATTTGCTGCAATTGTAAAAATAATCCGAATTCAGGCTGAAACCTAATCTTTGTAGTGGCCTTTTCTTGTCTGGTAAGTCAAGCATTTTTGCTAAATTACAGTATTCATTAATTGTGAAGTGGATGCGTAGCAATTTACTTCTAAATAAAGCTTATAGAAAGTAACTTAAACCAGTTTTAATCGAGACACTTGTTTTGTTGAGAAATCTAAATAGAGAAATATTATTTTCTGCTGTTGAATTGAAAGGAATATTGGCTTAATAACGGAATAATACAAAACGTAATAAATAAATAAAAAAAACTTGTACAAACTTGTTCACATACAGCCAGAATATCACTAGAACTAGATGTGCTTAAGGGCAGACAAATCCTGGTTTTAAGTATGTGGAGACATCAAGGCTTGTGTATATCTTTGGTTTGTGTACTTTCCCGGTGTTGAGTTCAGCACTGTACGAGTGAAGCAAAGTCAATCCTTCAATGAAAATAGTCTTTATTGTACATAAATAAAATACTTAAACATTTACAAATGCATCTGGAGAAGCGAAGAGCAGCTCACAGGACGACCGACAGGTAGTCACACTCCTGGAGAGAGCAGAAGACGCCGTTTAGATCGCTCGATACAAAACTCCAGAATAAAATCTATAGATGCAGCTCCTTAAAATTATTCCTTCAGTGGTTCTCGACAAAACTAACCAAACTTTACTGTAATAATAAACCCAGAGATGGAGACCTTGCAGCTGATCATGAGGTTTGGAGGGCCGTCGATGTTGAAGGCCATGGAGAAGCTGGGGTCGTGGAGGCAATCCTCCAAGTGTTCGGCCATGACTCTCTCCAGACGCTTCTGCAGATACTCCGCCTTCACGTTTCTCCCCTGAGGAGAGAGCAGGTCACATCTAGAGGAACGTGCTCCGAGTCCAGAGAAGCACTAGCTGTAACTGACCGAACGCAAACGATGCTAAACGCGACCGAACTGAAAATAAAACCTGATCTGAGGAACTGTACTTCATTCTGCAACATTCTGCACGGTATAATGTGGGAAAATAACCAAATACTTTTTTAATGAATGAAAGAGGGAGAGACGGGAGGCAGCTCTGTGTTTGGAGCGAGCACTTACGAGTGTGTCGATGTAAAGGCCACATGGACATGAGGTAAAGCGGCTGTTCACCGTCAGATTATTCCTGCAAAACAAGTTATTTACATTAAAATTATCACACAAAAATTCTCCTAAGAAAGGATACAATTTCCTCGATTCAACAGAAGCAATTAGAATCAATAAAAACATGCTGCAGTGGCTGCAATTTCAGTTTCGTGTAACGTGGCTAGCAAAGGTTTTCACTGTAAATGGTTTTCCTTCACAAATCACTGGTCGTCCGGATCAAGTGAAAAAGTTGTTTATGATTTCTGAAACAAAATTAGGCAAGAAAAAAATGCAATATTTTGTGCTTCCTCCTGCTGCAGAATCAAGGCTGCAAAACTCCCCTTTAGTAAATAAAATGTTGATAAAAAATTCTTATTGCACGAAAACGTTTGATGCAATTAAAGCTATAAAAATTCCCTTCTGTAAAACCAAGATTGTAAAAATGAGTCATAAAACTACTGTTTGCTGCTTTTGAAAAAGTTTTGGGATCTCAATGTTTTTTTCAACCTTTTTTTGTGTTAAGCGTTGTAAAATTCATAAAATTCATGTGTAAAAATATTGCAGCTTTAAACGTTCCACAAGAAAACTGTGCGAAATAACTGGTTGTAAAACTCAGATCGTGCTCTACACTCTGTAGAACCCTGAGCATCTACAAACATCAGGCCTGACCCGGCACCAGTCCACGAGGCACTACAGAAACAAGTCTGAACGAAAAATGCACTTTAGGAAAGTTCTGTGTGCTGCTGAATCCTACTTTTATTAAGTAACTCCCCCCAAAAGTACTTTTTACTGTTTCATAATAAAGGTGTCATTAGCAACAAATTTGAAAACCAGTTTAAAGCATCACTAGATTTTAAATTTTCAGATTTTAGTGATGCATCGAATACACTCCGTTAGTCTGTGGTTGGAGAGCACTGCTGTAACAATGATTTAAAAGGGATTTTCTGCAAAAGACCAGTTGATCCTTAATCCACCATCACCTTCTCTCCCTACTCCCTCACCTGCAACACACAGGGCAGATGATAAGCCCGTCTTGATCCATTCCCTCCAAACACGAGTTTAAACTCTGGTTGTAGTCTTCCAGGATGGAGAGCTCTGGAGGAGAGAGAGCTTTAACTAGTTTCCCCGTCACTCCAGAGATCACAGATCGTCCGGCCGGAGATCAGAAAGTGGTGAGGGCGACGCTTACCTTGCGCTATGAGTTCCTGCTGAATTTCATCAAACACCAAAAGCTCATCAAACTCCTCCTGATGTGAGGAAACCTGGAGTAAAACACAGGAGCGAAGAAACGATAAACACAAATGATATCAGCGACGCCTATACATTTAGATCATGTCGTTGTTTATTTGGGTTCAATCGTATGTTTGTAACGTCTCCGCTCACGACTACGTATCTGCTTTATTTGGAAAGGCACTATATAAATAAAAGTTGGCGATCAGCCGGATGCATACATCTGTGATTTGTCTTGGGCTCCAGAGCGAGGGCAGCGTGCGGCTCGTCTGCAGAGCGCTCCACTCCTGCTGCATCACCTCCTGCACTAGCAGAGACGCCTTGGAGCTTCCGGAGACTTCTCCTTCTCCTCCCATCTGCCTGAACTTCTCCAGGAGCCTCGAGCGGCTGTTCTTCAGACGCTCCATGCACCTCTGGGAACACAGAGAAGATCGAGCTTTATTTCGTACATGCAGTTGGATGAGACATTTAAGAAACAAAACTATACTTGATACACTTTTGGAACAACTGCAGATTATTTCTCGATTGCCTTTGTGTTAAATATTTTATTTATGAGCATCATCTCACAGACTAAATCTAGTGATGCACAAATTCGGTTTCTCCAATCGGTATCAACAAAAAAGTGACTCTTTAGAATCAACCACAATGTAACAAACGTATTATTGTTCACCTAAATTATTTAAAAATAAAGGACTCTTTTACAACTCGAATATCAAGAAATAAAAAACGAACTTATCTTAATAAGCAGCAGTTTATCTTTCAATAGATTGAAAACTTCGATCAACCCTGAGAGTAATTAAACCCGACCACTTTGTCTAAATAAAATACTGATGCAAATAATAGCAGCAACAAGACACCTCGTGTTATAATTATAAATATATTTCCTTAGATCGTTATCCTCGTCTGTAAACAAGGCTTCGGTTCTTGATGTTTGGCTCCAGCGGCGATCAAACACGTCCTTTACCTTTCTGTACGTCTCTTTCCACGGCGGAGTGGTGCCTTTATACATAGATCTGTGTCTCTGAATCGCGTCCATGATTCTATCCGGAGCAAAATAACTTAAAACAAAGATCAAGTATCTAAAATTAACAACCAAACTCCCCGGGAGCTCGGCAATCAGTCATTTATAGTCTTCCGCATCCTTGAGCGGAAGTTGAGCTCTCGCTTCTGGGATTTGTAGTCCAATATCAGAGTTTAGTATAAATAGCGGTTCTTTGGGCAAAATGAATATAAGGGAAATCATTTTTATATTACTTACAAATCTCGTCATCAGTGCTGTAGATTGCTGTGCTAAGTATTATTCCAATGTCTAGACATAAGTCCCCATAGCCACAACATTTAAAAAGTTTAAAATTTTAAAAACTGTTCAACTCAGGTGCTTCCAGTTTCATCTGATCTTCTTGGGATGATGACCACATTGATGCTTTGAAGCTCCTAATGAACCCAGTGTCCTCCATCGCCTGTAAATGGAAAGAAGTTCAGAACCACCAGAAAGTCTCCTTGGAGCTGGCTGCCATCTGAGTGAGACATCAAGAAGAAGGACCAATGGACCAATAGAAAACTACCAGTGAAGAAACATCATTTAAGACGTTGTTGAAATGTGGACCCTCTACTTCACAGAAGGAGGATTTATATGCAAGGTTACATTTAGGTCCTGAATGATTCCAACAGGTTTCTGTAATTCAGGCTTGTAATCATCTTTTTAAACTGGTGCAGGAAACCAGACTGGAACATTATTATTATTATTATTATTTGTAAGCCTCAATAAATAAAAAATGAAAATAGATTAAAATGTAATTCTTTTCACCACTGTGCACGAATAAAACTCTAACATGAGAATTATTTTGGTTTGGTTGTGTTGAGTTAAAGAAAAGCATAAGAATTAGCAAAAAGCCTTCACATGATGTAATATCGAGTCAATAAAGAAACAACCGGGACAGAGAGCAGCTCTTGCATAATTCAGAGTGGAAGCCAGAAATGGTTCAGTTTTGTAATCAGTTAGTTTGATCCATTCTTATCAAGCTTGACCTTTGACCTGCAGCAACTCTAGCAGCAGAACAGAAACATATCCTTTATTACACGCGTTGTGAGGAACACAGCCGAGTTCAATTTTTTTCTAGATTCTTTTATAAACATTTTTTCATTAATTAGAGGAGACAGGACGGTGTGTTGACAGGAAGTCACGACGAGTTTGAGATTCGCACCCACTTTGCCCTGTGTAACCGCATGTATATGTCTGACGCACCGTCCACTACTCCACACGGCCAAAACTACAGAGTGTAACCATCAGAGTAACTAGCACTCAGCACTTTTCCATATTAAACATTAGATTTTCCTGCTTGTTTTGCCACTTGTTCTCAACAAAGGAGGTGTGGTCTGGTGGGAATGTGACCTATGTAAAGGTACCTTTTTAGACATATTCATTGTCCCTTCATTTAAATAAACGAAGTCCAAGCTCTTTGTCCTATACAGTTGCAAATTTCTCGCTGGAAATTTATTTCTTCGAGATGCGAAGAAAAATTTGAGATACGAACAATTACAAGCTGTTCTGCTGTATTCTTTAGCTCCTATCTCACAGTGCAAAAAGGGTCTGATGCACTTCAAAACAGTTCAACAACACAGCGAAACATTATTTATCGATTACTAATAATGTGCTATAACAAAAATTAGAGTCAAGGTGTCATAAAAGAAATAACGTTTATAACGTGGAAAGTGCTGTTCTGTAGCGCAACTTAGAGAAACCCAGTGACGCGTTCTCAGAAGCATCTCTCCATCCGTCTGTGCTTGTGCTTGAAACCGTGTTGGTGTCAGTAATTCGTGAAATATCTCGAGAAAGTTAACTTTCATACATAGTGCCGTAATGTTTTCCGCATCCGTTCCACCTCCTCCGACACATCGCTTCACTCTCAAGGTAAGGTTTCACATTTGTGTATATATTACGTATTTTGCTTGTATTTTATTCTGTTTTATTATCATTTATTACATTAACAATGTGTAGATTTAAGGATTAAAGAAACGTTACTTGATTGTTCTCTGGTTTTCCATTTTTTATCAACTTATGCTGTTGTAGAGCACGGATTAAGCGTTTTACATGTAAAGCTTGCTTCGAGATACGAAATGTTTGAGATACAAACATCACCCTGGAACGGATTAATTTCGTATCTCGAGGTACCACTGTATTTCACAAGCTCATCAATTTCTCGAATCAAATTGACGGAATTTTTAGATCCACACTTAAGCGATTAGCTACGTTTATTAAACATGAGTCAAAATGTGCGTTTGCTGTCACATGATGGGTTGGTACATCTAGGGCAATAATCATGGAAACAATGAATAACAATCAAATAATCATCGAGTTTTTGTTTAATCTCGTTGAACTTTGACCCGCAGCGGAGCAGGAGCTGCTCTCTCTCCCTCAGTTCTCCTCAGAGAGGGGCTCGAGCAGCTCCAGGAGACCTTTCATCGTCTCTCATGGCAAAGGCAGAGTGCTCAGAAGCAGCAGAACCCAATCAGATTGGACCGGATTCGGAGTCTGATTCGGATCCGGGTGAGCACTTGCCCGGTGTGGACGCCCCGGGGCTGGGACTGGGCTCGGTTCTCCGGTCTCAGGTGATCCACAGCGGACACTTCATGGTGTCCTCGCCCCACAGTGACTCTGTGAGGAGGAGAAGCGCAGCTCTGGGGTTGAGCTCGGGGAGTTCGGAGGGGTTTGAGAGTTGTAATAAACCGGAGTGTCAGACCTACAGCTTCGGTCCGCTCCGCTCCCGACGGCTGAGCATCGACCCGACGCTCACGAGACTCTTCGAATGCATGACACTGGCCTACAGGTAAATAACATCATTAATTCATAAATAAATTATGAATATATAACAAAATAATTTATTTAATCATCAGCTGAATGCATGCAGCCGAGGAATCAGTTTTTGTTGTAAAATTACAGAATATACTTGAAAACTCTTATCCTAAAGCCATCCTCATTCAACACTAGTTTCGAGAGAGTATTGTCTTGTGCATGGCACGTTTGGTGGCTTAAATTAAATAAATGAAGCTTATATTTCTCCATTCTTTTTTGGATACCTCACGATATTACAGAGTAAGTCACATTATTTTTTATTTATTGAACCCATCAACCCCAAGAGTTAAAGCATGTGAACGTTTTGTTCTTATTTAAAAAACAAACATCTATTTTTTTTGTTGTTTTACAAATAGAGCTGTAGGAATTCTCCACCTCAGCTCTCCTTAAAAGTAAGAAAATATTTACAAACATACAACACTCTCATTCCAAACATAACCATTTAATATTTAAGCTTTAATTTTTGGCCTTGAAAGTAATTTTGAAGCTTTTCCTCGTGTTGCACCATTCTTGCAGGCAATTATTCGTGACGCTTCAAGTCCAATCCAGCGTTTATTTTCTCTTGAAAACAACTGTACACATGTAACTTTACCTTTGCATAACATTCAGTGAGTAAACGTCACACGAGAACAGCTTTTCACTTTTGCATCTGTTTCAATAGGTATTCATCCAAATTCTGTAACATTCTTGAGAAAATACTGCTTTATGACACACATGCGTAAAAACCTTGGTTTAATTCTTGGGTTTCAGTTCCACATGAAAAGCTCAGATGCAGAAATCTGTCTCCAGATGTGTGCAATATCCCGATATTTCCTGTATCAGTGCCAATGGGACCAGTGGAGTTTGCTCTGAGACAACATGGAAACTCTACTCGATGTTTAAATGCGCTCTCTTCAAGTTCTAAAAATTTACTTTAACTGGATTTCTGACTTTCAAAAATCTGATTAAAGTGAGTTGTCAGACGTGATTGCTCCCATGCATCCCCTAGCAGTGCTGCCATAGAAAAGTCAGTCACTAGATGATGTCATTGCCTAATTTGCATGAAGAATATGTCACGTGAATAAAATTTGTTTTTCCACCAAATACTTTTTTTCTATTTAAAGAACAATTTGTGAATATAAACCTGTTTTATGTCTTGAGTTAAAAGCAAACATGTAGTGAAAGAAATGCATTAAATGATGATTAAATAATGAGAAGCAAACTTCATAAAAGGCACCGTGAAGCTCTGAGATGTTAAGGCAGACGCACATTCAGATCAATCTGTGAAGAAATCTTTGTGGAAGAAATCAAGCTTTTGTTCATTCTGCTCTGCTTTCAAAACGTCTCTGAGGGGGAAAAGGATTTTTGAACTTTGGAATTGGAAAACAAACGAGGCGAGAGTTGCAGAATAACAAGCGGCCAGCAGCACACACACACACGCACGCACACACACACACACACACGCACGCACACGCACACACACACACACACACACACGCACGCACGCACACACTGCAAGGGAATAACCGCTTGATCACGGACAAATAAACAAGCTCCTCGTACGTTTCGACGCAGACACAAAGGAAAGCTGAGTTTCCTGAATAAAAGACTCCTGTAGCAATAGATTTTGAAAGGGGTCGGTCAGAAACACGATTGTAGAGCTACACACACCAACAGCGATCTCCCTCATCCTGGAACGACATGGAGGATCTCCTCCAAGAGATCTAGAGCCAACATAAAAACAATGGTTTACACACTACACCGTGAAGAACCTGAAGTGCCCTGCTCCAGATGAACATTTTGATGAACATCTCAGTGATGGATGCAGAGTGAAAGTGTTGATGAGACAAAATCCAGCTGTTCAGCACCATCTCTCAGTGATTGGAAGAGGAGGAAGGCTGTGGATGGAGGCATGGGTGGATTGACAGCTAGGTGGATGGAGGCATGGATGGAGTAATAAAACTGAAGTTTTGTCTGAACTGATGTCGATACTGATTCCAGGAAGCGTGCTGCGGTCGTGTCGTTCCATCCAAACACACTGTCCCCTGTTAATCAGTCGGGTGCTGTGAGCCATTAGCTCTGTTTACTGACGCCTCCACGACACTTAGTCTCTCAAAGTGGTGCTGGTTGCTACGACTCCAGGGAGGATGATTGAGGACTTTTATGGAAGAGCAGCTAAACTGTGGTTGGAGTAGAAGAGCAATCTCAATCCACGTGCAGACATGCTCGGCTGCGGTTTCACTAATAATGCAACACTGCAGCAAAAACACGATCGAATGTGACGAGGTGCAAAGTAAAAGCACAGCACTAGTCTCCCTGCTGCAGCTCTCCTCACACCAGCTACACAGAATCTCTTTCTGCTAGAAGTTTAGTCGTAAATCTCATGTTTTCTGTTTACCACAATCTGACTTTTAGATTGTGGGATGCGGGGTAGACGTTAGAAGGGAACAAATGTGATGTAAATGTTAATTTTAATGAATTATGACGTTAAGAAGGTACTGTCCTCTACTGTCTGTGTCTATCCTCAGCGGGAAGATCGTGTCTCCAAAGTGGAAGTCCTTTAAAGGCCTGAGGCTCCTGTGGAGAGATAAAATCCGTCTCAATAACGGCATCTGGAGGGCGTGGTTCATCCAGTGTGAGTCCCCTCTCTCGCCCGAACCCTCTTTGACCCGCCGTAGAACATATGTCAACGGGAGCACTTTTACCTGCTCCTCAAGGAGGCGTTTAGTTTGCCATCCCTCGTATCCCAGATGTTTGGAACGTATGGAGTTATGGCAGAGCTAAGTGATTTTTAAAACCACAGCACATTTATTTTGAGGGTTCTATTGCTTAGTTTTAAAGAAACATGTACAAACTAAGACGAAGCAGATTTCTCATTGAGTACTTTCCTGTTATTTCTATTTTCTGGCTGTTTATTCTTCACAAAGCAGATTGTGTTGAAAGTTGACTCCAAGCTGTTTCAGGAACCTGGGCTTGATGTCGTTTAGAAAACGTGTAATTCTTCTTGATAAAGCTGAAATGTGATGTTTGACTGGCTCCAGATGTGGAGAAGAGGAAGAACCCGGTGTGTGGATTCATCACTCCACTGGAGGGGTCCGAGGCGGATGCTCACGGCAAGCCACAGGTGAGGATCTTATAACGTGAATTTGAGTGAACCGAGCTGTTCCTCAACTGTTTAATCGACACAGATGCTGTTATTGTTGCCCCCTAGTGGTGTAAAGTTACACACGAGACATTCAATACTAAAACGCAATCTGTCCAACAATGTCAAAATGAGAAAACAAGGTGCATTTTTATTTAAAAGATGTAATAAACAGACATTTTTATTAGAGCATTTTCAAAAAAATATTTGTTTTTAAAAAACAAACAAAACTCTAAGTGGTATTCGACTCATTGATTCATGTTTAAATGCAGTGGGTGCAAAAGTTTGGACACCCCTTTAAATTTTAACAATTTTCCTTTATAAAACATCGTTTGCCTGGATCAGAAATATATCATACAGGAGACAAACACAGAGATATTTGAGAAGCGAAATAAAGTTTATATAATTTATGGAAAGCGTGCAATAATTATTTAAATAAAACTAATGCTTTTTTTATTTCCATGTATGGCATTGTGGACTCAAACATTTCACCTCTGACCAGTATCCGGCTGTGTGCCTCTAGTGGTCAGACGATGAATCACAGCTTTTGGGATGTTGCTGCTTGATCTCCACTGGTTTACAGTCACTTTCACAGAACGCTCATCATGATTACGAATGTTCACAGGCGATTGTTCTCGAGGGAAGCTACTGGAAGAGACGGATAGAGGTGGTGATTAAGGAATACCACAAATGGAGGATTTACTACAAGAAAAGAGTGAGTGAAGGAGCAACAGTGATGCTTCTGTTACAAACGTGTCGCAGGTGAATGTTGCTTCCAAGTTTAATTTTCTCTATGTGTTTAGCTCCAGAAGAACAAAGACCTGCTGTCCATGCTGCACAAGGTAAGATCCAGATCTGACTGTCCTACTCAGTTCTCTAGCATGGGTGGGGTCTGTCACGGACTCCCCCATTGATGAAGCTACAGCACCATAAACTCCGCCCTAGAACCGACACAGTGGGAGTTTAAAGATGAGCTGGACCAGCAGCTCTCTGCTCCTCCCAGCGGCAGATCTCCTCTAAGGCTAAGAACTTGTTTTGAGATGAAAGTGTTTTCCTGTAGCCCGGCTAGCGTTCCTGTAGCCCGGCTAGCTAGTTTGCAAGCGTTTGCTTCAGTAGGTTAGCAGTGCAGGTCATGTTTGTTCAGCTCAAGTGCATTTCTATTATTAGTCAACGTTTGCTTTCCTCGGGTGAACTCTAAAGAGCCAGCGCTGAGTTAAAACCACGAATAAACGCAATGCACTTCTTTATCTGCGTCAGTGGCCCTCACCGCGGTGAGGAAAGGAGTCTAGTGATTGCTTTTATTCGAGGATGGTGCTAATCTTGTTTTTGTTCACATTCAGGCTTTGACGGCGTCTAATCAAATCTGACCCACATCTCAAAGGTGGGCTTTTATTCAGGAGTCGCTTTGGCTGTGAAGATTTGATTCATGACGGGAGTCCTCAATCGAATATAAAGCGCTGATGCCTGTACGGGTTACTGTACCATGCTTTTGTGCCGAATGACGGCTGCAGTACTTCAGTTCATCCAGGGGTGGCGATGTGGGGCGAAAGTGCAGATCAGTGCTTTATTATTACAGCTGTTTTATTCCTTAAACATTTTTATACTTTATTATTTAAAATATATACAGTCCTCTGTGTATTCTGTAGGTTTTCCTTTTCCAAATAAACTGTTTTAAATAGACGTTGGAGATGAGTTTAAAATAGATTTTGGAGATGAGTTGTTGACGGTTAAGGCCTTGGTTGCTCTGCTGGTGAGTTGGTTGGTGGGTAGGTTTATTTGTGGCTGTGATATTTGGTTGGTTGTTTGGTAGCTTTGCTGGTTGGGTAATTTATTGGCTGATTGGTTGTTTTAGCAGATGATTGATTACCAATCGATCGGCAGGTGGGTTGGTGGCATGATTGATTAGTTGGTTGGTTGGCCTATTAATTGGTTGCTTAGCCGAATAATGGGTGGGTTAGTTGGTCAGTGTGTTTAGGTGTCTCAAACTAATTAATCTTAACCATCTGAGATAATCTTTATTCGTTTACCTGCTAGTTTTACTGGATTCAATCCATCTGATAGCAAGAACTGATGCAGCACAGAGAACTATGGTTTGAGACTATGAGGCACGGTAAAGAAAGAAAGAAAGATAGAAAGATAGAGAGGGAGAAGAAAGAGCTTCACTAGATCACCTTCACTCTGTAAATATTCCCTACGTCTCAACATTATCTCTATATTTTACTCAAAGTCACAGACACACATTATTTTGTTGTCGACACAAGAATATTCTTCACTGTTCTCCATCTGCATCTGTATTTGCTCTTACGGGTTCTTCTTTTGTTTGTGAACGAGCTCCAGCGACTATGCTTCTGAAAACATGGTTCTTTGTACATTAAACACACCAATCAAAAGAATATTTTGAGTTTTTGTGCTGGATTAAGCTTAAGGCCCAATGGTTGAGGCTTGAGGAAGCCCTGGACGGTATAAATGCAACCATTAAAAACCAATCAGAGCCTCTCATAAATCCTGGGCCATTATTTAAAACCTTTAAAGGTAAGGACTGCCGCACACGGTGAGCCCAAAGTTGGCGTCGGTTCTAGCCGCACATGTTAGCGGGTGGACAGAGCTGATTGTGGGCTATTGTTCCTTCAGAAGGCTGTGATTTGCTCTGCCTCTCCACATGTGAGAGTGACTCTGGGATCTGGGTCAGCAACAAAAGAGCCGCTCGCTTTCAATGATACAGAGAAAGCTGAAAACCAGATGAAACGAACAGATAATGGGGTCTGGCGGGGGTTCCTCCCGCTGCACGTTTACGTTAAACTGCTGTGATTAAGACTTCACACGTAAGCATGGAGGTCCACAGCTGCACCAATAGGATAATCTCGTCGTGCGTAAGAAAGAGAAAGCAGAACGTAGGTGTGTGGAGGAAAGACGTATGATTTCTGATTCTATAAATCCGAGCAAAGCTTCAGTGGCTCAGAAGTCAGAAAGGCAGCAGGTAGAGGGTGAGTAGATCTCATTATTCTCATCAGCGTTGGACAGTGAAACTGAAACATGTCTGCTTTAAATCCTAAAGATGACTGCAGGTGGTTTCTCTTCTTTGAACCCTCGACAGAGTCCCATGAGCAGGACGGGAGTAGAGAAATGGAGCAGCCAGATCTTTCCTGAGCCAGAGGTGACCTCACAGGAAGTCCACATGTTTGACCTGGACTGCTTCCTGTCAGACATCTCAGACACGCTCTTCACCATGACCCAGAAACCCAGTCCATGGAGCGGAGAGAGAGAGAACAGTGAGTGCACGAAGCAGCAGCAGCTGCACCTGAAAGCAACACAGATGGGTGCTTCAGCCAAAAATCAAACGCTCGACTGATGTTGGATTCGATTAATGCTACGAATCGATTGAGAACTGATCAGTCGCAGTTAGGCATAAGGGTCGACTAAAGACATCGGGATCATTGTAGATGTTGCTGTTTTAGGAGCTTTCTCTGAGTGCTGGAGCACCCTGGAGCAGGTCTTAAGAACATCACCACAACATGATGCTGCCACCGTTCCAAAGAGTCCAGATCATTTTGTTTGGGTCCTTTTGTTTTCTCTATGCTGCAGAAAGATGTCTTTAACTGCAGAAAGATGGATTTTCCTCCTCTTTCCACAGACGAGCTCTGATAGAGTCATCATTGGATTCTTGATCTCCGTGTTGATCCTAATCCCTCATTCACTCAGGAAGAGTCCTGATGGTTTTTATTTCTCAAATATGTCTGCACTACCCCAGATTTGAGCTTAACACAATCCTGTCTCTGAGGAAATGGTTCCCTTATCTTCATGTGCTGTCTTCTGTGGAATCTTCTCCACGACACAGTTGTTCATCTCCCCAGAACCAACTCCAATCCCCTCAAGCATGACGAGTGCAAACCTGTGTTCAGTGTTGAGCTTCATGGCAAAGGCTGTGCATATCCATGTGCATGAGATTTCTTAGGATTGTATTTATTGACAAAAATCAACGGTTTCTCCGCAGCATACGCCAGTAATGCAGACATGATCCAGCCTGGTTTAACTCCACTGCACCCAAACCTGGACGACCTGATGGACATACCAGGTGAGTCTTCTCTTCTCAAGCCACGATTCCTGAAAAGGTTCCACCAAACCTCCCGCCGTGATGCTTCTCTAATGGCTACATGGGTTCAGTGCTTTAATTTCCTGTGGAGTTCCACGGGGTTTTGTCTGCAGAGCATCTGATCTCAATGAAGAACGACTCGTTTTTACCTTGTAGAGTTATTTTAACCCATTCATGATGAAGGTGTTAAAGGAAACCTACTTCCTGTTCTTTTCAGATATCTTCCTGAGCTTGCGTGGGCAGCCGGAGTCTGTGGCTTATTCAGACTGCAGCTTCTTTGAGAGCTCCTCCGGCTTTTCGTTCTCCACGGCTCCTTCTTCTCTGCATGCCGGTCACATGATACACACATCTCTGACGAACCAGGTACAAAGTGGTTATCCAGAGAACTAGCATGGTTTTTAAGAGAAAAAAAACAACATGTAATCAGTCGTAGATCTAAACATTTACACGTTAAAGGGTTAATCGTTGCCACATGCTAAGTCATGGAAACATCGTGCTAATGATATAATGGATAAGGTTAGCAGAATGCTAACATGCTAATTGCAATAGATAAAATGCTAATCACATGTTAAAACATACTAGTTGTTAGTTGACAAGTTAAGGGATGTGATTGATATACTGCTAAGAATTGGTAACACTTAGCTAATGGTTGCTAATATGCTAATAATACGCTAGCTACTTTGAAGACAAATAAGCTACACGGTAATGACCTGATAAGTCACGCTAACACAATGCTAATTCCAGTTATTTAATGTCTTCTCAGAACTTTGTAGCTGTTTTAAACTTCAATAAATGTTTTAAAAGCTTTAACGAGTTGCAACAACATCATCCTCAAACCAACATGTGTTTATTGTCTACAGCCTCCTTCATCTGCCAGTTTACCTCAGACATCCTCATCCATTAACCCCAGTGTACCCAGTTATCCTCGCCAGCACATAACCTTTGATCCCAGCCCCCAGTCCTCAGATGTGAAGTTCAAAGGTCAGACAGAGTACTTCAGCGACTACCATCTCTCCCTGAACCCCTCGCCTGGCACGGCAGCGTTAGATCCGCTGGCATCGTTTAACACCGAATTGCCAACCAGTTACCCCCCGTCCTGTCAGCTAAAACATCGATATCCCTCCAGCCAATCACAGAGCTGCGTGGCAACTGCTTCATCTTCGTCGGTCATCACACACACCGGATACCCTACTGGCCCTGAAATGTTTCCTCCTCTGAGTTATCCACCAATCACGGACTCCGCTGGGCTCTCTCACTGCTTCTCCGTGCCGCGGCAGGTGGGCGAGGCTTCTGCAAGGGGCAAACTAACGCAGACGTCTGGAGGAGCTCTGCCACTGTCTGCCAGGGGCATGATGTCATCAGTGACTCCGCCCACTCAGACCAGCTGCCTGGCCAATCTGCTCTCTTCTAGTTCCCAGGAGCGTAAGTTTGTGACCCTTCTGAATCCTATTCGTTGTGTTCGGGGGAGTTGCTGTGAACATCCTTGTTGTTTTTGAACAAGTGGCTTTCATTTCCAGGAAAACCTATGACAGCTTCTTTATCAGACTCAAAGCGGCACATTTCCCAGATGTCGGCCGTCTCTGCGGTACAAATAGCACTTTGACGCGGAAGGTTTCGTCGTTGTATGAGCTCCTCATCTCTTCTTTTTCTCCGGTCGCAGGCTAAGAGCAGAGGTGCAGACAGAGCTCAGCTTTCGTTGTGTCCACCCTGGCTCTCGGCGGCGCTCCCGGCGGTACAGTGTCAGACGGGTGTGTCCGGCTCCAGCGGCTCCATCTCGTCTCTGCTCAGTCAGGCACCGCTACTTATCCCTAAAACAGAGCAGCTCTCCCCCGTGCACACGCTCCCTGGAGACCGGAGCTCTTTAACAGGTCTCTCTGCAGCTCCGGTGCTTCCTCCACAGTTTCTAATTCTCTGAGTGGATTTCTTGAACTCTATTATTGATTTATTTTTTTTAATCGTTAAATGTTTTTGTTCAGTTATTTTTATTTAACTTTTAATGTTATTTCTATATTTTGTTTATCTTAATAGCTGCAACAAAAATTGTTGCAATGATGTTAATTTTACTTATTTAATTTTAATCAAGTTTCATTTTATTTATATATTTGTTGAATATTTTTTTTTTGTAAAAGTTGTATTTTATTTGAAGTTATTATTTTTAATAGAGCTTATAAGTTTTTGTTTGACACTTATTTTATTAGTTTATGTATTTGTTTGTTGTATTCTTAAAGTTTTAGTTTTATTTATTTTGTTAATACGTTTTTATGTGTTTTTTGTTTTTTATTATTTATTTGTTGTCTATATTATAGTTATTGCATTTTATTTTTTTGTCTTATTTTATTTAGATAAAGTTTTGTTTAATTTTATTTATGTTTTTGCTTGTATAAATACTTTCTGATCTGTAATTATTTAGTTTTGTATTTATTTTACTTTATTCAGTTTAAAATGTTTATTTCTTTTATGTGCTTATGTTGTTATTATTAAAAATAGAGCAGTGACCTTTTATTTATTTATATTTGCACATTTATCAGTGTTTCTTGTGTTAGTTAATTTTCCAGGAAACGTGGGTCAAACCTCGCCTACCACTGCAGCCGAGAAAAGCCCCGAGTCGTTACCCGGACAAGCAAAGGTGGAGTCGACGAGAGTACGTTTGTTTTGCACGTTTCGTTTCCGCTGCTGCGCGTTTCTCGTGTTTCTCATCCGATGCGTTCCTGCAGACAGACAGTCGACGGATCACTCACATCTCTGCCGAGCAGAAGAGACGCTTCAACATCAAGCTCGGCTTCGACACCTTACACAGTCTGGTGACCACCCTCAGCTCGCAGCCGAGCGTCAAGGTGATGCTTCTCACCGGAAACACTCTTCTGAGAATGCTCTAGAGGTGTAGGGTCAGGGGGACTGAATCCGTGTTTCTAAACGATGTGTTGAGCATGTGAGAGAAATTAAAATAATTCTTACTCTCACCGTAAAAATAATCTCTGCTCCACAGATCAGTAAAGCCACGACGCTGCAGAAGACAGCGGAGTACATCGGTAAAATGCAGCAGGAGCGAGCGCAGCTCCACGAGGAGGCGCAGAGACTTCGAGATGAGATCCTGGCTCTTAACTCCGCCATCAGGTCCGTGTCTGCAGCACGAGTGTGTGTTTGTTTGAGTCCGTGCACTAAACGCGTGTTCCTGCAGCGTGTGCCAGCTGCAGCTTCCTGCCACCGGCGTTCCCATGAGCCGACAGAGATTCGACCTCATGAGAGAGAAGTTCAGAGAGTACGTGCGGGCGCAGACGCTGCACAACTGGAAGTTCTGGATCGTATCCTGCAGAGCTCTGTGTTCTCTGTGCTCAGCTTTGGTCTGTGTAAGCGGCTGCTTATCAGCCGATCAGAATGAGTGTGATTTCCTGAGCGCTCTCTCAGTTCAGTGTGATCATGGAGCCGCTCTTCGAGTCCTTCAACAGTCTGGTGTCCACCGCGAGTGTAGATGATCTGTGCCGAAGCAGTCTGTCCTGGCTGGACCAGCACTGCTCCCTCCCTGCGCTCAGACCCTGTGAGTTCCTCCAGTCCAAATCCACCTTCACTCTGTCTGTGCTTGACGGCTTCTGGTGAGGCTTTAAAACAAAGAGAACCAAAACCTGAACTAAGCCAAAGACCAGAACATCTTGAGAGTGAGATGAGACCAAGGCGATGTTCAAGAGATTCTTGACTTGATGTTGTTTTTCCAGAGTTTAACTTACAAACATAAGGGACAGCAGCAATACTTCCCGCATCAATGTTTATTCTTTCACAAATACGAACTGATATAGATCCACAATACGCCTGTTTTCTCTTTTTTCAGCTGTTCTGAGTTCTCTCCGTCTGCTCAGCACCTCCACATCCATCCTCTCAGACCCCAGTCTGGTTCCAGAACAGGCCATCCAGGCCGTAACTCTCGGACACTTATCCCACAGCTTCAGCCAATGACTGCCAGGGTCTTGAAGCAACTTGAACATTGTGTATATTATTAAATTAAATATGGTACGTTTTAGAGACGCTGAAGGTACTGAAAGTTGTTTCCCTGCTTTAGCTGATGTTGTCTCTGGCTCTGTTGAGGGTTAACCCTTCAGAGATCCTCTAATCTTCTGCTGGGCTTAAAGTAGTATTACAAACTACTTATTTATTTTGGGTATTACATGTCATTTTTCTTTAGAGTTCCGTCCATCCAGAATATACTGTTGTTAATAAATATAAACATTATACTGTAATTGTTAAAAGCAACAGTGTTCTTCTCAAGTCTACAGCCAGTGAAGATCTGGATGAACTCAGTAAACTCATTTTTGGCTTGATTTCTGAGATGAATCCATGAGTTTTTGGTAAATGTTTACTATATGGAACACAAAAGATGGATGTATTTGATTAAGCGGTGCAAAAGCAAGCCATGCTCTCATCTTCGAGATTTAACAGAACATTACACTTCCAGCATTCTTTTAAACATCTATTGTTTTCATGTAAATGACTCAGTTTTGTTTCCAGCAGCACCCTCTTCTCTTTTGTTAAAGCTGTAGTTTGTCGAATGACCACTGGAGGCAGGTGTCAGTAGTGAGCAGGGTAGAAATGCTCATTTTTACCGTTTTTCATCATTGCTAGAAACCGTACCGTAGTTATATTTACAGCAATATATAGTAATATCGTAATGTATTAATTGCATGACAATAAACAATATTTTCATATAATTTTAACTTAAATGTAAAGACTTACTGTGTAAAATAATCTTTTTCTATGAAGCTTAATACAAACACAATATTAATATATAAGACAAATTATAAGCTAATGATAATACAAGTAATAAATATTAAACATAAACCATACATTATTAATTGTTCATATTCACTCTTTATTTATTTAATAATTATTATTTAATAATTCACATTGTACTTGTCAAGCCAGGGGTTACCTGCAGCCTAAACCATATTTTTCTTTTTCTGTGAAGCTTAATATAAAGTTACACTAACCATTTTTAAAGATTGTATAATGTGTATGTTTTGTGTGAATTGGGATCCTATGGCAGATATGGGGTCTGAGCATAATTCACAATTTCTAAAATTCTATTTGGCATTTAACTATCTGAAAAGATAAAGAAACTAAATACTTTTATTTTTCACCTGATTATTCATGCGCTCTGAATAAAGTTGTAAACAATAATAATCTAAACTAACAATAATCAATGTATTCATAATAATCACGTGACGTTCTGTTAAACAGAATCTGCGGTGACGCAGATACCCCTGTGTGATTGCGGTATGGTGCAGTTTCACCTCCTGTCCGCTAGAAGCCGCTGCGCCTCCAGCTCCCCTGCTCACATCGTCCCTTTCTCGGCTTGCTCTGCGCCTCTGAGCCGCTGTCCAGCACCGAGAGCGTTCAGCACCGTGATCGGAGGACAGCTCCCGATCCTCAGAATAAACGGGTTAAACTCCGCACAAACGCTTCCTCGTCCTCCGCAGCTGCCTCAGGTAGGTCGAGAGACCGATTTTTCCTCGGTAACCGGACGGTGGCGTCGATTTATTTGCGCGAGTTTCCTAACAGAAACGAACGGAGACACAATAACAGCAGCGCGACGAGCCCTTAATGTGATTAAACGCGATTATTCTTTCACTCGCTCTTTCTTTCACCTTAAAAACGTGTGTTGTGTGCAAGTGTGACTTGCTGTAGTAAAACAAAGTGTTATTTCAATTATTACGAATATTTTCGTTGTGCGTCTTCAACCTCTGTCCAACGGAAAATTTTAAATTTTTAACCGTTTGTTTACCATCAACCGTTTGTCTGACGTTGTTCATTCAAACAAAATTGTGAATAAAATCTGTATTTCATGCCATATATGTGTAAATTGATGTATATGCTTTGACCTTCAAAATATTTATATATGTTGTAATATAACTAAATGTAATATTTTGACATTATATTAGAAGAGAAAGGCATGTAAGCTTAGAAATGCAGCCTCTCAGTGCGAAGGTACCTGGTTCGAGTCCTGGTTGGGTTCTTGGGGAATTTCCTGTGGTAGTAAATGATGTGAATGCTGTTGCGTCACTGGTTTTAGACCGAATGGTATTTTCTGTGCCTGAGGTAGTCACTAGTTCCCATTGTTATCTTTCTCTGTCCCCCGTGTTTCCCTTATTCGACCATCGTTTCTCAGTCAGTGTTTTGGATGTGGAGCTCCCTATCTCCTCTTCTTTTTCTGCTGTTCCCTCATCTTCTCTTTACAAGTTCTATGGCGCACGATTATAAGTCGCATTAAATTGTCATACATTTTATGTCACAGAGGTCTTACAAATTAAGCTCACTTTGCAGGTATTAACCTATTTCTTATTTGAAACAATTTGTGATTTTTTTTGTCACAGAGATTAATAAAGGATTGTTGTGTTACTTTGGCTGATCTCCTGGGATCGCAAAGGTTGCAGCGTTGATGGTTTTTGGCCATTTTTAAAAAATATTATTACATATTTATAATATTTAGGTTTAAAATAATTTTTGGTTCAGTGTGGTGAAAACCGGGGGAAAACTGTGATGTTGTTTTACCCAGACATCAAAGAAAGAGGTTTAAAAATAGAGACCGACATGTAGCTCTTGAGCTCAATGTCCAGCTGACTGGTGTCTGGCTGCGGTGCCCAGTGACTCAGCTGGGCATTGACGTCAGGGTTTCTTCTCCCAGTTAGCATCGCTCTCAAACACTCGGGTGTGTGTCGGCTTCCTGCTTCACTCCTGAAGTGCCCTTTATTAATCTTCACACCTCACAGGGAGAAGAGTGAGCTGCGTTCATCACTGGGCCTCTAGAGAAACCTTTACATGAATGAGGATTTCCTTTGATTGTGTAAATGAATCCAGACAATCCTCAATACTGACAACAAGCCTCAGACCAATGAGGTCCGAAGCTTTAGGAAACCACAGGGAGAACTCTTGCACGTCGACATCGTTCACATGAGATTCCAGCGGTCTGTGTGTGTTTGCAGAGGTCTGTATATCCACGCTCTCTTCCTCTGAATTATAGATAGTGTGTCTGTGTCTGGAGAGCGTGCACACGCACACAGATCAGGTGCCCTGAGAGAATAGGGTTTCCAGATCCAACAGAAGGCTGCAGACCATCTCGAACAGAAACTGTGAAATCAGAGGAAATAACGGAAGTTTAATCGATGTAAGTCAGGTTCACGCGTCTCATGTGTGCATTGTTCAGAAAAACAAAGTCTAAAACTATTTACAAAGATGCCAAGCAAAAATAGTTTAAAAAAAGCTACAAAACAAACATTCCACAGATGCTCAGAGAGGACTGTGGAGCTGAAGATCTTATGGATCATCTGAAGGAACTGATGGAGACCTTCAGAGCATCATGTGGCAAAATAATGCTTAGTCATTTTTCTCTTTCCACTCGTTTTGCAGTTGTTGTGTTTGATTTGATTAAAGTGTTTCCTTTATTGTTTTATTGGGTTCTCTCAGAATTTCTGAGCTTTTTCATCATGAATAGTTTGCTGATGATGATTCTTCAGGGTCAAGAGCTGGTGGGAAGGTTTTTTTCGTCGGTATGGAGCTGTCAGGCAGAGAGAAGCAGCGTGTGACCTTTTCCAGATAATAAAGGAGAGCAGTTTGTGCTGCAGGGAGTGAACAGCAGAACCTCTCAGAGGCCTGCAGGAAGTGATTAAGAGATCTGCGTGAATGCGTCCTGAAGTCAGCTAGCTGAAGGAGTTCTTCAACATCCTGTGAAGGTTTTGACTCAGCATCTTTTAACATCTGCTCTTTGTTTGGGAATGAAAATGTCCTGTTCTGTATGAAAATGAGCAAAGCTTCTTCTGGTGCATATCTGGGGTTTGGATGTGGGGGCAGCAGTTTCACCAGATGCCAAGCAACTTCTCTAGCTCAGGGGGACTGTGAGGTATTCCCAACCCAGTCGGTGGGATGTAACCTCTCCTGCATGTCCCAGTCTTCCTAGAGGCAAGATGTGGGGCAGCAGCAAGCTCTTTCCGAGTGACTGAGTTCCTTATCCGTCTCTAAGATTCCTCTCTGTAGTCTCTGTCCAGTCTGCAGAGGAAGCTCATTTCAGCCGCGTTCCAAGCCCCTGGAAACTCAAACTCCTCCACCACCCCAGAACCCTGACCGTGGATTTGTAGGATATCAACCCAGTCATTTGGCTGCAAACCACCCAGTCCATACGGGAGGCCCAGGCACTTCTGGTACAGTTGGCCGCTTGAGTTTTAAAGAGTTTTGATTGTTTTCAAGCGTTCTACACTACAGCCTCAGGTCTACGTTTAGCTAATGTTTAGGTTCGGATTGAGTTCAATTTTAAGGAGATTGGGTACGAGAGTCTGCATGTTTCCTCTGCACACTGATCCCTCTTACATCTTCTACCAGGTTCTCCAAAACATCTCAGATGAAGCTCCAAAATACTACAAAGTTCATTCCATGTCCTCCTCTTCCTCCTGCAGAGTAAAACACCTCCAGTCTCTGAAACATCGGGCAAGCATCTTGAGAGCAGATGAAACAGCACTGAACAATGTGAAGAGAGAAGCACGCTCCGCACCTGAGATGACGGAGGTACGTTGTTTCTCTTCGTCGTTTATTTGATTGCACTGAAGACACAACGAAACATTGGTCTGGTGAGATGTTATTGCAGGGGAATACAGCGGGACTTACAGTTGAAAAAGAGAAGTGTTGATTTATTAGAGCAAAGCAGAGTCGGAAACCATACATATACTCTGGAAATCTCTCTCTACCCGACAATATCAATATATTTAAACATGCTGTTTCAGTTTCTGTGTCCAGCCCCTGTATTTGAAATGCAAACCTGCTGCTGCTGTTGTCTTTCAAACATTAAATTCTGCTGATTATTTTCAAAGGGGACAGATATGAGTGGTGTTTAACTCAGGCCAGACGTCTCTACCAAACCTTCCAGTGAAATTCTCGTCTCTACCGTCCAAAAAAAGCTGGGTGTTTCCGTTTCAATGTCCAGCTGCTGTATACATGTATACATGTTCTTGCACAGTGTTTTCCAGAGCTCATCTGCTCAAGCAGTACCTACAGGATTCACGCCATGGCTGCTGTTGGAAGGGTAGGGGTTGCCTCAGACAGTGCCGTATGTAGGTCAGCTGGTTATTAAAACAATCCCGGCTGCTCTGTGAGCAAGGAGACGGGCAGATGTGTCCCAGTAGCACAGATCAAACTGCTTTATAAGACATCATTTTTAAAGATTTGAGAATCGTTTTTCAGATTTCCAACAAATCTACTCTGTTTCATAGAAAAAACACAGTTAAAAACTGTTTGTGTATATGTCAAACCATGTAAACGATCAATCAAATATGAGAATCATAGCGTTTCTTAACCTGTAGCAACCCCACTCTTCCATGCTCCTGCTAGGTTTAGTGAAAACAGAACAATCTGCTGATTGGCCGCAGCTCTAACATTAACACATTATTGTATCTATGACTATAATAATCTATTCACATGGTTTTATAGCATTCATCGTCTTGGGGGATTGGTGCTGAAATCTGTACTTTTTGGTTCTGTGCTTGAAGTTTTCTGGGTTTTCTTGGATTTCTGAATGGATTTCTGAGCTGTTTTGTGGTTTCTAAGCTTTTACTTCAGTGCACCTGGGGGTTGAGGATTTCAGGTTTTTACCCGTGCGTCTGTAGCACCGGGCGGAGAGGAACAATTCAGTGAGTTTCTGTGGAGCACCGAGAGGCCTTCCAGCTTCACATCACACTCCCTCTTTCAATCTGCTTCTCTCTATTTCCTCTATGAGAGGAGAGAGAAGAGGGGAGCGAGGGATGCTGGAGGGTAGTTTTCCGCTTCACTGGTGCCGAGGGTCAGAAAGGATGGAGTCGGAAATAAACTGTCAGCAGCTTTCACCTCTCTGCTGACTGATCCCTCTATTATCATCTCCCTCCCTCGCTCCACTCCTCTTTTTCAAACACCATTCCCTCACAATTATGCTGCTTTTCTTTGAATGCTTTGACTTGAAACTTAAACATTTGGAAACGTTTACTGAAAGAATTCTAAAATCATGTTAAAGAGTAATTTCACAAAGTCCTTAAGTTCTCTGGAGCTGCAGCTAAACATGAGGAATTTATTTATTTAGTAGACTTCAGTTTACTCATATTTAGTTTCCCAACACTGCACTGGCATTACATAGGGTCTCAAACCTTTTGAAAAAGACATTTAGATATAAATAATTTGCGTTACACGGGTGTACCTAATAAAGTGGCCACTGCGTGTAACTACAAGGAGAATCTCGACAGATTGTTTCTTGACATCTTTAAACTTGTTTGTGGCTCTTTCCTAATCTCTTTGGGCAGCCCTTACCAGGATTTGAGTCATTTCTTCTGATCCACATTTTTTTCTTGGTGCTTAAACTAAGACACAAATAAAAAGCACTGGAAGAAGAGAGAGCAGACATTTACGTATTTACATAATCTCCATAATCTCCATAATGACAAGAGTGTTTCTCTTTCAACAATCAAAGACTTTTCTTCTTTCTCTTCCTCTGTTCTGCCTTTCATCTTCCGGCGGTTCTGTGTTCTTCACCGTATGCTAATGGCCGGTGTGACCCAGATCTGAGCGTGTTCACCACTGGCTCTGAGGACGAGTGTTTGCTTCATTATCGCCAATCAAACGTAACGAGGGTAATCAAAACCGTGGATGATTTCAGCCTGACGAACTCGATTTTAGCAGAAGCATGGCCTCTGTTTCATTCGTCCCGTGCCAAACTAGTTTCTCTCTCGACGCTTAGTGTGAACATCCCTTTCAGAAACAAAAGTCTGCTATTCTCAGATGATGGTTTGCTTCTATACAGAAAGTAAGACACGCTCGTAAAGACACTCCTAAAAATAAAAGCAATCTAAGCTCATTCTCCACGTCCTCGTTCTCTTTAAGTGAAGCAGTAAAGGCTGAAATGATTGGGAGGAGTCCCTCGGGGACAGCAGGAAGTTACGGCTGCCTGCAAGTAGAAGAAGAGAACAAAATGCAGTACTCCATAACAGTCTCGGTTCAGTTCAGGTCTGATAAACAGAGCAAAGGATTGTGGGTGAAGCTGTACGGCAGGTCCAGAACTGCAGGATTCATCCTCAGAATGCTGGCTCTTTGCTCTTGGTTCGTCCAGGCTTGTGACAAGATCTTAGATCCTTTGAAAGAAGAGAAGGATTTTGAAGTTCATGTCTCTGTGGCTCTTTTATTCTTTATTTTTAACCTCTCTGAACACTCCTCGAGGATGATCTGGAATGGTGACAAGCGACAGAGCTGTGCTTCCCTCCCGAGATTCCATGTGTTATCAGGGAGTGAGTTGAGTAGTAAAACCTACTGAGTGTTGAGTTTCTATATTAACATCTTGCAAATCTTTGAGGAGTATTGTACAGAAACAGACTCTTGAAAATAATATAAAAATGTTTGTAAAACTGTTTTCATGTACAGAAAGCTGTTTTACTCTAAATTATTTCTTGAAGAAAGTAATCAAGGCTTTTAACACAATGAGGAAATCCAATGACAGCAGCACTTTTAGTTTCATTTAATTCCAGTGACGTCCGGCACACTTCATGTAGCTGTGGGACTCTCCTGTCGGGAGAAATCTATATCCAGGGTTTGTCTGTTAAAAGCTCAGATTTTCCTCATGTTATTAGCGTGTTTACTGCAGATAATAAATGAAATGGAAATCATTTCTTAGCAATTATTTTACGGGCCGGTAGCGGGCCACGGCATGGGGGTCGGGGGACTGTTTTGAAATGTGCTAAAGCTTTTTAGCAGGAGCTAAAGCCCCTCAATCTAACGCCAGGGAAAATGCAGCTTGTATTATTAAATAGCATCGGCAGCTGAAAACTCTCTGAAGTGTAGTGAGCATGCAGCAGGCTGCAGTGACAGTGATGAAGCGCTTGTGTTGATTTGAGCCTCTGTGGTGAGACAGGACGCCATTATTCTCCAGCTTCTGGGATCTGATCCAGACCGCGCTTGCCTCTCCAGAGCGCTTTCAGAGAAGCTGTACATTCAGCAGAAGCTGCCATCAGTTATTCTACAGCTTCATTACCGCGAGAACATTCTGTCACTTTGCCGTGAAGCATGTGCATAAACCCTGTGATTTGGTTTGTTGTGACAGTATTAGTTATTTGTTTGTCATTTTCACATGTGAAGGACCACAAAAAGAATGTGAGTTCTGTCACAGTTGCAGACTATAGAAGAAAAAACACAAAAAAGTTAATTATGTAATCAATTTACAAGCTGAAATTCCCAACATACAAAGGAGGTAAATAAGTGGATTTCATAACCAATTCATAACAAACATGTTCATAGTAGCTACTGTGCTGCTAGATTTCCCAGTGTCCCTTAAAGTGGGCGCACAGGGACTATGCGGTGAAAAGGTTCATTTTCAAGTCTCTTCCATTAATTAACAGAGTTGTGTTTGCTGCTTTCAGAGCGCTGTGGCCATGTTAGACGCGACAATCATTCCATCCTCTGAGGATCTCGTGAACGGCGCCGCTGTGGAGCCCGAGGTGCCAGACGACCTTCACATATGTGCTGCAGAAAAGCCGGAGGAAGAGGAGGGGAAGCACCATGAACCCATCCTGGTCAAGAAGAAGGTTCAGAGAGAAATCCTGGATCACGAGCGGAAGAGGAGGGTGGAGCTCAAGTGCATGGAGCTGCAGGAGATGCTGGAGGAGCAGGGGTGAGTCTGGAGCTGGGTGCTTGGCAGAGTGGGCTTGAGCTTCTGAGAGATGTGTGAATGTTCTGCTCGTTGGTGAGAGAGTTCCCTGAGCTACGATACGCCCCCATTACCCTACGACAACAGCAGGGGATGGAGGACAGCCATCCAGATCTTTCTCCTGACACTCTTCAACTGCTGGAAACAACTACAAATGTGACTAAAGCACAACCACAAAACTCTTTTGAAAAGAACTCCAAAAAGTCTAAGAAACTGTGGAACACAACCAAAACAGAGTCTTCTGTCAGAGAGTTGTGTACTCCTGCAGCTTTCTGAGACGTTCTTCTGCTTGAATTAGAATCATAGCAAACACTGTAATCTGAGATTTCTGCAGCATCCACTCGTCTGTGGAAAGAGACGACACTCCCCTGTTAGCAGCGCTGGCTAATAGCTGCTGGATGCATGAGTCTGCTGTTGTGGGAGATGGAGGAGGTGGATCCACCATCTGGTGTTCACGAGCGATGATAGCTGTCCATATGTCGCTCTCGTGTGAGGTTTGCTAAAGATCTGCTGCTGTTCTGATGTTCTCACACATGCGCTGCTTCTCTGTCTGAGCAAGAAAACCCAAATAATTTACACCTCGTTTAAAACAGCATCATCGTTTCATCTTTCAAATCATTATTAGGGTCACTGCTCACAAGAAGAATTGAAATATAATGTATATATTGTGATTTTTTTAGATCTAGAAAGGGGTTTTATTTTGAAAATACCCATTTTTTTAGATTAGAGTCTAAACCGCATCTTCTTGTGCTCTTTTTTTTAACAGTTTCACCCTTTGAAGTCTCTGTACGTACCGGTGCACTCGGTAGAATTTTTCCCCCACAAAAATAATGTGTAGGTTTCAAAAAGGTTTTGATATTTTGTTTTAAATGAACATTACAAGGCCCATGATGAATAATTTCTAAGGTAATTCATATTAAAATCTACGATCGTATTTCAGTTTTGTTTTACTGACCCACAATCAGGGCCAAAGAGGGAAAGAAGGGATAACTCTTGGAAGTACAACACCTGTTGGATGGCTGGTGCTTTTCAAAGTTCTGGCACAAAACAAAACGCAATGGAACAGAAAGTGCTTGGAAGGTTTAGGAGAAGTTCGCTTGGTTTTTACCTTTTTTTTCAGATTTGCTCTTTGCTCAACACTTTTGGTAAAACATAAAAATGGACAAAATGTTCTAGTCAGAATTGTACTTTTAGTACCATTTCAGTGTAATCTAATAAACATATTTGTTAAAAAAAGACAAAGCATTGCCACAAAAACAGGTTTTGAAGGTCATTTTTAGAGAACAGTAGTAAAGAAGTAAAAAATGCTAGAAAAGCTTCTAATTTTGTTTGTACTGAAACTAGGATTTATTAGACCTACTTCAAATCTCAAACTCTGGAGAGTTCTTCAATAATCTGAAAGTAATTTGACTGATTCCGTTTCTTGAGTGCTCACATAAAGGATTGTTTTAAATCTCCTCTTCCGCGCCTCCTTCACTCCACAGCGGGAGAACCTTGCAGTGATGTTTTTAATCAGGAGCTGCTGATGACTCAGGGGTTTTAATCTGATGCTGCAGATACAACACTGCTCAGGCCCCGCCCCCCTCGAAGTCTTTACCCCCCATCACCTCCATTATGCAGCTGCCCCCAGCACACACACACACACACACACACGCACACACACACACACACACACGCTTCATTTCAGCCTGATTAAATAAGCAGATGGCTCCACAGACAGCTCTCAGAGTTAGTGTTTGTTGAATGAAGAGTGTGAGGACGAAGAACGTAAACAATGCTTGAACTCTAATGAAGATCAGGGACTAAACACGTGCAGCACAATTACTCACGCAAGAGTTCCACTCGATTGATCGAGTTTCTCTTGTGGAGCAGCCAAACCAGAATCATCTGACTTCTTCTTGTGGAACATAGATGTAATTTGGTGCTATTTTAAGCTTTTTTCACGAGATGCAGATGAAAAGTCTCTTGGAGGCAGGTTGCGTGAGATCTTCTGCTCAGCAGGAAGCACTTAGTCGAGAGTTAGACCTGGAGTGACTCTGGAGCCCACTGATGGTCCATCTGTCACCGGCGAGGAAAGATTCTTTAATGGATAAAAGGCCTTTAGACATTGTTCTACAGAATTATCTCATTTTCTCTTTTAAATGTTCACAAGAAGTAGTTTTTAGTCGTGGTCTAACTTCAAATATTGTCTGGATTTGTGTCTGAGTCAATTCGACAAAGGGTTTCATCTGAAAAGAGAAATGTTTAAACTTATGTTTGCAGTTCACATTCTAACTGTGTATAATCCAAAAAAAAAACTATTCCAAATACATGTATATTATTGATAAAATGTATATTTTTAAATTGTAAAGAGACTTAAACACAATCTAGCGTTAATAATCTAGATAATCCAGGATCGATCTAGTATCTAACCCGAGCAGAAGCACGAGCTCGATCTGTTTCTCAAAGCAAAGATCCAGCTGGAGGACAGGAAGAAGCTTCATGTTTAATTCACAGGTTCCCCAGGGAATCATCCTGAGACTCAGGTCTGGAGGAAGCTGAGAGGCCTTTCATTGTGTAATAGGATTCCCAGAGACTCATTAATATTCATGAGAGCTTCACAGGAACTTCCTATTGGACGTCACCTGACTGTATCTCACTCTCCACGGTCAGAGCTCCTCTATGAGCTGCTGAATAAAAATGCTTTGTTTTCACCATCTCCACACAACACTGCGTCATGGAAATATTTCTTCATCCCTTCATTTGAACTACAGTTTAGATTCCTTCGCATGTAAAAATAAACCGCTCTTTTAGGATGAGCCACAGAGCTCTATATTTAGATTCAATATACAACAGTGACATTTATTCACAGCACTAAACATCTTACGAGCTTTATGTGCTTTTAAGGTTATTGTGTTGTTTTTGGTTTATTTCGTTTTGTTCTGGGTGCTTCTTTACGAGGTAAACTCCTCCTGAAATCAATGTTTCCTGTTTCACTGAGCATTCTTTCATTCGCAGGTATCCGGAAGAAGATATTCGGCAGAAGGTGGAGACGTTTCGTCACATGCTGATGGAAAAGGAGGGTGTGATTACTCGAGACGGCCCAAACCCATCGTAAGTCATTGATCCTGTCTGCTGATGTGATGGATTCAAAGAGTGCGTTTCCTGCATGAATATCCCCTGCAGCGTTTCCAGGAGGATGCAAACCAACACCACCCGCAGATCCATCCGTAACGTTTATCCTGAAGCTGGTGGATGATGATAAACAATCCCAGATACAATCAAATCAAATTAGCACAACATTCTCCTTCGAGGTGCTCAACTCGTGTGTTTTCCTGTTAGTAATAAACATGAATTGATTCGTTTTTTTAATGAGCGAAACCCAAAAAAAAGTGAACGGTCCTTTGAATAAACTTCAAGATGAAAACGCAACACCCATTTTGTAAATCCTCACAGATTGTTTTTAATAGAGCCAAGTAATTATTTAAAACTAAATGTAAACAAGATATTTGAAAGATATTGTAAATATTTTGGACAATATTAAAAGACGTGTATATGGCCCGGTCCTAGTTCTCTGCAGATGATGATGTTGTTTTGTCTCCTGTAGGGTCAGACTTGTTCCTCGTGAAGAGGAAGATCACGATGAAAACGCGCCGTACACTGCTGATTACGAGGACGGCTACAGCTGGGACGGAGAGTATTACGAGCATGACGCTGGCGCTCCTGATGAGGGCAGGTAAAACCCCAGAGCCTGCAGAAGCAGAGCAGCCATCACAGAGCAGCTCTAAATCTGTTTCCACCTGTTTCTGGGTCAGGTCCAAGAGGATGTCCAGCAGCTCACCTTCTCCTCAGCAAAAGAAGAGGAAAAAGAAGAAGAGCAGAAGACACAGCAGGTGAGTTTGCTTCCCTCATGATTTCCTCGGCTTTTATTATTCTAGTGTAAGTGCATTTGGATGGTCCTCTTGTTCTTTTCCTCCTTTCCTTCTGAATTCTTACCGTACAACACTGATATCGATACTGCCCTCTGCATTGAAAATATTTCACTTATAATAACAATATTTCCATTAAAACGTTGCATTAAAATGTTCTTGTAAAAAGAAAGACTGCTTTCCCGTTTGTTCTGGGATTGTGCTCCCCCTGCTGGCCTCCGTTTGCTGTTGCATGAGATCTTCACTATTTACAACCAATTAAATCAAGATAATGAGGACAGATTTGCACATTTACCTCTTTACATAACCCATTTTAAGCTGATTACCAGAATATTGTATTATTGAATACAACAATTTCAGTGTTAATTTACTTGACATAAGTTCTTCAGAGCTTGCCACATTATCCAGTATGAAAGATATATAACAATGTGTTTGTTTGTTTGTTTGTTTGTTTGTGTGTCCCAGAGCTGGGAGCGGATCTCCATCACGAAGAGACAAGCGGAAGAAGAGCGGAAGGAAACACAAACGAGACGGGTGTGTGAGTGCAGATATCAATCACCAATCTTCAGAATCCTCAGCAGGCTTTTCAGGGAGACATTTATCAAAATCTACAGCCAATGCTAAGTAGACAAAACTGTTGTATGGTTATATATATTTACTGCAGGATTAGCGTAAAAACGAATAGCAGCACAAAGCTCTTACGAGTGAGTGAAGCAGTTCTCAGAGCAAGCCTTTAGGAGTGCAGTACAGGAAATGTGTAACACCCTGCTGCTCTCCGCTAATAGCTTGAGTAACGCACCGCTGAAAGTTAAAAGCCCTAAAAATCTCAAGTTTAGTTTCTAACCCATCGTTTCCTGTCGCAGGTCCACGTCTGGCTCACGGAGGAAGAGGAGACACAGGTAAACTCCGTCACAATGAGCTTTTATGCTTTTCTTCTCAGTCAGCATTCACTTCGGAACGCTTGATTCAGTTTGAAGGAAAAAGCACTGACTGCACAGAAACCGGCTGCACTCTGTAGGAGTTAGAGAGAGAGAGAGAAAACTGAAGAAAACAGTGTTTTATTGATTTCACAAGCAACTCTTTGTCTTTTATGGGGTTTGAATTGCAAAAATTCTGCCACATTCATTGTTGGAATCAATCCTGGGTTTTGCTGATGCACGTCTGAAAAATATCACTGAGAAGAAGCAGCAGGAGTAGATCTCAGTCCAGCAGACAGCGTTTGTGTGTGTGTGAAAAGAACATTTCTATGTGACATCTTTTCTTGCTCTCATGATTTATTTGTTAAACTCAAAGTGATGCGTGTGCCATCATCAACTGCACAGGATTGAATCCTAAACCTGCACTAAACACACATCTCCACAAGCTTTCCCTGGATTCTGTCGTCACATGATGACTTTACTGAAATCATAGCTACCTCTGAACTCTGCTGCACGATGTTTACTCGCTATTCAAGATTAAACTCTAAAGCTATAGATTAAACTTGATTGTAGTTTAGATGTAACACACAGCAAATGTTCTCATCTTTCAGATCTGGGAGCCCCCAAAACAAACAAAAAGAGAAGAACAAACAGAAGAAGAGGTGTGTGTGGACTTTATTCTGATCTATTTAAACTGGATTCAAGTCTTATTTTCTGGCTTGAAGTGGATCGTTTTACAATGAAAGTCAATTGGATGGAACATCTAGGTGCATCTCTATGTGTATCGCCATCTACTGTTCAGGAGAGGCACTGCACGCTGCGAATACAGCTGTTTTATTTCTCCCTCTCCTCTTGCAGACTTCCTGCTTGTAAGGTTCAGAAAGAGTAATATCTTATTATATATCGGTCAGGTTATCACACCTGATGGTGATTTCAGAGGATCAGCCGCTCATGGATTAATAAACAACATCACTGCACTTTAGCAGAGAAATATTTTCGTAAAAGCCCTGCCCTCTACTGGCCAGTTTATTCATGCGACCCTGTATTTGGAATGGTAACACCAGCAAGCCACTCTGATTAGCCACGATTAGCATGCAGCTTGTCTGCTAGTCAGAGACAGGGGAAAGAAGGAGTGCTTATATTTATCTTTTAATAATAAATAATTAAACTTTTTATTCGAAGCATCTTTCAAGAATCTCAAGGCCACTTTTGAAGACATTCTGGACGTTTATAGGCTTATAACTGAAAATACATTCAAATGGTTTGAGCACTTTAAAAGATGTTGGTATTTTGATCACTAGGTGGCGCATTTGCACATATTTTGTGGTCGGCCTTAGCTTCTAATCACCAGGGGATTAACTCGACACAATGCATCAAAAGAAATGCTTTTGTTTCCAGGGTCTGAGGATGTTGTAAGAAGTTGTAATAAGTCTGGGCCTACAAACAGGAAGTTGAGTCGACTTTTTGGTAAAGTTGGCATCTCTGTTGTCAGCCTGATCCAGGGACAAAGCTCGACCAGATTTTAAGGCTTCAACACACAGAAAGTCACTGCTTATGAAATGTAAAAATATACCAATCCCCCCCCCGAACCGGCACCCACCCCAGTGAGCTCCTTCAAACCCCACACAATATGATCCGTGATGGAGTGTGTGACGAGTGTGTGTTTGTGTGCGCTTCCGCCAGATGTTCGGAGGATTCGCCCAGCAGAAGTTCTCAGCACAGAGCTGGCAGCTGCTGCAGTTCCCGCAGTGGATCCGTCTCCTCCACTGCAAGCCTCTCCAAATCTCCCAGCAGGTGCACCTTTTATTATCATGAACTCGTATGATGAAATCAGTGAAACTGCTCTTAGCTCCGTCGTGGTTTCTACTGTGTTCCGGGTTCATATGTGACCCAGACCGGATCTGCTCGATGATGCGTTCAGATATTTCACGATGGGATTCAGGCCATTCGTCTCTATAGAAAGAGGAAATGAGGAACAAAACACAATCCCTCTCTTCTCAATCCAGATCAAACACCAGAACCAGGAATGAGAGGCACAAACAGGAAGGAAGCCGCTCCGCCTCCCCCAGTGCCGAGCAGCCAATCCCGTGCCAGAATGGAAACCACAGCAACCGTGTGCGCAACGGCAAAGACTCCGGAGCCAATCAAACCGAGGCGAAGAAAGCCAGCGATGTATGTAGTCTCCGTTTCTGTACCGAACACACTCTCTCATGCACAAACACCGATTCTATCTCTCTTTCCCTCCATCGTGTGTTTCCTCGAGGTTTCTGTTCATTCCGGGCAGATGTTCAGCCTTATCCTTCTGCTTTGCTTCACCGTGATGTTTTTACATTTTCTCAAATATAAAGTTACAATAAAACGTTCTTTAGTAAAATAAAGTTTAAGATCAACAAATATTTGCACAAATTTTATTTGATCATATATTAAATAAATAAATAAATAAATAAATAAATAAACACAGAAGGGCACATTTTGCAATCTGTGAAAAAATATAAAACAAAAATGATAAACAATGCAATTATAAAATAAACTGAATAAAACTATTTTCTAAATAAATGACCAAATACATTTAATTCAATTTTAGTTGTTTATTTTTTCAAGTAAATAAATGTAATTTGGTAGACAAGTAATTATTATAAATTTATTCAACATATAAATAATAAAAAAATATTAGAGAAGTCAATTAAATATGTTTTTGAAAAATAAATATAGATACATGAGTTAATCACTTAAGATAAAAGCCTTTAAGAAAAGCAGTGTACAAAGAAAGAAAAACAGACAAATGATACATTTAAACAAATAGTTGTTAATAACTTCTTTTTTATTATTATTTGAGTCTAAAACAAACCTGCAGGGAATGTGATGTTTTGTCCGTTCATAAACAAGCAAAAGAAATATTTATATATATTACTATAATTAGATAGTATTCGTTTTTCAGAATTAGCACATGGATTTAACAAAAAAATTAAACATTTATTATTAATTGTGAATTTTACCCACTTGTGGTGACACCACTGGCCTTAGGATTTGAGAGAAGCAGACAGACAGACAGACAGAGAGAGAGAGAGACAGGAAGCGAACCACTCTCTCGATCTCGGGTGAGACGTACGGGTAACGCCTTCCGAGAGCGACTCACCGCGACACACTGATGTTTTATTCAGCCAGAATCTCAATGATGTGCACGGCGCCGGCTGCATTCTCATGCTCTCTCTCCTTTCATCTGCTCCGTTCATCCCTCTGTTTTGTCGATTCTTTCTTGACCTCTATGAATTCACATGATCTCATGCCACAAATAAATGCCCAAACTTTTCTGTCTTGTTTGTGTAAAAAGCATTCATATGATTTGGAACTGGACCGAGTAGATTAAAGGGGTACGTCTCCGAGTTTTTCTCAAGCTCTGATTGTTCTGCTCACTCTCACTGTAGCTGCGGCCGGGGAAATGATCAAACAGTTACTAATGGTTGTGATTGGGTGTGGTCTGATTACTCACGAGGACGTGGCTTTCATGGGTTCCTTTTTGGGATCGATGGACGGTGAAATCGAAACACTTTTCAATGTTTAAATGTGAGGTTGAACGTCTCTGTAGAGGTTTTGAGCTTCTACAGCATAATAAACTGTTGTGATCCACAACCAGGTGTTTCAGTTTCACTGTCCAAACTATAACATGCACTGTTTGTGTAAAGGTAATGCTTTATCAGCTCTGTCCTCAAGGAAAGCTGATTTATCACTCTCTCATCTGGTTTCCGCACAATTAAACACAAACCTCGTGATGACGGATGTCATGCTTACGTCCCTTTTCTGTTAACCATGAGCTTGTTCTTTGTGTTACTGCTTTTTTAACCAGCTGAGTTTTGCACAATTTTAAACTAAAAGTGTGTATGAACATAATTCTTAACTCCCATAAATCCAGAAGGGTTTTTAACTCGCTGCTGCTAGTAAAACTATTTACAACCTGTGATTTCTAAATGCCCTGATGCGACTTGAGCCCCCAGATAGGAGAGGTAGGTGGTGACTCAATATGAAGCAACTTTGAGGACAATTTTATATTTATTTATTTATTTAACAGAAAAACCCTAGTATTGCATTCAAATCCCCCAACTTGCCTTTGAATGACGTTTTAATGCTTTTAACTTAAGCTGATGACTGAAGCGGAAAGGTTTCTAAACGTTTTCTCTGGATAGTTGTGTTTCACGAGAACCGGATCAAGAGCTGGTTTTCGAAGGTTCTTCTTCGTGTCAGACTGTGACTGTGTTTATTTTTTCCTGAGCTCATGAATGTTCGGGGGTTTACAGGTAGCCAAACCCCGATAAAAGTCTTTTAGTAAAGAGATAGACTAAACGAAGTAGAACTGCTGTAGAACGACGGTAAGAGTCACAGGGGTCCCTTTGAGACGCTACTTCACATCCTAGAACCAAGCACCCTCCACCCGAACCCAACCACACCCCACAACCCCTCCCCCCCTCGCTCATCTGTGCTGTCCCGTGCCCCACTTGCTTCCTGTTCCTACATCAGTCCATCAGTCTCATGCATGCCCATGCAAACAGTGGCCTCCGTTAGTATCGGCACCCTGGGCAAATGGAATCTTTTCAGGCTTGAGCTTGCGTTTTTCTTCTTCAAAGCTCAAAATCTTAAACAGCCCTAAGGGATTTAATGTTGTTTTTACTTTACTTGAGCTGTGACCAATACAATGGTTTCTTTAAAAATGGAAAGGTATGCTCACAGCTCAAATGACTCTGGAACACCACAAAGATCCAATAGGAAATGTGGAAAAAAACATTGTTCCCAATGTCACTCGCTCTGCTGATCGCTCCCCTGGAGAGCTCCAGTAACAGCTATTGCCACTTCTTTGAGTCTTTGATTAAAGTTGGGGCTAGTTCCAATATAATCATGCATAACCACATGATTGACATCACGAGTGCGTGGAGGAGGCAAAGCTCTGATGTGTGACTCCGCCCACACTTATTACCATTGCATCTGAGCATGTGCAGCGTCCTTCTGGCGAGTATTAGCTTTTGCGAGAGAAGCGTGGTGTTCATGACAGAAACCTCGAGGATCCACTAAAATAAAAATAACTGGTATTATATTTCTCCCATTTGAGATGAAAAGTGTAGATGGACTATTGGACTGGGGATCAGTTGAAGGAATCAGCATCTCAGAAAGATGAAATAGCGCAGCGTGAACGAAGCTGGAATATCGTGGCTTTCACCTGAGCTCTAGGTTCTCACAATTGTTTCAGGTTCAGTAAAAAAATGCAGAAGTTCATAGCAAACACCCGAGAGCTGAGACTGTGAGAGTGAAGGGGTCTGAATTCAAATTACATCTCAACTCTTACACGTTTATTGAGAATAATGAGAGCACTGCAGCAAAGGGTTGGATTAAAGCTGTTGAGAAGGTCTTCAAAAATCCAGAGTCTCAAGAAAGAATCGTGCATTAAATGTACATTTGCAGAAGGTGCCAGATACAAGCGGAGGGCGGTGTCGGTTCCTCTAGCACTCGAGAGTTCTCTGTCTCTCCACTGACCCTTAAAGCTCTGCTAGATGATGGTTTCACATGAGTCCAAGCGAAAAAGACAGCAGATCACATAGACTGCTTTTCCTGGGATTTGGTTGGTTTTCTTCAGTTCTGGACATTTTGATTTTCTTTGTGTGTTCACATTTGTTTCGTTTGCTTTGGGTTTGCTGGAAGTCTGTGGATCAATGATCTTAGCTTGGATACTAAAAAGAATTCATTGTCTTTTTCCCATTTCGCTGCGGAGAACTTTCCTTTCTCCTTTTTGTTTGTCCTTTGTTTCTTCCTGTGTTGTGTTGAATTGCACTCGTGTCTGTGATTGAAGTGGAAGGTAGGTAACGTTCTGCCTACGCACGTGGAGAATGTGACAAGCACCCTAGAGCTTGACCTCAGTGTCTCTCTCTCTCTTCTCTCTCTCTCTCTTTATCTCTCTCTTTATCTCTCTCTCTCTCTCTCTCTTCTCTCTCTCTCTTCTCTCTCTCTATCTCTCTCTTGGAGGAAATCCAAAGGTTGCCAGGTTGTTTCTTATGGTTTTCTTGTAGGTAGCACTGATGTGTACGTGCGCCTTGGTACAGAGCATTCAGAAGCAAGAAACAAAGTTATGAAACTTAAATAATTTATTCATTTATTCAAACTGTTCACATCCCAGAAAAAAAAAGAATATATATACACATAAATATAAACTGCAGAACCGGAGACTCTGAGGGACGAGACACTGACTAGAGAATAGTTATGACCCAAACCGTGGATTCAAATCAGGGGATGAAGTGGTGTATGGAGTTTAAGTTGTGCCACATTGGTTGACAAAACGTTTGCGAAGAAAAGGGAAAACATAAAAAGTGAACAAAAGTAAAAGAACATGTTCTTCAAATCAACTCAATTTTTTTTGTTCTGCGCTCACAGTGGCCCCAGGATCGAATTGTTTCTTTACACAACAGTTAAACTATGGAGTAAACAGGAATCTGCTCACTACTGACACCACCTTCCAGTGGTCAGTCTGTGAATGGCAGCTTCAGTCACTTCCTGTTACATTTCTGGAGGGAGAGTGGAATGTTTTCCTGACAGTCCTGTGCTCCCATTTCCCCAAATTTTTTTGTCTCTTTTAATTTATCATCAAACAAAAATGACTTTTTTGTAAATTGTTAACAGGTAGCAATTATTTGTATGTGTATCTAAAGGAGTGCTAATGCTCATGCTAACTTGCTTTAGTTTCAGATGAAATATAAATATAAATAAGAATAACAGCAAAATTTCACTGAACATTTTAGCTGCATCTATAGAGAACCAGTGAAAAACATTTTATGTAAAACAAGTTACAAATAGCCGTGAAAGGTAAGCAGAGGAAACATTAACACTCCTCGTTACTCGTGAGGCTCAGAGCGTTCCACGAATGTAACTCTGTGAATTTCAGATTCAGATTTCCAGCTCTCCTCCCTCACAGGTCCATCTCACGTCTGATTTTAAATGATTTCTGTCTTGTTTATTTTGGGGTACAGTTCATTTCCTGTCCGTGCTGCATTTCCTTTCGTCTTGGGTGAAATGATACTGTTCCTGTTCATCAATTTGATCTCTTTCCCTCTTTCCTATGAACTCTGTGGGCTGTCAAGGGGCTGCTTCTGAAGGGTTTCCATCTCTTTCTTTATATATTTATGTGCTAAAAGCTTGATTTTCACTTTAAATTGTTAGTAGTGTTAAAAACACTTTCAAGCCGCATGGATTCACTCAATGTTGTTTTTTATATCTGTCCCCCTTTTTTGTTTTTCATTTATTTTCTCAAATGCAAGGACAAATAGTTTTACATATTTGAGTTTGGGTTTCTATATTGTAATATAATATATATTATGTATAATATAATATAATAAAATGTTGTTGTTTTTTTTATCTTTTGGGTTGTAACTTGAGAAACTGATGAAGGAACAGACACAGCTATACAACCATTTTTTTATTTATGTAATAAAAATAAACTATAATACAGTGTATAATAGATTCATTCACTATATGAAGAACTGAGCTAAACTTAGAAAATAAAATAGGGCCCATATATTAACTGTACTTGATGTGTAAAATGTTTAAGAAACACAACAGGCTCAACATTTTTTTATTTCCTGTCGTCAGAGAAAAGCGAATGCTGTTAAACTGATGCTTTCCAGCCCCAAAACACACTGAACTCCCTTTGATTTCTTCATTTCTCTTTCCTCTCTCTTGCCCACTCTCTCATTCTCTCTCTCTCTGTCTCTCTCTCCTCTCCTCTCTCTCTTTTTTCCTCCCTCTCCTCCTATCGTTCTCTCCCTCTCTCTCTCTCTCTCTCTCTCTCTCTCTATCTCTCCCCCCCCCTCTCCCTGTTTCTCTCTGGTTTTATTTCCATGCATTGTTCCATCAGTCACTATCCAGGGAAGGGTGTTGTGTCTTTTTCTCTTGCATTTTGTGACTCTAATGATGCACTTATGTTGCCCCACTTTTCCCTTCTCTTCATACCTTACCTACTAAAGGAGGGAATACCACTTTATTGGTAAGTGGATGTTAACCAAAAGGGAGTTGAAACAGAGTAAATCTTTGTAAACGCTATTAAAGCTGGAAAAGGGTTGCAGTTCACATCTCAGCAATGTTCTGCAGGACAAATGAAATCCACAAGCAAGTTGTATTGAGTAGACGACCTGATTCGGTTCTTGTGAATCTTTCTTTCGTTCCTTCCATTTCTGTGATGTTCTGTCAAGTTGTCTTTTTTTTCTAGTTAATTCTTTCGTTCACCTTTTTGTTCGTAGCTTTCTCTGAGATTGAAAGAAGTCCTCATTCTCTTCTGCTGTCGTTAATCCAGTCTCTTCTCTCTTAACTTGCTTTTTTCACAGTTCTATTTTCCCTCTTTTTTCCCTCTTTCATTTCCTTTCGGGACTCTTCTTTTCTCTCATTATGGTTTTGCATGCCGAGTATTGCATGCGCTGCACAATAGAGGACTGTCTATAAGCCAGAGATCAATCCTAGGCTTTTTCTTTTAGATTATTCTGCAGCAGAACGCTCTCTTCATTCAGCAGGAACGAGAGTCGAGCTCACGCTTCCCTCTCTCTTTGTTCTCTTGTTGGTTCTGATTGCTCTCCAGAAGCTTGGTTCTCCCTCGAGCGCCCAAGCGCACTCGTCCCCTCGTCTGAGAGGCGCTAAGCATCAGGCCGGTCCTGGAGAAGATGGGAAGGAGATCTCTGAGGCGCAGGGGAGTCGTGGGGGGAGGACACGGTTTCGAAAGAAGAGCTCACACTCGCCGACGCACAGCAGCGACTCTGAAAAACAGCAGGAGACCAAAAGCAAGAGTGAGAGGAAGTAAGTGTCTTTCAGGAGATATTTCTTTCACAGATTATTATGGTTTGGAGGCTGACGAGTGTCTGCAGCATTCTCATGACAAACCAGACTTAGTGTTTGTGAGGTCACCCATAAAACACTAGACGTAGAGTTCATGAGGCCTTGCGTAGGTTCCTAATGAAGGGATTTAGAGGAAGAGCTTCACTTCTGGGTAAAAGGTGCAGAACACGGAGGTAGCAAAGATCCCGGAGCGTCTGATCGATAGAAAACTAGATCTAATGATAACTTAATAAAAACCTTCATCCTCTCGGAGTTTAATCACATGAATTCTGAAATCTAAATCAGAACCTGGACTCTAAAATCTGAGCTGGGAATCCTGGATGTGGAATCTTAAATCTGAGTCTGGAATATTAATCTGCATCTGAGTCTAAATGTGGATCCTGAAACTCTTCTGGATGCAGAGATTGGAGACAGCTGGCCAGATGTTTAGCTTCAGGTTCCAAAAGTACTTTCCTTTTATAAAATTGTGGAGCTGTGGTTTAAAGCTTTTCAAAAGTTAAACTCACTCAAAAACACCAAGGAATCGTCTAATCCCCAGCGGCTGAGAACTGTTCGGTTCTAATCTAATTCTAACTTGATCCACGGAAGCTTATCTGATGTGAAACAGGTTTTTTCAAAAACTTCTAGAAAACAACGTTTTTTTGTTTCATTTCCAGATCAAAAGACTCAGCAAAGCGCCGGCATCGGGCTCAGAATCGCCACCACAGTTCCTCTGTGTCCCCGAATCGACCCAAACACTCGTCGAGAAAGAAGAAGAAGAGCAGGGGCAAAGGTGCAGCGCGGGAGAGAAGCGTCTCATGGAGCAGCGGGAGATCCAGATCCGCTTCAGCACACGCTAACCCCAGAGAGAACAAGTCCCCCCACACTCACCAGAACAACTCCAGGTGGGTCAAACTCTCCCTGGCCGCCATTGTGAAGCAATACGTCGAGTTGAACTCTTCATATTATTTATTTTGTAGATGATTTGTCTCAGAATTAAATGCCGGGTGACGAGAGATGGAGAAGCTGCTGTTGTGCTCCTGCTGTGATCTAAGATAAATGTGATTGAATTAAAAGTAAAAAGCTGTGATTTGCTCAGTGATCGGTCTGTCTCGGAACGCGGCAGGAATCTTCGAAGCGTGATTTCTTTGGTGTGTCTGTGTGCAGGGAGAGAGACAGCCCTCAGCATTCAGATGCAGAGCGATCTCGAAGACGCTCGCGGAGTTTCTCGCCCATCCGCAAGAGACGGAGGGATTCGCCAAGCTTCATGGAGGCTCGCAGGATCACCAGGTCTGCAGGAACACCCGACACTGATTCACAGAAAGACTTTCTGAATTTCCTTTTATTACCAAATACGTGGAAAGCTCTAGTTTGTGTTGCTCTCTGAGCTTCAGTTTTGTGGATCTGTGAAAGCTGAAAGATCTCATGTGTTTGGAGCATCCTTGAGAGCAAAGCTTCATTCCAAGAGGTTCCTACTGCTCTTCTGCTCACTCTCTCTCCTGTTTGAAGGATTTCCTGAAGAACGACTGAGCTGATCTTCATCTGAAAGATTCATCTGACGCATCACGATCTCCGAGTACTGTCTCTTTATCTCTTAAACGAGAGTCTCCTAACCCCAGTTTCATCAGTGTCACCACTAAACTCCCCAGCACTCTGAGGCCTGAGCACAGACTAACTCTAACCTCTCTTTGGCTTCGGGGATCACAGGATCCGCAGATCCAGCTCTCTCTGAAGCGCCGTCTATGTGTCTAATGTCTATGATAACAAAATCAAAAACGTTTGTCTGATCTTCTAACTGGTTCCTTCTTTCTCTAGCCGGCTTTATTGTTTGTAATAAACAAAAACACTAATTGTGTCTTTCTTTAAATAATACATTTGTACTCTGAACTTCAAAACTGAATGTTTTTAATATTAACTATTAGATTTTCATGTCTCACTAATCACCGGATCTGAACTAATCATGGCTTCACGTCTTTGACTGCTCGGTATTTAAAGATTTTGGATTGGACCTAAAGAAAAAAAAAGAGAGTGAACCCATGTGTGAGCAGAGAGAGACGAGGCAGAAAGATATAAGGAAGGCTTGAAAGGAACTAGCAGAGGACGCAAGGCAAGGATGCAAGCAAAGAAAGAAAAAGCAGGAGGCTAAAGCCATGGGAATGTACAGGAAAAAGAAAAGAAGGGAAGAGGAAGGAAAGAAAAGGAAAAGAAAGTAAAGGAAGAACTATGATTCAGGAAGAACTTTCTGCTAAAAGGTTTATGTATAGATTATTGGTATGCATGTGTATTCAATGCTCTCTCTCTCTCTCTCTCTCTCTCTCAGCGCTCGTAAGCGGCCGATCCCGTATTATCGGCCGAGCCCTTCGTCTTCCTCCAGTGGATCCAGCAGCTTCAGCTCTGGATCCAGCCGGAGCTTCTACAGCTACAGCAGCTACAGCAGTCAATCCAGATCACGATCCCGATCTAGATCTCGATCCCGATCCAGATCCCGAAGCTCAAACGTGAGTCCAGCGCACTCGTACTACAGCCACAGCAGCGCAGAGAGCCAGGCCTTCTGAAGAACAGTGAGGTACAACTAAAGAACTGCAACACAGCGCAAACATCAGAGCTCCTCAAACACAAGGAGCATCCATCCAAGGAGCAGCTGATCCTCCAGACGCCCCCCCTGTGCCCTCTCAGTTCATCCTGACTCCTTCAAACAAATTCCACTAACCAAACGCTTGCAAACATAATCCACGGGAAACATCTGGCCAACTTTGAATCATGGTTATCAGCGGACAGGAGAAGCTTCCTGGTGACCACAGCAGGTCCTGGTTCCACACGCACCATGAACAAAATCACTTTAGTGAAGCTCTCCCTGCAGACAGAAGTACATTTTATTATTAATTACAATATTAAATTCCCATCAGATAGAACAGAAATACAGGGTTTGTTTAAATCACTGAAGACCCTGGTTAAAGATGTACAACGGGAGGCGAGTTAAACCATGTTACACTTAGTGTTTGGCAAAAATATTTACGGCATATATTTGGAGCTGCTAATCGTTAACATCGCGGATAAGAATCAATGTTCTGTGGACAGTGAAAGTAGTTTATGTTTAGGAAATTGTTTAATGAAATGAATCTTTGTGGTAACTGTTAGCATTAGCAAGCTAGCGGCTCCCAGAGGGTTTTAAACAGCACTGCAGCAATCCTCAGGTTCTAACTTGAGAGGCAGGCGTCTGTTTTCACTCATTTGCTGCTCGGATTGTTGCGCACCATTTGGCGCCGTAACCGACACAACCCTCATAGCCATTTTCACTCGGCCCAAATCTGGCTTTTGACTTTACAAAAATTAAAAAATATATATATATATTTATTGCTACTATAGTTTGAGCCCTCAACAATATTCCTTTCCAACACTTAATAACAACCTAAACTATTAGAAATAAAACTAAAGTAATTATTAAGGTACAGAAGGAGGCTTCAAAAATAACCCTGAGCCCTGCACCGCGGCTGTTACGGTTGGAGAGGGGGCAGGTCTGGTTCTGGGGCACTGATGGTCTCTGATCGCTCTGAATGCAAACTCTGGAGGGTGTCCACAGCCTCCCGAAGACCTTTGCTGCAGATCTAGCGTCCTCAGACTGGACAGGGGCTTTACATGACAAATTTATTCTTCTTAAATCGCCACCTAGAGGCCAAAGCCCACAATTACATTGAGATTTTGTTTCCAAATACCAATTTTGGCGATGAAGCCTCTCTGCTCGGTGTTGTAGGGACTTGAGCAGCAAGGCGTGACGGGACGCTACGCTGTCTGACCTCAGACATTCCCTGCCGTGGCCATAGATTGTAAAAACATCGACTAGTACGACAAAAATTCTGTTGAATTGTTACAGTTTCATTTGGAATACTTAATAACAAATAATGTTGTTTAAAACAGAAAATTCTAGCACTAGAGGAAAATCTACAGACTTTGTAATACATCCATACTGCGTTGTAACGCTGCTGCCCTCTGCTGTCATAAAAGATCTATATTTATAGTGAATGAATCAACAGACTCCACTCCATGAATAAACAGATCCCACCCATTAATAAACAGACTCCGCCCCATTGATAAACAGACCCCGCCCCCATGAGTAAACCTTTTAAGTTAAAACACAATCCACAAATGTTTTCATTCGTTTGGGTTTTTTATTTTTACTTACCGGTATTTAACTTTTTTAGAGATTTTTAACTGTGGACCATGAACTTATTTATTACGTATCTAGACGCATGTTACCCTTCCAATAAGTATCCCCCACTCCCCTGCAGCCAGCTCTGATTCTGATCATTAGTTCCGGCTGATAATCTGCATAACTCTCTGCAGTGTAGATGCACTTACCTGAAAGCAGGCTGCAAAAACAGCAAAAACGCTACGTTTCTGCTCTTTATTCAGTGGGTTAATTATGTGATGCTATTTATTTATTTTATCTATACATTTTTGCTGTTGTGATAATTGTTTGTTTGGATCATTTTTGTACGTAACGCACATTTGAAAAGCAGCAGGAGGGTTGTTTATTTAAAAACGATGCATTATGCAAATGTTTTGTTATTTATTGCTGTATTTATTCTCCACTGTAGTCAAGTCTACTTCAAATGGAGCTGGCCTTTTATTGTTACTTATTTTATTTTTTTAAGCTTAATTATAATATTAGAGTCAGATTTTGACATGAACTTTAATCTCGCGATGCAAGAATGGGCATCAGTCTTCCTTTTTCAGTGTTATTTATTATTAATATATGGTTTTACAGATATGTGATGGTCAATAAATGTTTAAAACTGTATAAAGTCTGTAGATCTAGTGACATCATAATGAGATGCAGAATAAAATGATATAAAAGTAAACAATCGACTTTGTCTTTTGTCTTAATAAAAATGTCAATTCTAGAAATGTTGGAAGAACAAGAATTTACGATTAGAGCATTCGAAATTGAACGCTAGAACAATAGAACAGGGAGCAAATAAAAGATGATTAAGGACCTGTAACAGTGACACAATTCCAGTGATGAATACATTCAGGAACTGAAACGTGAGAGAGCTGGGTAAAAGCAAATATACATAACATTGTTTTTTTTAAAGTGCTGATTTAAGAAATTGTGTAAATAATCCTTTGTGGGCCTAAAAATGGCAGAACTGATTTTTGTTCCCAGTCCAGCCCTGCGCTGAGCTCTTCAGCCATCACTCGCTCTCCTGTGAGCTTGCTCTCTCAGAACTGTACTCTGATCAGAATCTTACCCTCCGTCAGTCAGTCCGCTGATCTTTTACACGACAGAAAACATTAATCTCAAGTGCACAGAGCATTTCAAACAATCGAGTCCACGTTAAACCAGAGTCCTTTAAATCAGTTTGTTGTTTTCTGACTGTGCACCCCCCCCCCCTCTCTTCTCCCCCAGTGTCAGATTCCTCTCCCGTGCCCTCACTCCTCTGAATAGCTCTTCTAGTCTCTTCCATGAGCCTCTGGAAGTGTGTGTTGGGCTGCTTGTAAAAGTAGGTGTGGCTTCCTTCCTATAAATCCCAGCTGCCCCCAAACAGACGCACTCTCTCCGGAGCCACAGCACACCCAGAGCCTCCATGGCTGAGAGAAGGATCCCGTTCAGTTTCATGCGGAGCCCGTCTTGGGACCCGTTCCGGGACTGGTGCCAAGGCAGCCGGCTCTTCGACCAGGCCTTTGGGATGCCCCCCCTCTCTGAGGAGATGCTGCCCTTCCCCAGCACCCACTGGCCGGGCTACACACGGCCTTTCGCTCTCCCTGAGCTCAACGCCGCTCTGATGCAGATGCCAGGAATGATGATGGCACCCCCGCCCATGGTGTCCCCGGGGTACGGGCGCTCCCTCTCCAGGCAGCTGAGCTCAGGGATGTCTGAAATCAAGCAGATGGGGGACTCCTGGAAGGTCAGTTTGGACGTGAGCCACTTTGCTCCAGAGGAGCTGAGCGTCAAGACCAAAGACGGGGTTCTGGAGATCAACGGTGAGTGAAAGTGTGTGGAAAGAATAGATTGCAGCTCTGGAAACCATCACAGGGTGGACCCTGATAAAGTCAAGTCAACAAAATTCCAGAGGCATTATGGAAGTGGAGAGATAAGGGACCTCCACGTTTCACAGCAGCTCGGAATTTAGTTTACTTTTAAAGTTGGATTCAGTGTCGTGATCATTTTGTCGTTGATGTTAAAGGAACAGTACAATGTTTTTACAACTTCCAACGAGATGATGAATGTTGTTTTCCAGATCTGGTGATAGCTCTGTTAGCATTAGCTAAGCGTACATCATTGAATCCCATTAGACCAGTAGCGTATCTGAAAAAGAGATCTGCAGTATTAAACTTTCAGACTTTGTTTATTGTGCTCATCGATGAAAACTAGATTTAGTGCACGCAAACGTTGATGTTGGCTTGTAAAAGTGCCATTTAATATTTTTAATCAATGATTTTCCTGAGCCACTATAGATCTTTTAAATCGGATTGTTAGGTTAGACGATCTGGTTGCTATGGAGAAATCAATTATATCATTAATAGTATCCCTTCTCACTATGAGTGATGCATATACCAAGCCCTAGCATTTTCCAGAGCTGAGATCGAGGCGTGCTAATTTGGTTGCAATATGATGGAGTCAGTGGCATAAAAAAGCATTCCCCATGTCACTCAGAGTGAAATAAACCACACCCTATTTCTCTAGCTCTTAATAAGCCAAGATAAAAAAAACAACGTTTTCCTGCTTCTGTTCAGTTCCAAACCGAGACATCAGATGCCAATTTTAGATATTAAAGGGCTTGTGACATGAGAAAGTAAAAAGTGCTTCTACTTTTGGAAAGTAGCGTTTTAAAAGAATCTGATCAGGATTTCCTCTGCTTCAGGCAAACACGAGGAGAGGAAGGACGAGCATGGCTTTGTTTCTAGATGCTTCACCAGGAAATACACGTAAGTGGATCCTCCATAGTGCAGCCAGATGCTTGCAGCTGTATTCTATACCCATGATCTCCTGTGAGTCAATCCACCCAAAGCAGACGATTAGCTCCACCAGCTTTTGATACCCCTAAGCCTCTCGGATCTGCATTAATAGTAACATGTTCAAACTATTTTCAACTATTTCTAAAATATCAGGTATGTGTGAATCCGTTTCTGCAGACTGCCCCCTGGTGTGGACTCTGAGAAGATCTCCTCCTGTCTCTCTCCTGAAGGAGTCCTGACCATCGAAGCTCCCCTGCCAAAACTGGCCATCGAGAGCCCAGAGGTTACCATCCCAGTGACTAAAACCAGTGGTAGCAGCCCAGCAACAAAGAAGTGAACAGAGTGGACCGCACGCTCCCATTAAATGAGGATTGTGCTCATCTATGTCACGAAGTCTCCGAAGACTCTAAATTGTCATTTATAAGAGTGGAATAAGGGGATGAAAAGAAAAAAAAGTTTGCCTATTTTAATATTGAAAAACAAAGGCATGTGTAATAAGTGAACAATGTTAAATTAAAAAGCTCTTTAAATGTTTTCCTCAAGAATAAAGAGTTTAATTTGAGCTTCCAGCACATGCTGTATAATGCCGTCTGAAACTGGAAATGTTATTTAAACGTTCTTGGTGTATAAAGAAAGTAGGTTCTGTCAGTTATACCGAAATACTAGAAAGTCTAACCAGCCTTAATTAAAACTCGAAATTAATTATCTCAAAGATTTCTACGCATAATAGCATGCCTTAATATGTCAAAATTATGATATACATATACATTGGCCCTAAACAAGAGATGAAGTAAAAATTTAAACCAAAATAAAACCGAAACCGAAAATATCAATTTTCGACTTTAATCAATTGTAATTACAACATAGAAAAGAAAGTTTTCAGTTTATCAATAAACGATAAGATGTTTAACGCTGTAAAAAAAAAAGTTGAAAAGCGTTTTCAACAAATTTGCACTAGAAAAAACAAGAACCATGGCAACAGCGATTCTATTGGATGACGCGTTTTCATGCTTAAAGTTTATTGGTCAATTTGAATCATTTGAAATTTGAATGATTAAAATATAACTTTCTCGCTGCTGGTTGGGTAGAGCTGGACGCGATATTTCTAGGAGCTTGTAATGCTTTACATTCTTTGCCAGATTTATATCCCTTCTCGTGTTTATGAAATTGACTGGAGGCCTGTCCAGGGTCTACCCCCGCCTCTCGCCCAACGTGAGCTGGAGATGTAGGCACCGGCAGAACCCTATGACCCCAAAAGGGAATTAGTGGGATGGAAAATGAACGAACGAATGAATGAATGAATTTCAATGACGCCAAAGGTCGCAGGTGGAAGTAATTGGCGTCTTATGAGAGCGAACCATTCACCCTCGTGGCGAGGGGTTTGGAAACCCGTTTAAAGGTAAGTTTGCGTTTGTTTCAAGCCGATGACAGTGAAATGGAAAGCTCCTAAAACAACCAAACAATCCATTTCTGTGTGCGATGAACAGTTCTGTCTCTGTAATTAAAACTGGCTGAATTTATTCCGCATCAAAAGCGTAATATGTTTTTTTGAGGTGACATTATTGTGAAAATGTGAAAGGTGTGTGTATAGAGTGCAGCTTTTATAACCTTTTTAAACATTTATTTCGTTTTCTTCGTTTTCTTCTTTGCAACTGAATGAATTGTATTGTGTGGTATACTGTAGTCTTCTATTCTACCAAGATATAAAGTTTATAAAACACGTTCCAAGAAACAAGGCATTGGCTTAAGAATATATAATAACATACTTTATTCCATATATCTGACAATGTTGACATGTCACTCTTTTCTTCAAGTCTGTACAAAACAAAAGTGACTTTAAACCACATCCAACTTATCTTTTTTTATTTTTTATTTTGGAAATGCCTAATTACATATTAATATAAGTAGTACCATACTTTTCATATCAAATTATATTTCTTCTCCGTTCATAAAACAAACTTAATGTACAAAGAGGCTAATTAGGACATTGAAGTGGTTTCAATAATTTGCATGATGTAATTTATTATAGAAAACAGAGAAGTGAAAAAAGGAAAACATTTTAGAGAATAGTATCTTTCCGATCAAAATGGACCTGAGAATGTTTATTGAATCAAGAGAAATGTAACTACCGGTAATTTTTTTCATTAATCAAATTCATTTGGTGCTTACCGTCCATACATGTGTTTCTACCGTAAGAAACAGATCCACTAAAATATCCCTTGAAGCAAAAGAAAAATCACCAGTACAGTACATAGTTTTTGTGTGGCATAATACATTTGCTGCCTCCACATTAAAACAAAAGCCTACAAAGTGTAGACTTGATAACTTTGCTTTTCACTTTACATTGTTAGTTTTACGCATGTTTCATCATCAATACATGTTCGTATAGTTCATAAAGTGCATAATTACTATTTCCATGCATAATAATCAGTATTAATATTTAGACATGGGAATATTTAGTTTACATGGTATTGTTACCACATACACTTAGAATTTGCCTTTGGATGCATAACAGGAAGTGACTGCAGCTGTTGCAGTATTCACTGACCACTAGAGGCTGATGTCAGCCACGAGCAAATCCTCTTTGAAAATAGGGGTAAAAGTGCCAATCAAAGTGAACTCTTACTTAAACTCCACTGCCTTTGCCTCAGAATCCTTTATGCAGACAGCCAATCACAATACCTTGTCTGCCTGTAAGCATCCATAGCAGGGCTTGAGTGACAGACTTTGTGGATCGCTGTGTTTTAATGAGGGGGCCGATACTATTTATGCTGTTTTAATAATTGTTAGGTTTTCTAGTAACTATTAACCTTAAGTGCTGTGTCGCTAAACACTGAACATGAGTGAGTTGATTTAACATTTGTCTTTTGGTGACCTTCTATAATCCATCATTACATCTTTGTGAATCCAAGGGTCCACACTTAATAAGAAGCAACTGAATTCTAATCAGTTTTGTACATTTTGACCTGCTCATCTCATCATTGGAGACAAAAGCAAAGGATAAAGATTATTTATGCAGATTCATAGAGTTTTCCCTACCTCTCTGCAGGTTTAAAACATTGCTGTCAATAGAAGAGCAAGAATTCTCAAATATGCTCTCAGAATAATCTAATTAATAAGTCTGGAACAAGGCTGTGAAATTGAGATTATTTTAAAAAGCATGCAATTGTTTTTGGCTATTTTGGGATTGAAATAGTGCATCCACTAGATCTCTCAGGTGGGTTCTTGTGGATGGGTTCTCAGAGTGCACATGTGACACTGGCATCCTCCGAGTGGTCACAGTTGTGTACGTTCCATGCTATGTGAGAGCATCGGATGAGCGCGGGCTCTGTTCCCATGCATTTTAAGTTGTCCATTTGAATTGTGCCACGGCCAGCTCCAAAGAAGGCGGACCCTTGAGCAGAATTTGCTAGGCCACACCCCATTTGCCTACAAACCACCTTGGCATCGGTCATATCCCAGGCGTCATCACACACTGTGCCCCATTCTCCTCTCAAGTAGATCTCCACTCTGCCCTGGCAGCGATTCTGGCCGCCCACAAGTCTGACGGTTGCTTCAGGAGAGAGAAGAGGTGAAGAAGTGAAGTCATACTGAAATGGTTCCAGTAGCATGAAACATTATAAATAATAATGTGTTTTATTTCTGCAATCTTTGAATTTTCAACATTCTTACCATCCGCTGGAGTTGTGGTTGCGGGTGCTTTAGTTGTTGTGGGTTTGTCTGTCGTCTGTACAAAGTCCCTTCCCATCACTATATAATCCATAGGTGCTAAAACAAAAAACAGTAACTTGATTTTTTTAGTTTTACATGATTTTGAATTGTGATAAATAAACATATGCAGAATGAAATAATCAGTGTCCTTTGTAAGGAAATAAATGGCATGAAGCTTAATGCTGCTTTAAAGGCTGATTCCTCACTGTTCTCATGATTATTGAAACACCTCAGTAGGGAGCAACTTCTCGCCAACCTGCTTGTGATAGTCCCTGAGCTCTTTACCTGTAGATCTTGTCTTGCACTCTTTGTTCTTAGCTATGGTGGAGATGTTGTACTTGAACTAGCAACCCCTTCGGTCCAATAATCTCTGTAGTTTGGTAAAGAGCTTTTTTCCCCAATTCCTCCTGCATACAAATCCCACTTATTTCATCACCTACTTCAGGAGCAGGAAGCAGTTGTGTTTGTTCACAATAACGGGTACAGGAGAAGATCTCGGCTGAAAACTGCGTCCGGAGGCAATTGACAGGATTGTAGGTAAGCAATGTCGGGGAGTCTTTGACAGAACTAGGAAGTGGACCAAAACAAAGCCAAAAGATGAAGAAGTGCTGGAGATAAGTTTAGCTGGAGTAGGTGTCTTCTGGAAAAATCATAGGTTTGCTTTGTTAAACTGTAAACCAGACATCTGGGAACTGAAAGACGTGAATATTTAAGGTGGATGTGAAAAGCATTTCATCAAGACTTTAAATGGATATTATCATGTATCGTGGGATAATGTGCTTGGGGATAATTGAAGGTTGACAAAAAGAGGCATGATAAATAAGTTACTGGAGGAAGCCCACTCCAGAAGTCCACAATGGAGCATACCTGATACCATATTAAAAATGTTACTCTTTTAGAGTGTTTTAAAACTAGAGTTAAGTGAAACACTGATATTTTCTAGGCTGTTACTGTTAGAAACTATACTCCATAACTTTTGATGGTTTGTATCTGGTACCTTTGAACTTTGAAAGCAATGTGGTGTGACTTATCCCTCCATCTGCTTGCACCCATGTTTTACCACAAAATTTCCATGATTATTACACTGGAAACTTGCTTCCTTGCAAACTAAACTATGTGGAGTGTTCCAGCTAGAGATACTCTGCTACATGAACCCCCTGACACTGACAGGAGTTATAAGTTGAGCTCAAGTATTTTATAGTTACATTAGTAAGTCTTCATTTAAGTTTGGAGGATAATCTTATAGTCATATAAGGGTAAGTAATCAGTGTAGCTGTTTTGGCTTTTGGGTCAGTTTCCACAAATCCGGTAAAGAATACCAGTTAGAATCATTGTACTCACGTGCACAGATGACCCCCGCGTCTTCATAGTGTCCACAGTTGTGCTGCCCCCATCCCAAATTGAAGCAGTCAGTCAGCCTCTGCTCATTCCCAATGCAGTCAACATTATCCAGCAGGATGGGGCCAGACCCATAGCCAAAATATGCTAGGGACTTTGCAGCAATTGCTGGTCCACACCCCAACTGCCTGCAGATAACTTGAGCGTTCTCCATATCCCAGTCATCATCGCACACCGTCCCCCAGATGGTGATGTACAGCACCTCCACACGACCCTGACATGAGTCTGGCCCATTCACTAGGCGCACATTCAGCTTTTCTGAAAGAGAGAGAGTACATTAATTAGGGTCTCACTGGGGTCTGCGGGTCATTCATCTCCAGCATACATCGGGCGAAGAGGATATGTTTATAATGCATTTTGCCTGCATAACTTTACAAAGTCAATAAGGAACACTGTAGTGTCCAATTCTATTTGATCTGAAAGTGTTCTCTTCTTGGCTGGTTGAAAATTTCACATTTGGTGTAATAAACAAACTTCCTTCATGAATCCAAAACACTGGTGAAAGCTATCTCCAATGTTTTATGAAGGTGTCATGAGAACTCTACTGGTACCAGTTAGAATCATTCTCTCCAAACATACTCAGTAGGGAGTCCAGCACTACCCGGAATCTTATGTCCTTCTCCAGTTTCATCAGAAAGCTTAAATGAACAAGTTTTTAAAATCCATCTTCGTTATCTTCAGATACTGCACACCCTTTGTCCAATTATAACTTGGTAGTGACACTGACTGGCTATGGCTAATTTAAGCCCTTCATAAGAAACCTATGGGTGACGTCATGCTTTTTACAGTCAAGTATACACGGTATCACCTCCTGGAGGCCAGCTGCAGTATAGGATACAAACCCTAATTTCTCCTTATAAGTCAAAGGAACATGAACCTACCTTTAAAGAGCACATTATACTTTTTAATTGTAGAAGTTTAGTGATCGCTGTAGAGGTGGAGTGTGCATGTTATCGATTGTTATAATGGAATATGAGTTTATCTCAGTACCTTTGGTGGTGGAGGCTGTGGAGCTCGAGGTTACTGTAACTGCAGTCACCACCGGTGCCAAGTCTGTCGCTAAAGAAAGAAAAGACAAAGAACAGTTGAAGGCATGGAATTCATCTGGTGTGGTTTATCAATTTGACAATCGTAAAATATTTTATCACATTTAATTTGAACAAACTAATTAAATGAGCTTAACACAAAAGAAAATCATGTAGCAGCTAAATACTTTTAGAATATTAATGTTACAATTTTTTACAAAACAAGCTAAATATCGACGGGACATTTCTTACATCCCTAGGATTTCAATACCTGCTGTGCTTCCTGGGAGGAGGAAATTTCTGCCGTAATCGTCTGTGTTTACCATCGGAACCACGGTAGAACTGGCACCTTTGAAGAGAGGCAAAAGAAATCTTGTCTTTTTTTCAATGTCTTTTTTTCAGTGGTCCAAATTGACCACTGGAGTCAATAAGGTGCAGCACATGGTGTAGCAGATGCCCACCAGTTTGGTGCCAGCCAGAAGCACTGTCCACAGAAACACGAGAGTTTACTAGATTTTTTTTGTTCACAGAATTGTTTCGCTTTAACCGAGCATTTCTGAAAAACTACACCCAAAAAGGAATTTGCAGAGGAAATGGAAGAACTTGATTTTGATATATTGTAAACAATTTTTGAATCCATTGATTGGCCCAAAAACATTGGTTCATTTTAATTAATGGAATAAAATCTCAAGGAATAAATTACAATCCAAACCTGTTAACCACACATTGCATTGCTTGCACTCCAGCCAGAAAAGATTTCAGTGTACTTGATGTAACCACAGTCAAACTCTAACATCGACAACTTTGCCAATGGCAGAAAAAAAGGTGATCTACATTTATTTTTGGTGTTATCTCTGCAAGTTTGATAACCTGACGCTTCCTGACCAACCCACCTGAGCAGATGGCTCCGGCATCCTCATGATGGCCACAGTTATTGACTCCCCATCCCAGGCTGTAGCAGTTGGCAAGGCTGCTCTCGTGCCCGTTGCAGTTCACATTGTCCAACAGAATCCGGCCCGTGCCATAGCCAAAGTAGGCATTAGTTGGGGCACCTATGACCTGCCCACATGCCATCTGCTGACACACTACTGCTGCATCCGCCATGCTCCAGTCATCGTCACACACTGTTCCCCAGTTTCCCTGATAGTAGATTTCCACCCGGCCTTGGCAGCGGTCTGATGTTCCTGCCAAGCGGACGGCGCCATCTCCTAAATCGAAAGAAAGTTCTTTGTATGATGAATACAGCTAGGAATCGATTTCAGCTGTTCATGCAACCAGCCTGCGTTTGTTCCCATTGATTTCATTCCGCCCAATGATCATTTCTGTGTCGAATAATGGCGTTGAGAAGCGTATCGAGATACAACAGCATCTGGTACTTCTCACAATCTTTGGAGACAAATTTCAATTGGGCTCAAGGACTTTTTCACTTGGAGTTATCTTCAGCAGTCCTCTTGACTGAAGAAAAGATGCTGCATCAAACGCCACATTTGCTGTTTTGGATGAATTATTCGGTCAACCGTTATCCTTCAGTTCAGGCGCCTGGATCAGCTGAAGTTACACAAAAACCCTCATAATTCAATATAAATTATATATAATATATTCTGAGACCTATATTTTTTTCCATGTGAAATCAGTATAGTCTGCATCATGGGGGTGTGGGTGAGATTTCTGGTTATTTCACTCCCTTGAGATTGGCTGATCATTTCTCATGAGCTCTGGTTTCAATTCAGATTTTTATTTTATCAAGAGGTGCTTACACAATGAAACAAAAGCTGTTCTCATATTCATCAATCTATGACCATTTTATTCCCCAACAAAAGAGTCCACATGTCATCGTTTGGTGATTAATGTGAAACTCTATATGTGCTCTCAAGTCTTACAACTGAGACAGGAAGTAAAGCACAAAGAGGCTCTAAATTTAGAATAACGATACCTTTAGTCTCAGGTTAAATGTATGATATGTTTATTACACCTCTCTGGAATGTTGAAGTCAGATCTGATCTGTTTCAGTTTATCTGGGAGAAGGGAGTGTCATGTTTATTTTCATTAGGCCAGGAATCTAAGTGCCTAAATATCTATATCAATGAGCGATTTATAGAACAACGAAACATTGGATTCACAAAAGTATGCAAAGTTACACTCTTTAAAAGATGAAGGATTTCTCCCTGATTTACTGCAATTAAAAGTGCAATATTAAAAAAATGAACAGTCCAGTGCGACGAGGAGTGTGAAAAAGAGGAGCAGAGACGAGTGCAGGCAGGTTGGAGTGGATGGAGAAAATGAAAGCTATGATGTATGGGTTGGAGACTGTGGCAGTGAAGAAGAGACAAGAGGCAGAGATGGAAGTAGCAGAGATGAGGATGTTGAGGTTCAGTTTAGGAGTGACAAGGATGGACAAGATTGGGAATGAGCACATCAGAGGGACAGCTCAGGTTGGTTGTTTTGGAGACAAAGTCAGAGAGGCCAGGTTGAGATGGTTTGGACAGAGGAGGGATAGTGGTTATATTGGTAGAAGGATGTTGGAGATGGAGATGCTAGGCAAGAGGTCAAGAGGAAGACCAAAGAGGAGATATATGGATGTGCTGAAAGAGGACATGAAGGTAGTTGGTGCAAGAGTAGAGGATACTGAGGACAGAGTTAGGTGGAAAAGGATGATTCGCTGTGGCGACCCCTAAACTGGGAACCGCCGAAAGGAAAAGAAGAAATGATTTATTTCAGGAATGTAATAAAACGACATAATATTTCAGACTTGAGATTCAGACCAGCAGAAACCTGTGACCCTGATCAGAAATAAGTGGGAAAAAATGGATGCATCAACCCAAAATAGCTCTGCACCTTTTCCAAAACCATTAAACTGAAAAAGGAATATGAAAGTATCATTTTAATTTTTAGATTAGTTCTCCCTTTAAGGAGTTTCAAGGAAAACTGTTGAATTAATTTAAAGAAAAAACAAATTCAACAAAACTAGCCTCAGCATGCAACTCTTCTCGAGCATGTAAATCTAACGTTTTCTGTTCAAATCACACTTCAGTCTCACAATACTCTTTTATTCTTTACAATACACAATATTCTTTTCCCAGGAAGAAACCCATGAATGGGAGATGAGTTAAACTTACGTAATCCAGAGTTCAGAGTGGATGGTGTGGTAGGATCTGCTCGAGAGTAAGCAACGTTGTTTCCTGTGAGAAAAAGAAATGTCAGGAAATCATTAGTTAATAATCACGATCACTGAATGAAAGTCACAATATCATGAAAGTTACTTCACATCTCAAATCAAACTTTTCCAGATGTTTGGTATGACTCAACACAACCGCTGTTTGACTTTAATCCAGGGTTTTCCTAACCCCCACATCCTTTAATTCCCTCGTAGATTGTGCTGTACTCAGATTGCTTTGTTTGTGATGCGACTGATGCAGTACTACCAATAACAAGGTCCCCGGCCGAGGGAGGTGTTACGATCTTGGGGGCCGTGAATCCTGTTTGTCAGCGTTTCTCTATCTTTCGCATGTTTTTTGTTTCTCTCTGTAGCATCTATAGCAATAAAATGAGCAGATTAAATGGTGTTTGCAATTGTTTTTTTGTTTTTTTTAACCTTGTCCTGTCCTGCTCAAAAGCCATCACATGGGAGAGTATATGCCTTGCTGAGTTGGACAGTTTTGCTTTCTCCAGGGGAGTAAACCACCTGGGGTGGTGTTTTCTCCTCTGGATTGGAACATTGAATGTATGTGAATATTTATTAGTTGTGATTTTGGGTTTTTATTAAAATGCCATCCTGGATATCAAGCTTTTACAATTTGTTCGAAGGAAATTAACACTGAAATAGATTTTTTTTTCCCAATTTGCTCATATTTCTGAGTAATTAATTAAGTTTGGAGCTGTATGTTCACCGTACCTCTGCAGCTGATGGCCACATCCTCATAATGGTAGCAGTTATGGATCCCCCATCCTTGATTGCCACACTGAGTCAGGTCCATCTCTCCTCCCTTACAGTCCACATTGTCCAGCAGAATGGGGCCGGAGCCCTGACCAAACTTAGAGCTGCTCCCCACAGCAACTGCTATACCGCAGTTCAACTGGCGGCACACCACGTTTGAGTCCACCATGTCCCAGTCGTCATCACACACGGTCCCCCATGCGCCATCATGAAGCACCTCCACGCGCCCTTCACACGGCGAATTACCGTTCACCAGACGCACTGAAGCGACAAAAACTACTGCTCAAGAGCACTTCTAAAAGCTGTGTATGATAAAAAATGCATGTGTTTTTTTAAAAGAGTGCAGTATTATGAAGTTCAGCTCCCGCGGAAATACTTTTTTTAGTACAAGTTATTTGTTATTGCCTGTAAACAATTCTATTTAATCTAGAGTTTATTCTGTAAAATGTAAAATCTGCTCTCAGGTGATTACCAGATACCTGTTGTTTACTATAAATTATTAACATTTTTGCCAAGTAATTAGTGGATACCCACTTATCTCTGAAAGGCACTTTACAGCAAGTAACTTTATCCCTAATTTCTGTAATATATTGTTATATGTACAACTCGTTACAATAAACATTACACCAGTTAATTACTGTACTGCTTTCTTTTGTACCTTTAAATCAGTTATTGTAATAGAGCTTTCAGAAGGTTTACCATGATAATTTATACAGATAGTTACCGTAAATTTATTTAAAGCCTTTTGTCTAACATGTTTAAAGATTTCATGTCAAACTTTGCTAGTTAATTCCATTTCAGTGAATTACTGTAATTGTACTGTAACTTTCTAAAAGGCAAATTGTTTTTAAAGACCACAATATCTTTCACGCTAGTTTTAGTTATTTCAGAACATGTATAAAAGGGCTTGAATATTTAAGAAATTGACTTGATCTACCGGTAATTTGATTATTTTGTATTTTTAACTAGTTTCTACTTTTCCATGTCTCAGTCTAACGAGAGTTGGCCACGCCCACTTATTTACATTTCAGGGAATAAACTGAATAGAAAAATCTTTTACGGAACATATTTCATTCCATGGTAATGATATATATAACTACTGCCCTTTATAGCAATAAACTACTGTAAAACCTCTTTACACTATTACTGTGTTGTTTCTGCAGAACATTTCCTATCAGTGAATTACTGTGATGTATTTGTTTATTTCCCTATTTAATGTAAAATATGATTTGAGAGAATTATTTTGTTCTCTTGGGTGCATTTTTGCCAGAATGAACTTGAACCTCTGTGACGGTCTAGATATAATACTATAATAGAGGCTGTAAGAATGTGGCTAATCCCTACGTCTTAAGGCAGGCTAATGCGTTTACATATGAAACATGACTCCGAATCGAGTGAGGGGAAGTGACTTGGCTTTAGAGATAAATATGTTCTGTATTTATCTTGTCTAATCATTTAGTTTGTGGTATTTGGCCGATGCTTTAACGTAACGCTTGCAGATGGAGCTCTAGGGTGGATCTTCTTGAGTGAATGTTTGGGGCTCACCTTGAGGCTGAGTTGCTGTGACGGTGGTGTTTGTGTTATTGGCTGTGAAGAAAGAAAAAGCATGGCTCAGACAGAGAAGGGGAGAAGGAAAGGGGGATTTTCTGAAGCGATTTGCTGAAAGCAGGTTCTTGGCCTCAGCATCTACAGTACACTATCTGCCACATCTGTTTCCTGGAACTCTATCCTCAGAGGAACAACAGTGAGTGACGCTGGGTGATGCTCTGCTGAGGCTGACAAAAATTAAAAGTACTGTAATCTAATCTCATAACCTGATAGATCTCATTCTTGTATTATTAGAAAAGTTTGGTAACACAAGACTTGGATATGGATAAGCATTGGATATCTGACAAATCTTCCACAGTGTTGATGAAAACCTGCTGAGTTTTTATCGCTGTAAATATTGAGCAGTACTGTGTTCATTTAATTAATATAACTGTACAAATGTCAAATTATACTTACTGGGGGTTGATCTTCGCTTCAGTTTGAGTCTGTGATCTTCTGCGAACAGAAAAACATGAACTTTACACCATTTCAGTGTCACCTTCAAATTTCCCTCATTGGCACATTTTAAAGCAAATGCTCCGGCTCAGTGTTTGGGGATATCTTAGATGATACATAAAAGTCTTGACCCCTGATGTGTAACATCCCAACAATTTCTCCCTTCATCATCCCTTCGCCTATCCACCGGAATACCAATCATATTATCATCCAAAATGGGATTAGGAGACTCCCCCATTAAAGACAGCAAGTTAGATAGTGGACGTCGTATTGGCAGAAACCAAAGTACCTGCAGGAAATCCATGCAAGCACAGGGAGAACGTGCAAAATCCACTTAGAGTTACCCAAGACGGCCTCGAACAGCTCACCAACTCACCGTACGGTTTTCTAGTTTAGGAGTGAATGACTGATTTAAGAAGCTTTTCTATTGGCTGCAGTCAGTATAGATCAGTGTAAACATCAGTGTTTGGCAAAATGAGAAATATTTCTGTTGGATTTCAGTTGTACACGCAATCTCCAACCAGGTCGAAATGACACGATCTGTTTGGAAATCAACTGCGTTACTTTGGGATCCTCCCTGAATTTCTACTTTTTTGTAGTGCTACAAGTCTGCACAAAAGATTTTCCTACTTTAAGGAATATCTGTAAGGGATGTAAAGTTCATAGAAAGCCATTGGTCCTCCGGGAGCAGGGTTGTGTCATTTACACTGGAAGGAACCACCCATTAAACTTGGACTCAGATGTCCGTGGCCTCTTTAGCTCTTGAGTCTCTTCAAAGGTGTGTGTGAACAGGGAATCTCCCGCTTTGGGGTTTATCACCTCTGTCACAATGGGAACTGAAAACATGCTGTTGTGTTCCAGCAGGATCTTCTGTCATGTCTGTTATGCTAGAGGTTATCTAATACTCCATGGAGTGGATACAGTGGTGCTTCACCTGAAATTGAACTCATTTGTTGTGCTCTCTGTCTCTTTGCCCCTTCCAAACATTTTGGATTTTAATGTTACAATATTTGAACGGTTTGAAACCAAACACCATTGAATCCATGTGATTCTAGTTACCAATGGAGGTCAATGGCTTCCAGTTCCCAACCACCTTTAAAAAATCTTATTTGGAAAAAAAAGTTGGGAAAAAAAAGAAACGGAGAAAGCACTTGAGGGAGTTAATGGCTTGGGTTGAATGAACGTTGGTTTTACCAAAGACACAAAGACGCTGCTGTTGTTACCATAGTACCTGATAGCAACTCTTTTGCCAATCTTTAGCCTTTGTGGTGGGTTACTTGTTTTACCAGGTGTAGATCTAACCATAGACCCGAACTGAGGGAGCTGAAACTCTGTAAATCCAAGATGGGAAGACCGGTATGGATTTCAACCCAAAAGTTCTACTCTGGGCTGATCTTCTCCATGCCTATACGGGAGCTTTCAGATGGTTTTCTGAGAATGTCAGATGGTCTGGAGGACCTAGTGAGGACACTGTAGATTGTGATTAAGATGATTTGGGCAGGTTTTGCTCATCATTTGAAATAACTGCAGTCATGTGAAATGAACATCTGAACCATGTCATATTTAGATTTTTACAATTAACCTGTTTGTTTTATTGGGCTTGTGAAAAGTAGCGGCATATTCCTTCTTTAGTCTAAAAAGCTTCACTCACCGTGTTTAAAGATGTTGAGGGTGGCGATGAGAAACACTGATGCCAGGAGGCATGTGATGATCCACGCAGCAGGTTTCAAGCGTCTGCCCAAACTGTCCGACACACAGCGAGCTTTCATGGCTGAGCAGATCCAGCGAAAGGAAGCTCTAGCAAAGAGAAACACATGCAGAACGTCACTCAAATAGAAATCCTCTCTTTGGATGGGTTTGTTCTGTGGCATCATTATTATAGTACCAAGGCTACTAGCGTATCATCAGCTCGACAGCGATTGGACGGTTGGTCTTCATAGTACCAGATGTAAAAAAATCCATGCATCAACAACTGCACAGATTGAGCCTGAGGTAACTCTAGAGAGAGAGAGACGTATTGATGGGAGAGCTGTGCAGTTGTTTGTCTGGACAATGATAAACTGGGCCTTTTCAGTTTAGATCCTCTCTAACCGATGAGGATTGATCAACTCAACCCAAAAGACACCTTTAGCCTTGAGATTTATACCAAGCTTCCACTTTTCTTTTCAATATTCCAAAAATGGCTTTTGGTACCCAACAGAGAAACAAATGTCTCAAAAGCCTGGAAATTCTTGGGATTATTGAGAAGAAATGTTCATCTTGAATGATCTGTCTAGCAAATGTTTGGGATGTTTTTGTATTTGAGAGATTGTTTTGGGATTGATTAGCACCGGGCTCACTTTGACCTGTGCATTAAGTGCATGACCCATTTTCCCAGACAGCCGCAAGCAACAGATATAAACATCCAATAACACACTTTAGCCTGACACTGTAAGCCTTGTCCAAAGAAGAGCTAAAAAAACTCAAAGAGCAATTCATGTGGTTCATGTCCTTTTCTAGTAACAGGAAGAGTGATGCAGTAGAACCACTACGTTTTTCCACAGCTGGATTTGGGGATCTTCTTTCTGTACCCACTGTCTGCCAACTGGAGGAAAAACAAGAGCCTGGGTGTATCTCCAGGGGGAACATGCAAACTCCACTGTCGAGGATCGAAGCAGAAACCATGCCCAGTTTCAGTAACTCTGGTCTATTTTTATATCTCAAGTGTTCAACATTTTATTCTCTCATAGTTTTTCCTGAAGGACTTTTCCTGGAGGCAGGAATGTGTGTGAATGATGGGATTCATGGGAGAGAATATGATATTCCTCAAAGCTGATAGGGAACATTCCAGGCCTTGCTGCACAAAAAGAGATTTCTGCTAAATGCGGCTTCCTGCGAATCTGTCACTGGGTGCATCCTGAGCGCTCAAGCACCTGATGACACCGCGGGGGCGCCGAGGGGTTGAACAGCATGCGTGGTAATGTTGCTAGTGGCTCGACGGGTTAGAGTGGGATAGAGCTAACAGTCATTCCATAACATATCCAAAATATATTTCCAATAGCCGACGATAAAAATAAATAGTGCATTTAGCAGACAAGGTGTCCTCACACCTCAGAATAAAAGTTACAAACGAGGCAGAGAACAATGAACGAGAATGTTCATCTGAGAGAGTTCCTGCCTCTCTGAGATGAAACCACTAGACACTGTACCTGTACTTGGTCGTACAGTGGAGAGAGACAGGAAGTGATGTCGGAGAGAGCTTGGGGTTCAGGACTCGACACCCCATCCGCTATATCACTGGACCAGACAACATCTACATCTGGTTAGTAATAACTTGATTTGTAAGGGAGCCCTGAATTTGAAAATTCTACATATTTCAAAAAGAATGGTCAAAGTTTGTGATGTGAATGACAAAGCGATTGTCACCACGCTTTAATCCTGGATTTCTGCGGTGAAGCTAAACACTTTAACACGGGGAGTCTATGGGATCTGTTCTGGAACCTGCCTCAAGCAGTCAGTCAAGGAATTACAATTTCAGTCAGTCGCAGCTGAAAGTGGCCTGGAAATGAATCCGCTCCTGGGTTTTCAACACTCCATTCATGGCTGGATGCAGCATGGGTCCCGCAGGGAATAATGTTGGCTTTTGTGCGGCCTGTGTTTCCCCTCCCTCACACTGACAGATCCCGGAGCAGAAAGACCCTCAGAGAGTCATCCTCAGGCTGTAGGTTTACTGCGGTATGTTTCGCTGTGTTACTAAAACACTTTATTCCTGTGTGGATCAGTCTCGGTGTGTTGCTAGGCATTAGCATCACTTTTCTTTGACTGTAAATGTGAAACCTCATCATGCTCCATATGAACTCCCCTGACAAATCTGAAGCCAATGAAATAAGAAGTCGTCCCGTTCGAGATACCAGACAGGTGTTTGTGGCTCCATCGGTTTGTGTTTGGTTGCTTTCGTGCAGAGTCAATATTTCACGTTGTTATTGCAGTAATATTTATAAAAATAAAGTAAAGCTGCGCTTGTTTTGCAAACGTCTCATTATTGAGCTGCAACCGTGCAACCGTGCATTAAAAAATCAGTTTTTTAATGTTTCTTGTTGAGAGTGTGACTCTTCTGTCGATGAATCTTCTAAAACCAACAGTGAACTAGAAACTGACTTTGTAGACCATTACAACTAGGAACTATGCTCTCATTCCGGAGTAATAATCAAGGATCTTTTTTTAAATGGCTTTAATCAGATTCAGTGATCTGTGCTGGAAATGGCACTGTCAGAACCAAAGAATGGATCGATAGATTCTGAAATGTTAAAACTCTACTTTTGTTCTACTTCTGTAAGAATATTTTGAAAAATAAATAAGCCAGTTTACCCATATAAAATATGAAATAAAACTGAACAAACCTAAATAAATAATAATATGTTCACAAAGTCCTGGATTTCTATAAATCAGTGATATTTTCTTTATTTCTTTTCCTTTAAATTTCTTTATTATTTGTGTGTTTACAGAGTAATTGTATATGTTTTGAAAGTGTTATATTTTCACAAAGCATCAAAGAAAACATTTGTGACACATTTCCATGAAAAACCTCAATGGTTGTGAAATACCGCGTGAGAAACTATATTTTGTGTTCGATAAACATACCTCTGATGAAAAGCGATGGTTTACTGAGACCAGAAGTTGCTATCGATGGAGATTTTTCCCAGAAAAACAAAAAGCCCAGCAGTTCCAGTGATTTCAAAAGCCCCGTCTCTCACAAGGTGCTTCTCCAGCTTTGAGCGTAAACCTTCGAGTGTGAAAAGAGAAAGAAGTCGATCCGACGAAGAGCCATGCAGCAGATCTGTCATCTCTCTGACCCCAAGAGCCTATAAGTATCTGAGCGCTCCAGCACCTGCTCTCTTCAGAAAGGTGAGTGGCATTGTGTAGGAACACGCTACACCTGCCCTGCTTCCGTGTGTACCGTGTGAGGTGTTTGTGAATGGAGACAGTGGACAAGAAAGAAAAGCAGCCCTGCCCTTCACAGCATCTCTGGTTTCATACCGAGAAGCATCAAATCCACGGCCTCGTGAAACGGGTACAACCAGAGACTCCAGACCAGCGCCACCAGCATGATCGATATCAGGGATGCTGTGATTTTATTTGTTCAAACACCGAATAGTTTTATTTGTCGAGGGTTTTGTCGCTTGAGGGTTACTACAACATGCTCGGGTGGAGGGGGTGCACCGCTAAAGCATCAAAGTCATGACTGAGAATGTAGTGTCTGTGATGTCACCCATACATTTCTGAAGAAGACAGAGGGCGGAGTCAGCTGTTTTGTTTTTGGGAAATTGTTGAAACCATAATCTGAGAGCATCAACTCGGTTCTGGGCTATAGCTGCCATTTTAGTGGTTTTTCGCAATAAAAGGTTTTAGGACAACTTTCATGAACAAGCAGTTTGTGAAATCTGGCAGGTGGTATAATTTAAATGCAGATAGCATCAGTCAGGTGTGGCTCTTGTTTGGAATCCAGACTTGGTCCAGTTGGTTTGCCCATGCGAGTGCTAGATCCGAAGGCCAGAGCTGAAAATGCCAATAGTAATTGTCGAGACGGCTCACTGGGGATGGGGAGGTGCCAACAGCGGACAGGGACTGAGTAAATCCAGGCGAGGAATTGCAGTCTAAAGCCATAGCGAGGTGCAGCTCTAATTTGAGGCTGATTTGTTCTTATGTATTGTGGCGATGAAGGCAAGGCTCTCTGAAGCTGTTTCTTGCCTATTATTGAGCTCAACGGCAAAACACTGATGTCGCCTAAAAACATTCCCATGGTCACCTCTATCCTACCTCCACAAACTCTTGCATCCATCACCAGGGGTTCCATCTCTGAGAGGCAGGAAACCCTCACCAGAACATTTTCATTCACTGTTCCCGGCTGGTGGAATTCTCTTCCAGCCCCAATCCAGAAGGCATGCAGAGACTCCCACAGCTGGAAACGATTTCTTTTCGAGAGCACTTACCGAAAGCACTACATTTATTCAGAATCAGCCAGAACCTCTTCTCTGAGCTCTTCTGATCATAGAGTGACCTTTCCTCTAAAAGCATCTGCTGATAACCGAAATGTAAATTCCCGTCAGGAGGGAATGTGTGTGTTTCCTGTGATACTGCCCCGTGAAAGGTAAGAAGTGGTTGAAGACAACGAATGCATGAACATTCCCCCTTTAAAACAAAAAGATCTGTAAATGATCTGAGTTTATGTAATCCTCCGTACTTTGATCACCAAGGTTCATACAGTAGAGTACAGTGCGTTAGCTTCTTCTGCTTTATTCTTTATATGTAGGTTTTAGGAACATTCCCTCAGGCCAAAGGCTTTCCATTATTACTGTATTTTCTCACGTTGTTCATTCCTACCAGAGGCTCCTGAAACTACGCTGTGATGAGGCTGAAGCTGGTGTTGAAGGCTCCTCAGCAGGCTCTTCCACTATCACTCGGCTTGAAGGAAAGCCAAGCTGTCGGCCAGATCAGGAGGTTGCTAAATCCAGCTTCTGCCATCGGAGGTTTAAAGTGCAAGAACTTTTTAAAGAAAAATTGACGTATTAATTACACAAAACGTGAGCAGATGTGAAGGCAGCTGGATGGGACGGTGTGGAGCAAATAGTTTAGATGTTGGACCTCCATTATTGGGGAAAGTGACCTCTTCTTCTAACACATAGCTGCAGCACCTGTGTGAGGCTCTGAAACAGGCGTGTACGTAAACAGCACGCAACTCTCAGTAGGATATCGTTAAATATCCGCTTACATCGAGATCATCTGATGCCCCTTTGATGGCATTCTTTCTCAGGAGTGATGGAGGAAGAGGATGCTGCTGCTTCTGTTGTGTTGAACTAAAGCTGAAAAGCAAACACATGTCTCTGAGCGTGTGAAACCCATCCTTGAGCTAAAAACCAGGATCTGGATTTCAGGAGGTGTCACTGCTCCACTTCGCTGAAGAGGATTGTGTTGTAGCTTCAGGGTTTGTTTGCTGTTCTTATTGAAATGAAGTATCTGAAAAACACAGCCGTGGTGTTGGGCCGCCTGTCCGGCTGAGAATGGTGTCAGATTTTGTGTGAAAGTTAGGATTAAGGGTCAGTAGATGGGTATGGTTGACGAGGCGTGGGATTGCTCTCCAAAATGAATAAAAACCTCACTGTTGAAGTTGGTTTTAGCATAAAACTCCATGTTTAAAAGTTCATTATTACTTTACAGTTTCAATTGTTTAAAAATGGACCTAAATCTTCATTCCATGTAAACTTCTCCTTGGATTTAATATGTTCACGAGAAAGAAAGAATATTACACCTGAAAAGGGTTCTAAGCGATTGGGAAACTTGGATTACATCAAAAACACGATTTCTTCTCTGATTAACTCTTGATCTCAGAGTTCTGGTGGGTTTTGTAGTTTTTTTTTGTGAATAGCAAGAATATTTTTGTTTGATATTTTTTATTTTCCTCCAAATAGTTTCCTAATTGTAATTACGATAGATTATTTGAATCTTAAACCAGATTTTCAAATGCACATTTTCTAAGTATTTCAGTAAAATTGTATTGACAACATAAAACATATAAATATTTCATCTTCATTTAAATGCAACAAAAATATACAGTGATATAAATTAAAATACGTTTCCAGAGTTAAGTTAATAAAAGTCATAAAAATGACTGTACAAGTTTTCCAAAATGAAGACTAAAATATATTAAAAATACCAGGGGAACCATTTAAAATCAAGGGAATAAATTAGTACCGGTAAGTAGATTAAAGAAGTAATTTTTTTTTCAAAACAGAAATGCTACAATTTATTAAAGTATACAGCAGGGAAAATAAGTATTGAACACGTCAACATTTCTCTCAAAAAACATATTTCTAATTGAGCTATTGACATGAAATGTTCACCAGATGTCTGCATCAACCCAAATAAAATGCACACATAGAAAGAAATCCAAACATTTATGTCCATAGATGAAGTTATGTGTAATTAAATGAAATGGCACAGGGAATAAGTATTGAACACATGAAGAACAGGAGGGGCGAAAAGGTCTGGCAAGCCAAGAAAGCAGCTGGAGTTTGTCAGTATTCAGAAGGTTAACCTGCCCCCTATTAGTGCAAAGTAAGGGTTTTACTATAGGGTTGTGCATTACTTGGGTTGATGCCGACATCTGGTGAACATTTCATGTCAATAGCTCAATTAAAAATATGTTTTTTGAGAGAAATGTTGATGTGTTCAATACTTATTTTCCCCGCTGTATATATTATAAACATGGGAATTATATTTTTATAAATAAATATTACTTAATATATATATATATATATATATATATATAT
>SRMA01027244.1:606136-629736 GCA_007224835.1 Danionella cerebrum | reverse complement strand
ATCTGCAGACGCTGCAGCATTGCATCAGTTGTTTCTCTCGATCCGGAACAAATGAAGAGAACTAGACGTGTGGAAGCAAAACGAGAGTTTTTATCTCTTTTTACTGGTTTTTACTAGTTTTTACTGGAATTCCTCCCAGTACCTCTCTGATACAGGAAATGGCGTGGCAGTCCTCCGACAGTGAGTGGACTCTTCTCTAACTCGAGACTCGAAGCACTTTTAAAACTTAATGTGCCACACGCTGCAGGAGAGCTACTCTTCACAAACACATTAATCTGAGCCCATGGAACCGGATCAAATGGACCGCAAACATCTCTCGAAAAGTTTCGAGACGTTTTATCTTAATAAGTTCTCCTTTGAGCTCATGAATATTCCTTGAGAGAAGCAGTGACTACATTCTCCTGGAGATCAGCTTTTAAGAATTACACTTGCCTTCCACTGTTTTATGGTGTCAGAGGATTTATAACGAGATCATGAATATTTAAAGTTAATTATTCAGTGGTGGTTTGCTTTATGTGAATTGCCTGGTATCTGGGGTTCAGTGAAATCCTGTTCCGCTTCTCGTGTTTTTAACCGCATTTTTAAACGTAATGAAATAACTTTTCCAGCTGCTAAAAAAAGACGCTGCGTTTGACCTCGACCCATTTTCCACGACTCGATGTGGATATTTTAATCTTGGAGGAAACCTTCCCTTTAAAGACTCTAAAGGTAATGAAGGAGAGCCTGATGGAGATCAGTGAGCGAAGCGGCTGAGCTCTGGTTAAACGGCTCCCCTGGGACGCCCGGAGGAGAAACAGAGGGATGCTCTCGGAGGAGGATAGATTCTGATGGTCCCTGATGGAATTGGTTCTAGAGATGGATGGAGCGTTCGTCCTCATGATCTCGACCTGCTTAGAGGACGTGGAAGTGAGGAATCTCAGTTTTTGCTCAATGAGACGGAGCAGCTGTTGACATAAATGTTGAAATAAATCAGATTTCGGTGCACTTTGTCTGTAAAGCATTAATGTAGCAGGACTGAGAGACATGGAAGAGTTTTGTCACGCGTTAATCGCTGAAAAAATGTGAACTGGCCTTTTGAGGAACTATGCAGGAGTTGTGGATTGGCAGCACGTCCGAAACTATGTAAGAAAATATTGAAGGAGGAGAGAAATGTGAAAGCAATAAAATAAAGTAAAAAGGGAAATAAAAACTCAAGTAAGGAAAGAATATTGGGAGGAGAAGAAATAAGGAGTAAAAGAAGTTCGAACATAAGCAAAGACACCAAGGACAAAGTAAGGAACTAATGAAGGATTTGTGAATAAAGAAGGAAGTGAGGTTGGAAATAAAAAGACACCCAAGGAAGGAAGGAAGTGAGACAGGATGTAAGGAAGCATGTGAGGAAGAAAATAAAGAAGTGAGTTAGGAAGTAAGGAAGGTAGAAAGGCAGGTATTGTGCAGAGCCAATGGAACCCTTCACAGAACGCTTGACATGAAGATAATTAATAAAAATAAACGTCACACACTCTGCTGCGGGGGAAGAGACTCCTGTTCCTCGTGTGAAGTGGAGGATGGAAGCAGCTTACATCGGATTGTTTCCCTCAGGAAACACATAAAAAACATGTTTCCGTCTCAATTCCTCCTCAGACTATTAATCTTCCTCTCCGCTCTCCCCAAAGACAACCTCCTCTTTGTGTTCCCTCGCCCCCTTTAAATGTGCTGTGTGTGCTCTTTCTCGTCTTGCGGCGGCTTGTCTCACGTTTCATCAGCGGCTGATGTTAATGATGCAGAGGAGAGCAGTTATCGTGTTCGTTTATTACAATCCGTCCGAAAGCGTTTGATTTATTTCATTGATATTATTCTGTTTGTTGTGGAAGCAGTCGATAAACTGGCTTTTTTGTATCTCATAATAGCTTTATTTAATTCTTATTTTTATAGTAATTATTTGACACTTAATGATTCACTTTGAATAAACATTGTATTTTTTATGCCTTTCTCCAACATTATCGCTCCTCCATCTGCTCTTTGCTCTGGATTTCATGGATGGTTTTCTCGACTAGAAACAAATCTTTTAAGAAGAAATAAAAAAACTGTAATTGCTTTGGTTTGCGCTGATGATTTCCTGAATTGATTCGGTTCTGAACTACAGTCATGATTCGATTCCAAATTACAGTTATTATGTAAAATCTTATTTTAATATGTGTGTAGAGGATCCGGTGTGACGGAGAGGGTTCCAGATACTCCTCCTGAGCTCCGGATTCCTCTCTTCTTTGATGTTTGTGTGCAAGAGTAAAAAGCTACAGTTCCTTTCTGGGGACCCGAGTCTTTACAAGCTCTTTGTTTCCTCGCGCCGTGCAGGAATGATCCGAGGGCAAATGAGGTTCTGAGTCTCTCATCAGCAGGATCCCGCGAAGGAAGCTCTCCTGGGTGCAAACGAAGTGATTCAGTTATCGACAGAAGCGTCAGAGCGAGCAGTTATTTACCGCGACGGTTACCGAGTTATAAATCTGTAGCCACGAGTGAAGACAAATGAACCCCCCCGCCCCTCCATCCCGGCTCACATGGGTGTATGTTTACGAAGAGCTTCACAAAGAAAAATATACAGTAGAAGACCAACATGAACTACATTTAAAATGGAAAAATATATGATAATAAAAGTGTGTTGGGAATCCAATCGAGAACAGCACGTATTATTGAAACATTTTCATATTATTGTGGGGGAAACTGGGTAATTTCTCTTTAATCTGCTATTGATGACTTCCTAAGGTAAAGGTAAGGGGTGGATCGTAAGGAAACACACAATTTTGGCGCTTGTTAAAATAGATCTGAAGCATCTGCACCACGGCAAAGCGTGAAAGGATTTTAAAAAGTTTATTATTTTATGTTATTATAGATAAAAGAGCGCTTTTCTGCTCGGATGCAGCGGTTCAGGGCGTCGCTTTGGTTTCAGCCAATTGGAGGCATTTAAGGGTAAAGTGTGAAACAATCTCTGGATCTGGATCTGCTCCTTCTCCGATTCATGAGTCGGATCTGCATTACGGATGAGAATTCCAGTGATTCCCTTCAGCCTGAGCGCAAGGCATCATGGGATATCAGACGCTCCCGGGGGCTACCCGTCGTTAGAGTTTTCGTGTGTTTCTTGGTAGACTCCACGAGAGCTGAATCTGAATGCTTTCTGCAGAACGGCGACTACGGCCTCCTGGTGCGGCAGAACTCTGAGCTGCTGCGAGCGCTGGAGGAGACGGAGAAATCCTGCACTGCCCTGCGAGAGGAGAACCGCATACTGGTGAGAAACCACCACCTCGCACCAACCAGCGTTCCCTGCTCTCCAACCTTCACTGTGGGTTCTTTCTCTTCAGAGGAAGAGCAGCTCTCCAGAGACGGAGGAGAAGGTGAAGAGGCTGAGGAAGAAGAACGCTGAACTCGCTCTGATCGCGAAACGTCTCGAGGAAAGGGCTCATAAACTCCAGGAGGCGAATCTGAAAGTGGTGAGTGGAACTGTCGAGTTTGTTTGAACCTGCACGTCTTTCCTCAAACAAACAGTAGCAGCGTTTGATGTCAGTGAAACTGGTTCTGCCGGAGATGGCAGCTTGTGTGTAACCCGAGTGAGTCACCATCTGTCCACCTGATCATCTCCCAGGTGCTCCCAGCATGACGCGTCTAGATTCTAGCTCGTGTAACTCCGTTTGTTTGTTTTTTATTCATCATAGATTCATTCAAGAGTAGTGTCTCCGTGGCTTCAGTAATCGTTGCAGACGCCGCACGAGCGACTGCCGAATTCTGATATTTGATAAATATTTGCCCCTGTCGTCCTGTTTCTTACGGGCGGAGCTTTCAATTTGAATCACTGCAGCTCTCCAGTGACTGTGAATCATTAGACATTGCGATGCTCTATAACAATTAAAAACATAGAATTGTTAATAATAATCAAACTAATAATCTAGTCATCATTGAGTCATGGTGGCGCTCCAAGATTGTTGCTCAGTGCTCTGGGAAAAGCATCAGTTGTGTTCATTCCTTGAAATGTATTGATTTAGATAAAATTATCTGACAAAATTCAGAAGTTCAAAACCCTGCAAAACTCTGATTCCTGGAATTCCAAACTCTCTGCTGTTTGAAACGATGATGAAACACCATTTCGATTCTGTAATCCCAAATTTCCCTCCAGAGTTGTCGAAGTCCAAATATTTGACGGAACTAAAAATAATCTTCTAAAATTCCAATAATTCCCAGCCTGTTCTGGGATTTCATGCTTTGTCTGAACTAACTTCCTCGGAGGGCTTCAGGAAAACCCGCTCTGTTTACCTTCTTGATAACGCAGTAATAAAATCGAGTTCTTTCTGTTTTATTACAATCTTGCCTCTCGAGCCTTTAATATTAGAAAGATTATGATTATTTCCAAACTCCATTAGGGAACTCCATCCCCTCTCACGCACTCCAAACCTCAGGAATTCCAATCCTTGACTTCTTGGGAATTACAAACCTCGGGATTATCAAAGCTAAACAACACTCTCTTGATTCTCAAGAACTCTGTGGAATTTAAAATATTCTTTGCGCCGTGAGTTATTGCTAATAGCAAGGAATTCCGAGAACATTCCATAGCTTCAGGAATTGTGAAGACGTGTGCTTTTCCCCAATAAATCCAGCGATTCCGTCTTTACATGTCAGGAGTTACCATCCTTCTCAGGAATCTTCAGGGATCTTTGGAAATTGTTTGTCTTTGAATTTCCTTAGCTCTGAAATTCTAAAGAACAAACCAAAATTAAGCTACGAATAGCCCCCTGCTTCAGGAACCGCGCTACTTCAGCAGCCGGGGGTGGTGTAGAGGATGGATGGATGTTAGAGCAATGTTGTGGTTTTCAGGTGAACTCCCCTCTGCCGGTGCGAGCGGGTGCCGTGGAGCAGTACAAGAGAGCGTTTGCTCGTCAGAGAGCCAGAGACCTGGCACAGCATGCCGACACTCTCCTGAGGAAAGATAAACAGATCGCAGCGCTGCAGAGACGGCACCAGGTACGAGAGCATCCGCTCCTGTGTTCGACGCTTGTCTCCTCCTGCTGGTGATGTCTTGAACTGAGGAAGCCAGACATTATTCAGTCTCTCGTTCTAGGCTCCGGTGGGATCGAGTGATGTCCAGCGTCTCCTCAGTGAGTCTCAGAAGGAGGTGTTGCGTCTGCAGAGGCAGCTGTCGGTCAGCTCCGCTCAGAAGCACTCTTCATCCCCCCAGCAGGAGGTCAGAGAAACAAACTCCTCTAATCTAGAGTTTTTACCAGATGCGTTTGGAAAGGGTGTTGCATCTGTGGAGAGTCGTTCGGTTCGGTTGCTGCATGAATAGCGCCGTGGTAGCGCCGTGTTCGTTGTGCGCGGGGCTCTTGATGGTTCCTTCCTGAAGGTTTGTCAGGGGCTTATTTAGTGTTTACACTGAACGGAATGTTGTTTCTGCTCTTATGTAATGGACTGAGTATAATCTGTAATACTGGCTAATGAGCATCGGCCGAAGCCTGGCTGCATCATGGTTTATGAGGATACGAATGCGCATAATGATGGGGGTATTACCGCGGAAACACTTCCTGTCATCTGCTAAACCTATTGGCTTAAAATCATTTACATTTAAACTTGTGGGTTTGGCAGACGCTTTAATCCACGGCATTAAAGGAAGAGTTCCTGACGTGTTTGGCTGGGAATGGAACCCCGATACGAAGGAATTTGATGCTGTTTCAGCAGAAAGTGTGGAAAACCGTCTGTGAGCTAGAAAACGACCAGCTCTTTGACCGCAGCTTAAGAACATTGTTCATATCGTTAATATTTTACATTATTTGTATTTCATATAATTGTTGCGGTTTCTTTTGTAAATATATTTTAATGATTTAACATTTTTCACAAATTTTCAAAACTTTTTATACTCATATTAATATTACACTTTATATATATATTTTTTTATTCCTTGTTTTTATACCATTTTGTGTCTTATGAAATACTTATTTAATTTACTTTTGGTTTAATTTTCATTTGACATTTATTAATGTATTTATGTATTTTTTATTTGCTTTTCAGTTTTTGTTTATTTTTACTCACTTAATATTTCTTAACATAATTTTCATCATTTAATCACATAAATTGTTATGTGTTTTTTAGGTGTTTTGTTACGTGTAATTTTTTTATCTGATTTAATTATTATTAATTTTTGTTTCAGTATTAATCCTAAAATGTGTTTGTATTTGTTCACTTTTATCTCATGTTACTGCACCATTGGCTCGTGCACCGTGTCTGCCGGGGCGCAGTGAGGGTACACTTCTGAGCTCATTTCGGGGGGTTTTCAGGAGTGGGGCCTGTCTGAAAGCACTGACCATTTGAAGTTTCAATCTCAGCTGTCCTCAGCGTCTCACTAAAGCCTGGATGAGACCGACAGCGCACTAATCTGCTCATGTGCTGCACACACACTCGCAGGGAAGAAAGGGGGCCATGTTGCGCACTATAATCCCCTCTGACAGCCGAGTGGTACGGTCCCATAATCCTCTGGTAGTTGCCGTGGTAGCGCTGAGAAGGTTTTGGATGCTAGCTGCGTCTTCAAAGATTCCCAGCGGCGGACGCTTGCTCTCTGCACAGGGGTAGGCCACTCTTACAGCAGCCTGGAAGCCTGGTGCGATGGTGGTCTCTGCAGGTGAGGGGTGGAGGGCTTCCTGTGGATGGGGAGTGATGTAACATGCATATGTGAGATTGAACAGTGTTCAGGCAGATTATAACGCTTGCTAGCATGCACCATAGCCCTCTCTGGCTCCATGCACTCAGCCGGTGTGATCCTGGAGCCAGAGGAAATGGAGTTTGTGCATTAAATGGTTGCTCTGTTGTGCATTTGAGTCTCCGAATGTGATCTCGGAGGCTTTCTTTCCTAAAGCAGCAGCCGTTCACTTTTACAGTATGAAATAACAGTTTTGAGGCTGTTCACATGCACTTCAACCGTCTTTAACTGAGAGTTTGGTGTCGTTATGGTGGATTTACGGAGTCTCTCAGGCCTACTTTTACTAAATACAGTGTTCAAAGTGATCATCCAGCCAAATAATGAAGGTTTGCTCAATGTTTCTGCCACCTGAAATGGTTTCTACCTTCGTGGGTTTGTTTTCGTAAACCGAAGGGAAAACGCCCGTCTCTGGCTTTGAAGGTTTGGGTGCACTGATGGAACCGTCGGTGCGCAGGAGTGCTGGACCTCACGGATGCATTAAGTGCTGCAGCGGCATGCATGCATGCGGGCAGGCCAATCCATTAAGGTGCTTTTTAAAGAAGTGATCCAGTTACTCGTTTCAGAGGTCCGCGGGGATTACAGCAATGTGCTTAGAGTGAACTGAAGCTTCGGCCGGCTCCGAACGCCGACACTGAACGAGGCTCAAACTCAAGAAGTCTTGCTTTGGTTTGTTGTAACCAAGGCAGAAGATCTGGTGATTGTCAACTAGTGTTAGCCTCTAGCATCTAGCAGTGGTGTGTCTGAGGCTCACCGGTGCAGTGCAGCGCTAACCCCTGCTGGGATCACCGCGGGTTTCAGAACGTATCACCGTATAAAACACCCAGATTCATTTACATTGATCCAGTCGCAGCGTTTCCAGCTCCCTGTGCCATCAGCATCAGGAAACAAAGCTTCATCCTCCTCGCGGAGCACGGTTCCACTGATCATGCTTGAGATGTTTCTCCAGCTCATGGATTCCAGCTGTGTGGAATTCAGTCAATCTCCATAAAACAGGTCTTCACCTAAACTCAGTGATCAAAGGAGAAGGATCTCAGGGAGGTTCCACGATGTGTCTTTCACTGACTGTGCTTCAGAGAGCAGTGCTCAGATGCTCCTCGACTAAAGTGACGCTCTCTGGTGATCATTGTTAACTGCAGGAGCACAATAAAAAAAAGTGTGTCGTGGCCGGCAAACTAATAAAGCTCAATTGTTTTTACCAGCTTTTAAATCAATTTGCTGGCTTCGCCTGCAGCTGTGTGGGGAAAAAAGACGATGGTATCTCTGCATTTACGAAAATCATGCGAGTCATGTCTGGTAGCAAGGAACGGAACACACGGGATAAAAGGACCTAAAAACATGGCTACAAAAATTGTAGAAAATTTTGAAGGCAGACGATGTGAGAATTGAGAGAAAAGGAGGAGCACTGGTGGAGCAAGATTGGTCAATGTGGAGAAAAAGTGAACATCAGCACGTAGCCGGAGCAATTTTTCTGCTACGAATCACAGAGCGCCTGGCGGGAGGAGACGAAGGACGATGCCAGGATTCTACCACAAGCCAGACGTGACTCCTGAGATCAGGGTCAACAGAACAAGAACAGAAGAGCGGACACAGTGCCTGGCTTTCTGCGTGTAGCTTGGTGGGCTGCTTATTTCAGATTACGGCCATTTTCTGTCACGGTTTCAGAACCGGGGAAGGCAGCAGTTATGTGCGGGAATGATTGGGAACCATCCCATGATCCTCCTAAAGGGTCTCCTGGGATCATCTTGCTCGACGGATGCACAGGAGCGTAAGAGGCGTTAGAGGCGATCTTCGAAACTACTCACTCTTTTTTTTAATTTTTGCTCTAGCATTTTTCTGAGATGGAAGTTTGCAACAGTCTCCGAAGCGAATCGGATCCTCTCGAGGGACTTGAGCGAGAGATAATGAAAGAAAGTGTGTTGACAAACCGAGCGAGTTACTCTTCTCAGCTCCCTGCTCCTCCGGTGCCGGTTGCCAGGTTTGATCTTGTTACCGGGTCACGGTTCCTCTTAGAGCATTAGAAGGTGCTGTTGCTAAAATTAACCACTAAAGCATTTGACCTTTGACCCTCTGTGTAAAACCAGCTGAGTCCGTTCGTCATCTTTCCTCGGTTTCCTCAGAGTCGTGCCCTTCAGGGTTTCTGAAAGTTCTCGAGGTGTAGTCCACGCTTTTGCAGATGCTCTTAGAGGTGTACTAATAGTTCTTCTGCTTTCGGTTTCTTCACTTCAGGGGTGAACGGATGCTGAAGAACTCTGCTTCAGTTCATTATTTCACAGCTTTCTTCTCTGTTTGCTCCCATTCCTAAAACTTCTTTGCTTTCTCAGGCAACTTTCACTCATTATTCACAAATAATGCCTATTGTTTAGCAATTATTTGCCTATTATAGTAATTATTTAGAAATTTAGATCCACCTTTTAGTGGTTTTAGCTATTATTGCCATCAGTTTGCCATTTACAGAAATTGTTTTACAAATTACAACCATTATTTAGCCTTTTTAGCTATTTTTATCAAGCCATTAGCCATTTATAGCCTTTTTTAAATAGCAAATTCTAGCTGTTATGTAGCCAATAATAGGCATTTTAACCAATCAGTTCCAACCAATTGTCCAATTTTACCGTTACTTTACCAATTGGGGTCACTTTTTTAGCTACTCGTAATTATATTTGCCATTCGAATCATTTTTAACTTGGTCCTAAAATATTTCGGCTAATTCTATCAATTTGTAGCATTTTTATAAGCCATTTATATGTTTGGCTAATTCTATCCATCCGTTAGTTGTCCATAGCCATTTGGTTTAGATATTTTTAGCATTTTATAGATTTAAAGCAATTATTTAACCACTTTTAGCCACTTACTGCCACTTTTAACCATTTTTTAACAATTATTTTGCGATCATTCTTAACCATGCTGGAACCACTTGCAGACATTTTAATGTTAATTATTAGTTGTTGGTAGTCATGGTTAGCCATTGATTTAGCGGAACGTAGAGCCATTATTTGTTCATATATCACACGTATTTATCCGGACAGGGTTAAAAGATCAAAGCTTTCTGTTTGAAACTGCATTTTTGATTGACAGGTTGTGTCTGAAGCCCAACCAGCATCAGTAGATGCGGCCCCTGCAAAGGGGGCAGAGACTTCTGCGGAGGGGGCGGAGTCAGCAAAACAAGTGAAACCTGACCAGGCAATAAGCTCCACCCATCTGGGAGAGCCAATCACAGAGCGTGTTCAATTGCTGGTGCGTCACATGGTCACACATGCATTGCTGCACGGGAGAGTGGGAGAAAATCTAGGAATGGTGTGTGTGTGTGTGTGTGTGTGTGTGTGCGTGTGCGTGTGTGCGTTCTACTGCAGGAAAGTGAGCTGGGAACGAAGAGGAAAGAATGTGAAGTTCTCGAACACGAGGTTCGAAAGAGACAGAAGAGATGCCTCGACTTGGTGAGTCTCTTGAGCTCTGTTTTAGCTGCTTGAGCATCGCTCCTGAATCCCTGTGTCGTTCTGCAGGAGAGCCAGCTGGTGGAGGAGCGCAGCAGGAATGAGCTGTTAGCGGAGGAGGCAGAACTCCTCAGGAGAAAAGCTCTGCTGCTTGACCAGGTGGATTTACTTTAGGTGTCAGGGAGGGGCTGGACATACTTTCCGTCCCCACCGAAGCTACGGAGGAAGATGTTTGTGTTGTGCTGCTTTCGGTTTCGAATGTGAGAGTAAATCGTGTCTCTGTGCGCCTCCAGTCTCGAGCTGAACATGAGGAGCTGAAAGAAGAGCTCTGTGAGTTGAGCGCTCAGCATCGTTCAGTACTGGAGGAAAACCAGCGACTTCGTGCAAAGCTGGAGAACCTAGAGCAGGTCCTGAAGGTACCACAGATGAAGCTAGAGTTGGAGAGCAGGTTCGGTGAAGAAAAGCCCCGAATGCTTTGACGCATGGCTGTGTTTGTGTGCAGCACATGCGTGAGGTGACTGAGCGCAGGCAGCAGCTGGAACTGGAGCACGATCAGGCTCTGGCCATCCTCAAGTTCAAGCAGGATGAACTCAAGAGACTCCAGCAGGTCAGTGCGGGAAATATTCCTCGTATGGAAATGTGCCTTTAGGATGAAACCGTTTCTGCATCAGGAAGTGACTTTAACGGTGGATCCGAAAGCTCTGCGGCATGTTGCTGTGGTTTTTACTCTTCAGAGACTCCGAGATGTTCTTAACCAGATTGTTCTTCACCACGGAGTTTAGTGCAGCTGCAGTGAGGCTCCCTGCCATTGGATGGCGCTCATCTTAGCTTTTAGCACCTTATTCAGTTTACTAACGATAGCTGGTATTTGTTCATTTATAAACTTTATTTAGGAACATAACTGTTTACTCAACCATTACGTAGCTATTGATCTATTTCCAATTTATTTTCATTGATGTTCTTTAGCTATAGCCATTATTTCACTAATATTTAGCCGTTTGTTATCCATTAACAGCCTTTTATAATCATTATTTGACAATTGGAAGTAAATTATGTGTGAGCTCTCATGCCTGACCTTGTCGCTGGAGTTTATTGCGGCTGCAGTGTAGCTCCATGCCTTTAGATGGCTCTCAAGAACATCAGAGACACGTCCAGTGTTTCAGCAAGTCGTTTATCCTCTCTCTCTCTCTCTCTCTCTCTGTAATGTTATTCATTCTCTCTCTCTCTCTTTGCAGGCTCAGTTATTTGCCAAGCGTGAGCATGAAAGTGTGGTTCAGATGCTGGAGGTGAGGCTCCCACTGCTCTGTGTTTTCTTTTCAGGGGAAACGTGATGATAAACGTTTTCTCAGCTTTTCTTAAGCAAAAGGGATTAAATAAGTTTTGTGGTGAACTATTAAAGACGTAACTCCAGCTCCTGGAAAGCACACAGTGAGAGCAAACATGAAACTCTAGAATTCCATTAAAAGATGAACTGAGAGAGAACTTCGTTAAAAGCTCCGTTTTGTTCAAGAGAAGAATCGTCTGTTTTTGAAATCGTTCATCTGTTGCTGCCATGTTTTTCACATTTAAAGAGCTCTTATTTATATTTTCTCAGGATCTGGTTGAGTTCGTGTTGCACAGAGAGCTGGTAGAGTACTGTGTGATCACTTCCTGTTTGGTGTCCTGCACTTCCTCTCTCTCTTTAACTGAATCACTGTCGAGAGACCTGCAGAGGGCCCTGTCTGTCTACGAGTGCATCTGTTTGATACAGAGTTCACCCAGTTCTTTTGCACTTCCTGTGTTAGGCAGAAAGCTCTGTGTTGCTGTAGAACCTGAAACAGAGCTTCGAGTTACTTTGAAGTAACGTCATGTGTATAAGAGAGCAGTTTACTATAAGCTCTATCTTCAGGAGAGAAGTGCAGGAGATGGACCTGCAAAGTTCGAAATCCTCCTTTGAGTCTGAGCTGTCTGCTCCAGCTTGAAAAGGGTGTTTGAACCTCAGATTAGCCAAACGCTGAACGAAGCTGAGGGAGTTCACAGCCATTAACTTCCAACGAGAGCCTGAAAACAAGGTTATTTTTGAGCGGAGCCATGTCCCAACAGCTGAAATGATCTTTGTCACTCTTCAGCTCATGAAACTAAGCTCAGCATCAAACCTTTACATGCATTTCCTGATCGGATCCACTGGAGCATCTGACGCCGTCCTACTTGAATTATGCAGTGCGTGGGACTTTCTCGGCTGTTTCGGGACGCATGGGTTTGCCAGAAGGGTGCATCGAGAGAGCTTTGGGGACCGTCTCGGGTGACTCTTGTGGGTTATTGGGGGGTCTCTGGATTCTCTTGGGGTTTCCAGAACTCATGAGGGTTTTCTCTGACAGTTTAATCAGAGATGTTCTAGATTTATCTGAAGTGTTTCTGATCTGATATGACACCCCCAACCCCTTTTCTCTCTCTCTCTCTTTGTTTCCTTTCCTATGCTTCATATCTTTGCTTGGACACTAACAAGAGTACACTGGATGGCATGCAGGTATCTAAACCTCTCACATCTTCTCCATTCCCCCTGAGAGAGTTTGTGAGTGTGGGTTTCCTGCAGTGTGTGCCGGAGCGTTTGTGTGGTTTGTGAAAGCTGTTTTTAAAGGCGCTCAAACCACAAGCACCAAACTCTTCACCATAGATGGAGCTTTTGCTTTGAAAAAACAATCCCTTCTAACAATAATTCAGAGGGTAACTGGGTTTTTAATGAGGTAATCACATTTTATTTGACACAAAACATAGAATGATCAGCATGTTTTCAGAGTAATTTCCCATCAATGGCTGACTTGTTTTTGCCATTGATTTATTTATTTTTTTTCAGTCAGACAGTCTGTGTGGGTCACGAAGCGCTCGAGTGTGTGTTTGTTTGCAGGAAAGAGAACCGCAGGACAGGAAGTGAAACCGTTTCACCCTCTCGACAGCTTTTACTGCACTTGAAATGAGCAAAAAGCTGCTAATGTTGCACTCCTCACCTCCATCTGTGTGTCATGTCAGGGCTGGTGACAACCTCACATCAAGCACTGAGGACACAAGCCGGCCTTGCTGATGAAACCGTGTAGAGCGGAGTCTGTGGTTGTTCAGATGGGGGTTTGATGTTAATTATTACATTTGGCTAGAAATTCACACAGATCTCCTTTAAATATATTTATTTTGAAACGGATCAACAGCCTCCTCCTAAACAAGCAGCGACGCTTGATGCGGAACGAGCTCAAAGTTAGGAATCCTCAGATCCTCAGACTCGTTTGCTCGGTGCCCTTGTGATCGAAAGAGAGTCGAATTTAAGCCAGTGACAAAGATTTATTGGTGATTCAGAAAGTTATCGGCAGTAAAGTGATTATAGACCCACAAATACGTCAAAGGCTGCAAACTATTTACCGGGAGAATAAGTTCTGACAAAACAAAACAGATACAAGCATTGGGCAAGGTTTAGGAACAAGGAAGTGGTGATTCCGTGAAGAAAACACTATAGTTTTCATGCATCCGCACATTTCTGAAAATGATGGCCAAGGTGCAGCGCCCTCTTTGTTTATAAAGACAAGGTTTCTGATTGGTCGAATGGTCCAAAATGAAGCTGGCTTCTCCAGATGTGCTTCAGGAGACCTGAATCGACAGCGTTTGTGGCCTGTGCAGGAAAAGGCTTTTCCTGCATCACTCGTCCATGGGGCATCTATACTGCTCTGAATAGTTGAACGATGCACAGCGGCGCCATCTGCAGCAAGATGATGCTGTAGGTGTTTGGAGCTGGTCTGTGGGTTGTCTGTGACTCTTCTCACCATCCTGCGGCTCTGCTTATCTGAGATTTTTCTTGCTTTGCCGCTTTGGGCCTTAACTAGAACTGTGTTTCTGGTCTTCCAGTTCCGCACATTGTTCCTCACAGCTGAAGCTGAGAGCTTTCTGTTTCCTTCCCCTAAACCACATGCTCAATAATCATCTCCTTAGAGAAGATGCAAAGAGGAGAAACGCTTACAATCCGCCTCCTTTAAATACTCTCTCTCTAAGAATGGATTCACTTGGTTCCCAAACCCATTTTAAATCAATAAAATGACACCGCTGGTTATTTATATTTTGTTTAAATAAGTGTTATAGACACACATGGGATAAATCATCAAAGTTTATTTCACTGGCTGATGTCTGTTTGCGTGTCACCTCGACTAGCGGATCAGCATTTTGTCATTCTGAGCATTCTGGGATTTTCATGTCTCCGCGTGTGTTTGCAGGCGAAGGTGCGTGACCTGGAGGACAAGTGTCGCAGTCAGAGCCAGCAGTTTGGGATGCTCTCGCAGGAACTGGATAAATTCCGGCTCCAAGCATCCAAGGCTGACGTGTCTGAGGCCGGTCTGCTCTCCGGTGCCAGCCTGACCCAGCTGACCAACGGAGTCATCCTGCCTGGCCAGGCCGGTGAGATTGAGCGCTTCTGACTCGATCCAGTTTGTTCTCTATTCCCTGTGATTATAATGAGACTTTTATTATGAAATATCTGATTTAGCGAAGAGTTTGTTTAGTGTGGGAAGGTTCTCGTTTCACTGGAGTTATGTTCTAGCACGACATAGCTCAGCGCGACTCGAGCGGTTGGTCGCATCTTGGTGAAGAACACGTAGATTTTTCGGAGCCCAGTATTTCCGTAAAGTCAATTCAGCCACAGTTATGATATGGGAACCACAAGAGGAGAGGTGGTGGTGCTCTCTTCCCTTTCTCGCTTAAAGCACACAATAATCCCTCTATGTACAACACCTTAAACCTGTGAAGAACGAGTGAAGCGCGGCTCATGCTAGCAGACTTTTCCTTTTCTAACTGGGATAAAAGTTCTAAAATGTGATTTTAACACAACATATTTGTTCAATAATACAAGACCCTCTGCTGATTTCAAACACAGACCAAAGATTTGATGCCAGGTTAATTCCAGAAAAACACGTTTAAATAAAAACTTTTTCACATGTTCATGCTGCACCTTTCATATAGCGATCAGCCGAGGGTCACTTTTCTATTTGTACAGAATGTTTGCTCGACTCAATGCAACAATTTTCATTTTTGTGTGAACCGTTGTACGCACCTTTGTCCCTGGCACAGATGCATCATGGGAAGATATCACCTTTTGGAGTCTGGAGGGCCATGAGTCCCTCTGCGAGGCGTCTGAGTCCGGTACAGTTGTGCATGAGTCTGTGCATGAGTTTCTGATCCATCAGCGCTCGAATCCCGTAACGGGAGATTTCCCCCAAAAACATCCCAAACAAACAGTTTTTCTTGTTTCCTTCAAACACGTGTAACAGGCTTACGTAATTATCCTGTGAACGATATCGCTTGAATCACGTTAGAGTTAGCAATCACTCGAGAACGGTTAGCATTCCTGATGGTGGGTCTGTGAGGATGGAGGGTTGCCAGATATTATGGTGTGATCGTGAAAACTGCCACGATGCACACGTTTACACCTGTAACTTTCAGTAAATGTTTCACATTAAAATATTGAAAAATACATAAATACATTTACTGCTTTTATCAAACGCGGTTAAATATTTAAAATAAAAAAACGTAAAAATAGAGCTTAGTCTCTGGATTTTTTTAATATCGGAAAAAAGCTTCTAAAAAGTGTTTGAACACAATAATATTGAGATCACTCTGCGGGGTTTAGGAAATACATTTTTACTGGGAATAAATCTCACACTTTTTCACTCGTTTACTGTTTTTGGTCAGAACCATCCAAGATTTCCCACCGAACAAAAACATTGAAGTAAAGCTGAGGAAAAATAAAGGAAATTCCTTGTTAAATTACAGAGTGTTTTTGTCTGTACTGTCTCTTTAAATCGTTTCCACTGTAACTCCACCCCTTCTGAGTGAGGAGGATATAATGAAGTGCTACAGTTGTGTTCCTGGTCGCTGTGAGAGGTTATATGAGCGCGAGTTGATTCGGGTGAATAAATGAGAGGCGGCTGAAGCTCGGACCGAGTCGTTGTAATCCCATTGACCAGGGTCATGACCCTGCTGCACAACCAAAGATTTGATGAACCACGCAGCCGTGTAACCCGCAGCTTACACATGCATGAGGTCATGCCCTTCACATCTGACTCTTTGGAAAATCTCTTTGTTTAATGTGAATTCATTATTTTTGATCTACTCTAATGTTATAAAATCCAGAAACAGGAAACATAGCGGGATTCAAAGCATGCTTTATTTTGGTTTGTGGGCTAAACATTTGGATTTTTTTTTTTAACTAACCACAGATACATCCATGCACTTTCCATCCTTTTCCCAATCATCTATCCATCACCATCTGTCCATCCTCTCTCATCCCTCCTTATCCTATCAATTTTACCTATTCAAATGTCATCCATCCTTCTTTTCTCAATTTCAAACTATTTCTATTTCTCCGTTAACGTTATTATAATTCGAACTTTCATTCCAGGGAATTCATCCGTCCCAATCACATGATTCCCAGTCCAGATCCATCTTTTCCTCTAGTCTGTCCCATCAAATTTACTTTTATTTAGAATTCCAGTCCCTCCTCCTCGTCCAATCCTGTTCAAATCCATTCATCCAGGTTCCATCCATTATTTAATTTTACCCCATCCATCCCATCCATCCCAATACTCAACAGTCTTTCAATGCATTTCTATCTAATCAGATGACTCTATCCAATTCAATCTAATCCACCACCCAATCCATCCATCCAATCCTATCCATCCATCCAATTCATGTTTACAGTTCCCATGCCGTTCTTCCCAATCCTTCCTATTTCTGCTCCTCTCAGAATAAGATGAATGCGCATTAATCACATATTCCTCAATCCTTGCCATTGATTAATCCAGGTTGCCTCCTTCCCATTCAACTGCATCCGTTCATCCCAGCAGTATGCTTCCTAATCCGTGTCAAATTCGTTTTATTTTCCCGATCAGCCCACATTCACATCTTTTTCTATGTCCATTAATAATTTTTTTTTCATTCACTCTTCTCCATCATTCCATCAGTCGTCATGGTTGGTCACGGAGCTCCAGCTCTTGCGTCTGAAATGTTTGCTGTGGATCTTTTTTTTTTTAACATGCGGCGTGTTGCTTTTGCCGTCAGACTTGACCGCTCTGCTTCGGGCTGCTTCGACTCCTCACGCGGCTGAGCTCTCCCGTTCGGAACGCTCCTCACCCCTCATCAAACACAGAGAGCTTCCCTCCATCACGAGTGTGAAGACCAGCTCCTCCTCCTCCTCCAGGTCCCCCCACTCACAATCCCGCTCTCTGACCCACCTATCTCCAAGATCTGCCCAGAGCCCCCGGAAGAGCAGCCCAACACATGAGGTGAGACGGGTGGTTGGGTTTCGGACTTTTTCTGTAACATTAAACAAGTTCTCTCCATATTTTCATCTAGTGATTTTCATGTAAAGAATATTTTTGTAATTCAGCCAGATCTCGTCATCCAAGTGTTTTTGTTTGTGTTTCAGGTGGACACAGCGAGTGAGGTGGAGGAGCTGGACATCGATGTTCCTCCTGTCTCGTTTTCAGTCAGGAAAGCTGCAGCTAAGCTCCAGGTCTTCATCGCGCGCTACAGGTAAAATCAAGCATTGAGGTGGTTCTTTAAATGTTTGTGCATTACGTAAAAAAACTGTCTGATTGTTTTGTGAATGCAGTTATAATCCGTACGATGGTCCCAATGAGAACCCGGAGGTGGAGTTGCCGCTCACCGCTGGGGAGTACATTTACGTTTATGGGGACATGGACGACGATGGCTTTTATGAAGGTTAACACTTTTCTGTTTCACTCATGGATCTTTGTAGGACGCTCGGTAAATGAGCTCTCCCTGTTTTCTGTTAGGCGAGCTGATGGACGGCAGACGAGGCCTCGTTCCCTCAAATTTCATCGAGCTCATCTCAGATGAGGATTTCATGAGCTCACACGCTCATCAGCCCAGTGAAACATCCCATAATTCCTTCCAGGAGAGCAGTTTCCATAGCAACAGCGAGCGTTTGCATCAGCACCATGTTCGATTTGGCCAAAGTGTTGCCTCTGAGACGGTCACCTCTCCAAAAACCAACCCAAACCTGACTGCTGGCGTCCCGCTCACCAACGGCTTGGATCTGGACCTGGAGGAGCCCGGGGTGGACTCTGTGCCTTTCCCCCGAAAACTGGCGCTAATCAAGCAGCTAGCGAAGAGTGTTATCGTTAGCTGGGAGGCTCCGCTGGTCCCAGCTGGATGGGGGTCTGTTTTTAGTTATAATGTCTATGTTGATCAGGAATTGAGGCTCAGTGTGCCATTCGGTGCCCAGACGAAAGCCGTGCTTGAGCGCTTGGAACTGACACAAAGGGCATATCGGGTTTCGGTGCAGTGCCTGACTGATCACGGGAATTCGGATCAGTTACGATGCTCAATGTTGGTTGGACGGGATGTTTGCGTGGCGCCAACTCATCTGCGGGTCGACAAGGTGACCTCCAGCTCGGCGAGCCTGACCTGGATGCCTAGCAACAGTAACTATGTACACATCGTGTCTCTGAACGAGGAGGAGTGTGAGCTGGTGAAGGCTGGCTGTTATTGGCTGAGCCTGAGTCACCTGACTCCCAGCATGCATTACAGTGTGAAGGTGGAGGCACGGCCCCCCCGCACCGCCTGGGAGCTGTCACCTGAATGCAGAGACAAGAAAAGCACGATCACCGCCTTCACCACCCTTGCTGCAGGTGAGAAGCAGGAGTCTCTTATTGTACTTTCTACGGTTTCAAATTCACTTTATATTTGGATCGTGTGCTCCTCCCCCAGGGCCTCCGGATGCTCCTCTGGATGTGCAGTTGGAGCAGGGTCCATCTCCAGGCATTGCTCAGATAAGCTGGCTACCAGTCACCATCGACGCTACTGGGACTTCCAACGGAGTCCCGGTCACTGGCTACAGCATCTATGTTGACAAGAGAAAGGTCTTAACTTCATCACTAATGTCTCTAGAGTTCAGGGCAGAACAACCAATCAAAGCTCAGTTTCTGTTCCCCGTTTGTTTTATCTCTAATTAAATCCGGCCCCTAATTCACCAAAGCATCCCGGCACACAGCTATGGGGCAAACTTAGTGAGCATGGAAACAAACGGTGGTAACTACGGAGGACAGGGCTTAGTGATCGACGGTATCTTGAAAATGGTAACTAGGGGGTATGAGGCGTAGATCATGATAACCTGCACCAAATCACCAAAATATTTTTGGCTGAATCATCTTTCCTGTTCCCCATCAGGTATTGGAGGTGTCGTCCCCCACGGCAGGCAGTGCTCTGATTGGTCCATCTCAGATCCAGACCTTGCAGGCTGCTCGTGAACTGACCGTACGCACCATGTCAGCGTCTGGAGAGTCCGTGGACTCTTTGCCGGTAAATATCCCCGCCAAATTGCCTGCCATCATGTCCGGTGCCTCACTGCCTCAGTGCCAGTCTGTGCCAGCCACCAGTGCCAATCTGGAACCTGCTGCCTGTGCCACATCTCTCTCTGCTGCCAAAACCACCTTTCTGCCACAAGACGCTCCACTGGATGAACACTCTACCGGCTCGGTTCAGGAAACCAATGTGAATTCTCCCAAAGCAGTTGTTCAAGAAATGCCTCCATCATCTGTGTCCTATGTAGAAGCCTGGGCAAGCCATACAGCTAACGCCCTGTCGATGGGCACAATGGCAGCACAGGAAGCACCGCCAGCACGTGCCTCACACACTGATCCAATGGTGAGTCAAGCCAAATTCTCTAAATAGATTCTCTATAAGATACTGAATAGACGTCAGTAAAGCTTCATAACGGTAGACGCTATTTTGTCTATCCTCAGGTGAGTGTGTCTCGTCCCATGGTCTCCCCAGCACCTGTGGCCAGGCCTCCTGCAGCTCCAACACCCTCTATGCCTGCACATGTTCCCTTAGCCACCCCAGGTGCCATCTCTGCTCCAGTGGCTGTGGCGGTGCCAGCACCCTCCACCATCCCCATGCCCACACCCCCAGTTTCACCTGTTGTTGTACCTGTTTCCATGCCATTACAGTCCGCTGGGAAGCACAGTAGAGACACACACAGTCCGGGAGCCCAGCGTCCTGTAGCATCTCTCTCAGACTTCTTGGAGAACGCTTGTGACAAACTTCAAACACCTCCACCCACCTCCACCAGCCCCCAAATGAATGCCCCGCCTGGAAAAGACCCTCTTGAGGCCCCATCTCCGCACCCACTGAGACCCCCTGCTCAGTCACCCTTTGAATCTGAGACTGAGGAGGACAGAGAAAACACAAGGCTCGTGTCCATCGAGGAGTTCCTGCGGCCTACACCTGTGCCTCAAATCAAGGTAATGTTCCTCGGATTGATTGCTGTGCATTACCTGAACCCCAGGGCAGTGTGTTCGCTTGGCAAATTTGGCTACTGGATAAAATCAGAGCTTTGTGAGCTGTGCTTAAAGATGTTTTACCTGTACTAGTGCTAGGCTGCAACCTCAAAAGCTACTCGGAAATATTTAAGTTTTCATCAACTGGGACAAGTTTAATGGAGAAGTACAGAGATGGTCAGAAGGAGCTTCACTGCGTCTTTGTGGATTTAGAAAAAGCGTATGACAGGGTGCCGAGAGAGGAGCTATGGTCCTGTATGAGGAGGTCAGGAGTGGCAGAGAAGTACGGCAGAGTAGTTCAGGATATGTATGAGAGAAGTAAGACAGCAGTGAGATGTGCTGTAGGTCAGACAAAGGAGTTCAAAGTGGAGGTGGGGCTACATCAAGGATCAGCTTTGAGTCCCTTCTTATTTGCTATGGTGATGGACAGGTTGACAGATGAGGTCAGACAGGAATCTCCGGGGACAATGATGTTTGCAGATGACATTGTGATTTGTAGTGAGAGCAGAGAGCAGGTGGAGAAAAACCTGGAAAGTTGGAGGTCAGCTCTAGAAAGAAGAGGAATGAAAGTCAGTCGCAGCAAGACAGAATGCATGTGTTTGAACGAGAGGGAGGGAAATAGAACAGTGAGGTTACAGGGGGCTGAGGTCAAGAAGGTGCAGGAGTTTAGGTATTGGGGGTCAACAGTCCAGTGTGACGGGGAGTGTGGAAAAGAGGTGAAGAGACGAGTGCAGGCAGGTTGGAGGGGGTGGAGAAACGTGTCAGGGGTGTTGTGTGACAGAAGAGTGTCAGCAAGAATCAAAGGAAAGGTGTAAAGAACAGTAGTGAGACCAGCTATGATGTATGGGTTGGAGACTGTGGCAGTGAGGAAGAGACAGAGATGGAAGTAGCAGAGATGAGGATGTTGAGGTTCAGTTTAGGAGTGACTAGGATGGACAAGATTAGGAACGAGCACATCAGAGGGACAGCTCAGGTTGGTTGTTTTGGAGACAAAGCCAGAGAGGCCAGATTGAGATGGTTTGGACATGTGCAGAGGAGGGATACTGGTTATATTGGTAGAAGGATGTTGGAGATGGAGATGCCAGGCAAGAGGTCAAGCGGAAGACCAAAGAGGAGATATATGGATGTGCTGAAAGAGGACATGAAGGTAGTTGGTGCAAGAGTAAAGGATACTGAGGACAGAGTTAGGTGAAAACGGATGATTCGCTGTGGCGACCCCTAAACTGGGAACATCCGAAAGTAAAAGAAGAAGATCAACTGGGACAAGGTCCTGCTTGGATTAATGTGCTGCCGGTGAAAGCAATTGAAGTGCTGTTCATTTCCAGCAGTTCGTTAAATCCACTTAAACCCAGATCAAATATCCTAAAGATCAAAGATTTCAGGTGATTAATAATTTCAGGTGTCCCCCAGGGCTCAGTTTTGGGTCCCCTCATATTCCTTACTTCAGTTCCTGCTCTTCGCTTCAGGTTTATGCTGGTGGCCTTATGGACCCTCCTCCAGACTACCATGGGGAGAGCAGTCGGTCTGACCTGTCTGACATTCTGGAGGAAGAGGAGGAAGACTTGTACTCTGAGCCAATCGGTGACGTTTCTTCCAGAGGTTACAGCATGGCTCCTACTGGCAGGGTATGCTCATGAACTCTTTGATGTGTCTCTGGTAATGTTTTTGTGAAATGTAAACTTAATTTCGGTTTTGTAGTCTTTTTGACTTCTCTGCAGTTCCCGTTCATTATTGTTGTTTCAGTTCTTTCTGTTCTCATGTTTCCTTAATTTGAACATACTTTTCTTTTCTTCTGTTTTCAACCCAACAACTGTTTTCACTCAATATTTCCTTTGCCAATATCTCTATCGCCTCGTGCCTAACTACCAATTGCTCCGTATCAACCCCAGTCTACAATGTGGGAAACTGACAGTGATGAAGAAGTTTTGGAGAAGATCATTAAGCTCCCCCCTCAGGCCTACCGTAACAAGCAACTCTTCAGTATCCCTGAAGTCACCGATGAGGAAGACAACACTGAGTCGGAGCACCACCCTCGAGCTTCCAGAGTCCGGGCCTCTTCTGGCAGGCTCCAGCAAAGTGGACATTTCCCCTATCACCACAGTCGTGGACCTAAAACCGAACCTGAAAAGTCTCTAGTAAGATACAAAGAGACAGCGCCAGTCAAGTCTAGACCCAGAGTGCACTACGCAGACACGGTAGACACCATAAACTACCCGAAAGCAGAGGAGCTGGATTTGGCATCTGGGAGTAGCATGTATGCTAGGCCTAGTTCTGGAAGCCTAGTTTTGCGACGGACTACACAAAAAGCACTGGGAGACAGACTCAGGAGGGAGGCTCTACTACGCAGCCAAATGTCCTTAGAGCCCCATGGTATGGTTGCTTCCCCAGGAACCTCACAGGGATCGTATCTAGTTAGCAAGACTGTGCATCGTGTCAAGTCACCAACCGGGCCTTCAACAGAGATTGATGTAGAGTATGGCACAGATAATGATGAGGAGCCTCAGCTCTTTGACCCTGGGGAAGTGGTGTTGGAGCAGATGAGCTCTGAATGGTGGGTGGAGGGTGGTAGCAACGAGTACCACCAACTTCCACCGATAGGCAGATCTCAGCCAGAGCTGCCTTCAAGCTGCCGCTCATGGGTGGGTACTTTGTTCTCCATCCATCCTTCCTTGTCCAACCATGTTGTGTTGCAGTTATCATTCCTCCAGGAGCCCTGTACGGAAAAACTCCCATCCCTTTAGAATAGGGTTGATACCTTATGTATCACAAGCCCATCTTACCATGAATGCAGAAGGTTCAAGCCGTGTCCGTGGTGTGATCCTCTGCTCTTGCTGTATGTAGCTATTGTCATTGCTTTGTGCACTTCCTGCGTGTCCTAGAGCTTGGTTTAAACGCTGCTTTCGTCTGGGCTGAGGGCTTTTTCATTGAATAGAGGAACTTAAGCTTGTGCATCTCAACAAACCGAGCCAACAGCTCTTATCTTTCACCTCTGAAGCCAGAATCCCGTTTCTCTCAAGTGTTTCCTGCTGGCTACAATACGTCCTGAAGGTTGGCAGCAAATTGGAATCTGAAAGTTAAACGGACCTCAATCTGAGCCCTGAGGGACACCGCTATTCAATGGAATTACCCTCCTCCCAATTATTT
>SRMA01027244.1:455337-606116 GCA_007224835.1 Danionella cerebrum | reverse complement strand
TTATAAAAAATAAATGTTAATATTATTTTTTTTATTAAATCTTTTATTTTAATGTTTGTATGTGCGTGTGTGTGTATATATATATATATATATATATATATATATATATATATATATATATATATATAACAATATATTAGAATTTTTAAATGGTTTTCTAGGACTTTTAAGCACTTTAGTATATAAGCACTTTTTTAAGCACTTGTCAAACAATATACAGACATTAAAATTAAACTGAAAATCCAAAATAATAAATATAAATTAATTCATAATACCTGATTGTGTATACTTTACTATGTTGCAGCACGTTGGCTTTTCTTCATTCGGATGTGGTTTTTATTGAATTTATTTTTAACTTATATTCAAAATAAAAAAAAAACAAGAGCTGAAATGGAAAGGTTCTGAATCATAAACTGTAAAAAATAGCAATAATTCCCGAACGGTGCTGTAGTACCACATCTGTCCAGCAGTGTTCGCCGTTTCCCCACTCATTACAATTCACAGCGCCATTGAAGCAACTGGTGCTTTAATTCCCATTGAGCGACGCGCGCGTGCGCGCAAACCCCGCGCTGAGGCGGTTCCATGAGGATTAATGCTCCTTTAACGCTTCTTACTTTACACGTGTCCGGAGTGGAAATAGAGAAATATATTTACAACATGTGGATGTTTTGATGCGGAGGAAGGTCAGTGTGTTTATAGTTGCCTCGACTCTTCTCTCATTAAAGTGTGTTTTACACCTGAACGAAAGAAACAAACAAACAGACGCTAGAGCTTAATGAAGCGAGACGAACACCTGTTTACTGAGGAAATTACACCATTACTGAGCTCCGTTTATTATTGAGCCGCTCTTCATCGCTGCCATTGCGTTTATATTCATTTACACCAAGTTCAATGTGATTCCTTATAACGCTGTTATTGTGTTACAGTTGTGTTTCTCGGGCAAAGTTAATGCTTATTTGTCTTTTTTGTCACGCAAACACATCTGCAGCCAATTGTTATTTTATATTTTCTTATCTTATTTGTGTCAGTGGGTTGCCAGATATTTCAGAACCATAACTATTTACATTTAATCTGGTTGACTTTGTTTTTAAAGACTTATAATATTCACAGACTTACTTAACGTCATGATCATTACAATGCTTTGTGCTGTAGGAACTGGATTAAAATATGTTTAAATCAAGCAAAGTGTTCTGGTGTAAATAAGAACTGGAGTTTGCTGTTCTTGGTTGTTGCTTTTCTATTGAATGGAATGAACAAAAGAAACTGAAAGTGTTGTTTATTTGTAAAATGACTCAATGGTGGTATTTCCAGAAATGGGCAAATGTAAAAATGTCACTTTGTGAGGTAAGACACAATCAGTTCCACCTGTACTATCCCTTTTGCCCATGCGTGGTCACGTTACCAAGTGTTACTCGCTGCAGACTGCGGCACAGTTAGGCCATGGACCTGCATTAAAACCCTGGCAGACGACACGACATGCAGCAGCAAGCAAATGCAAAAGATAGCACATGCCCTGTTCAGGAGGGGTACTGTTCAGGCCTCTCTCTACACACCCGTCCAAATTAAGATTCACACGAAACTTCAGATGCTTCTCAGGAGGTTGCTCTTCATCTGAGTCGAGGATATATTGACGCAATGACACTCCTTGCCTGAAGATGGCGTTTGCGGTACAACAGATACACTCCACACAGGAAGGCAGAAAAGAAGAAGATGGTTCTTCTCACAAATATAGAGTTCTGAGTAAATATCACTTCAGATTAGTTGTGTTTTATCGAGCATGTTGCTGACATAATTCCTCTCCTTTTCTCTCTGTTTTTGCCTATTTTGATCTTATGATGCACTGTAAATGTGTGGTGTACTGTGTTTAACCGCACCACTGACCGTTTCCAATCTGCCACTTTTATCAAAAGTTTTAGTTATAGTTCATTCACTCTTATTTTCTTTTTATTTATTTCTAAAGACTTACGCAACACCCATAGTGTGTTTTATTTCTGATTTAATCATCTTCGAGACATTAAGTAGCCGCTGTAATGTGTTTTATTGCATGCTGATCATCTTTCGTCTCTGCCCTTTTCAGTCATCATTGATTCTGCCGTGCCCTGCATGCCGTCTTCCTCCATCATTCCCCCCCGCCTGCATGTTCCCCACCAAGCCCATGCTGACTTCTAAACATTCTCTAACGTATTATTCATAAAAACACTGACGACCTGCAAAAAATGAACCCTTCAACTTTCTCCCCAAAGAAACCTCACAAATCCGTCTGCTGTGATTCCCAGTGTGCGGCTCTCCATCGCGACCTGGAGCGTCTCCGTAGTCGCTTGGATTTTGAGCGCTGCCGAAGTCAACAAGCTCGCCTTCGATTTTCTCTGGATCTTCAGAAGCAGCGTGAAGAGTTTCGGGAGGAGCGTGAAAAGGCTCTCCGGGACCTTGCCTACCGAAACCAGCAGCAGAAGACCCTGGAGCTGATTCGACAGAGGGATGTCTTGACCCGAGAGCGCTCTCATGAAATTCGCCGCTTGCTACGAAGCCAGAAAGCTTCCCGGTTAAACCAAACCCCACGTACCAACCAGAAGCGATGTCAAGTAACCAATGAGATCGCTGGGATAGGCCTATCCTCGGAAATCAAAGCAGGGTGTAAAGGGAACGGTGCTCTGTATCGAAAACTGGAGGAACTGTTAAAAACACTGCTCATGCAAGCGGATGGCCCGCAGGGGGCAGTAATCAGGAGACTTCAACATGAAGTGGAAGTGGAGAAGAGCTACTTCCTGTGCCACCTACTGCAAACTCACATTCAACCATTGAAGAAGGAAGAAAATAAAGAAGAGCGAAAAAAGTATGTTTATTTATGAATAGTTAAAAGTCTCTGTTTCATTTATCAATGTACCAAACCCACACTTCCTGAGACCCATGGTCACCATTGTTTATTCGATTATCTGTATTTTGAAGCTTCAGTCATGTGCCCAATGTATGCTGGCATCGGCAGACCCCCGTGACCCCCAAAAGCGAAAAAGCGGGTTGGAAAATGATTGAAGATCATATATTGGGTCTTACTTGGAATCTATTGTTTTTTTTTTCTCTAGAAAACGCTGCATGGTGGATCTGTCGAGGATAACGTCAGGGAATTTTATTCAGGAGCTGCGTGATGTCAAAGACGAAAATCCCACGTTAGTTTACTCTTGTTCACCATCAAACTCTTCAGAAGCCGAATCCACTCCACCAATGAAGAAGAGGAGGAAGAAGAAGAAGCCAGAGAGTGAATCCTCGTCCTTGTCCAGCGCTTCCGAGGCATCTAAAGAAGATGAGGAGGAAAAGCACAAGAGCTCCGGGGATGAGCAGGTGAGAGATGCAGCATTCGAGACTCGTGCTTTCTGAAATGTTGAGTTTATTGTGTAATTTGAGCCGCGTGGAGAGAGAGAGAGAGTGAACACGAGACAGACAGCAGACCTCCGCTGAGCCCAAACAGTGACGTGAATATTTCATGAGGACAGAACAGACCAAGAGAAACTACAGTTCAGCACTCGCTGAAGTCATGTGACCTGTTTTACCACAAACGGAGAGGAGTGGATTCATTTCATGTTTCTAGGATCTAACTGTTCGGACCATGTTTTGACCACTTTGGGCTTTTTTTGATTCCTGGATGTACAGATCGATTTGGGTTAAATATTTGGCCGAACTGAGACTATATTTAGCATTTTATTCATCCAGCAACTGCTCTGCCCCAGAAAGTCTTTAAATAGACGTGAATAGAGCGTGGTATTGTAGCTATGCAGAGCAGCTGTCTGAAGTGAGATGATCTCTGCTCTATTTTAAGGAATAAACTACTTCTGAACGAATCCCCCGTGCTTCACTCGTGTGCTTTTAAATGAAAAGTAATAACGCGGCTTTGTTTTCCCTAACAACATGCTTCAGTGTTTCGCATCACGGAATGCACTTAGTGTTTGTGTCGTCTGTATCCCACAAAAACCTCTTGATTTTGATCAAAACAACAAAAAGGTTTTATGTTTGAACTCTTTGATGGTTACTTTGTGTTCCAACGTTAACACACCAATCATGTCCTGCCCCGTGGTGTAGTGCACCGTGTGCAGGGCGTCGTCTTTCCCATCCCACTCCATTCTCTCTCCGCCTTGCTTCCTGTCTCTCTACTGTCCTCTCTGTTAATCGAAAAAAAAAAAAACAATAAAGGCTAGGGCCACAAAAATAATCTAAAAAAACAACGGATCATTTTTGTTGTGATTTGAATGTATTTGTTGTTTTTTTTTCAATCCTAAATTCTCAGTATGAGGAAAACTTTAACTGCATTTCATTTTTTCTTTATATCTTGCGAAGAATTTGAACCTCAGACCTTTAACTTTAATCTGCCATCTTTAGGTGACATTAAAAGAAGTGTGTAATCCTAAATTGGCTCAATGTTCCTAGCACCACCCATAGTTCTAGCTCCTCCCACTGGCCAATCAGATTAATCGCTCGTACAGCTCATCTCTATGCAGATTGGGTGCGCCGCCTGAGCCGGAAGCGAGAGAAGCAGACCTGCGCTGAAGAACAATCAGAGAAAGTGAAAGCATGACTGTTGGGGCAACGGGGAGAAACGGGGGGGGTTCTGAGTCTACGAATACGAGGTGATGTTTTTACGATTAATATTGCGTTTAGAAAGTTATTAACGGTGCTGTGCTAGTATAATAATATAGTCCTCTTCAAGCTTTTAAAATATAAAATTGAAATGAAATTTGTATCTGAAAAGAATAGAACTTTTCCAAATTTAAAAAGGCTTTGATCTCCATGGCGCTCTCCTGTTTGGAGCTGCGGTCCGTCGATCACAGACAGTGTTTTTGATGTTTCGCGTGTAGCTTCTGCTTTATTTTCAGTCACTTGGGTCTGTTTATTTGCATAACTGGGTCACCCCCACACCCGCCCCCCTATATCTGGCTCTGAATTATTGATACGTGCTTGAGAAAATCTGTGAAAACAAGTGGAAGACAAAGAGCTGAGCGATCCGTCACAGGATCTCATCTCGGCGGGGGGGGGGTTCATCCGTCTGCTTTGAAGAATCTGTGGCTCTTTTGTCGCTTGCTCTACGCTTTGGGGTGAATATCAAGGTTTTTTACTGTATAAATCTGTCACATTTATGATGCCTCAAAGTTACTCTTTTCAACCTTTCTCCAACATTTGTTCACTTTTCTCAGCTCCTCAAGCTCCGATGACTGTTCGACCTTTTGATGATCTGATGATGTTCTACATGAAAATGTCTTTTATCAGCCGTTCAATGTTGACGAAAGGGTGCATTTAGTGTAACAGTGCAATGTGTTTCCACACGCGTTACCCATATACTGGTACGGCCCACGAGGAACTAATAGGACACGCCCCTCTATTGCGGATGGAATGTTTCTAATCGCATCAGCGCAGTTATCGGACGCAGGACGGGTGTTCTCCGCGGGACAGATCTCATAAAACAGATGAAGAGTGAGCAGACATTAGCGAAAATGAATTAATAAAAAACTACACAGTGAAAGTCCACAATAAGGACATTTGAAATGCGTTGATCTGATCGATTTGTGGTGAAGGTGTTGCGAGTTTGATCTAATTCTGGCTCCAGGAAAACGCGTTTCCCTCCGTGAAACCAGTACTACTGGTGCAGCGTTAAAGGCAAGGGTGGCTCACTACTGGAGCTTGGAGTGAACTGTGTTCTGGATAACTTTTCACACATTCACAAATATTTCACTTTGAGATTCACTAAGTGCTCTTTATAATTTAGTGTTTGTAACCGAGGCAACGAGCTAAAAACGGTTTGATTCAAAACGCGACGCGTATTTGTCAGGAATAACTAAACCATGAATCCGATGAGCACCTGGTTATAAACTAGATGCAGAGAGGGAAAACTGTACATTTGATCTTTCTGAAACTCCGCAGTACATTAACTCTGCAGCTCGGTTTACACCCCCATAACATTTCCCTACCTTCCCCTCTCTTAACCCTGCATAACTTTTCTCTGCCGGGTGGGGGCAGGGTCTGTTTAATGGTGGGGGAAACGGTAACGTATTCCCTTTTTAATGTACATAATGTGGAAGATTTGATGAGATCTGGAGTTTCCAAATGAAATATGATGAATTATAGAAATTGAAATGTATGAAACCTATTTTATTTGCTTACTGGATTTAAAATGCAGGTTTAACTACAAACTCGTACAATAGAGCACTAAACCTTTTTGCATATTTTCAGGGATGAGATAACCTTTTTTTTCTATTCAGAATTATTTATTTATTTGTATAATTTTTTTTTACCAAAATCTTTCTTTGCTATTCTAGCATTTTACTAAGAGGAGGGTGATGGTATTTTTGACCATAAATGTATTTGTTTATCTATTTAGACATAGATCTTAATTACAGCCGGAATCATTATTTAGATAAATACTTGAGTTATTCTAAGGATGAAATTTGCTGCTGTGAATTCTACAAAAAGAACACAGACGTTTAATATTTATGCACCGTCAGAGTCTCTCTCTCTCTCTCTCTCTCGCTCTCTCTCTCGCTCTCTCTCTCGCTCTGGCATGTTTTAGTCGCGGTTTGTTATGCTCTCCATTGTCTTACGATGCTAATGCTAGCTAAAACATCTCCATGCTAATGTCAGGATCCATGCGCGTCTCGATGCTAACACCAGAGGAAGCGTGCGTCCCTTTGCTTTGGTCTTCAACCATCAATAGTCACATCATTCCAGCATCGTCTCCATGGAAACCGTCCTGGGCCTCATCCGCGATTGGCTTCCTCCTAGAAGCAGCTTGAACGTGATTGGAGGAGCCTCCCCCTCACCTCTCTCGCTCAGCCTCTTCATCTCAATGTTGTTATCTTTCCCAACACACCTTCAGATGAGGAAAGCTCTCCATGAAGAAGAAGAACAGGAGGAGAAGGCTGCGAGCGTTAATCCAGCTCATGGAGAGAGAGAGAGAGGGCCGTAACCGAGGGGAAGAGATGTCAGTCGTTTTAGGCTGAAACGCGCTTCTCTTCTTCCTGTGATTTGCATCAGAATGAGACGCAGTAAATGGAGAGCAGCGTCGTCTCTGATCGTCTCTGGCTCCGCGGGTTCCTCTCTTTTGTGCTGAGGACGATGGTTTACGTGTGTGGAGGTGGATTTGTGATTCAATAGCAGGGCTTTTTGCTGAGCGTTGGAGGCTGCTGATGTCTCTTTAAGAATCGGTCTGCACTCGTGGATCAAAGCGGGTTTGATGTGATCAGCTCTGGATCTTCTGCCTAATATCCACAGCTTTCAAAAGAAAAACTTTTTGAGATGTTTGACTGTTTTCTAACTAAACATTCCACTTTGTCATCATTTTTGGGATCGTCTTCAAGCTCGGTTAAACATTTTGCCGTTGGAATTACATCTCGAATCATCTCTAGTTTCATAAATCACTCCTGGATTCTGAATAATGCATGACTTGTTCACAAGGCCCAACTCGTCTGCACCAGCTCTGCTCGGGTCACCCTCACGAGACATGACCAGCGGTGAACCCAAACCTCCGGCTGGGCCCGGGTATCCCGAAGGGAAAACTCTGGATTCAAACCTGGGACAGACACCGATTAATGGAAATGCCAGCTTTGTGCCAAATATTGTTCTGGGCAAACGGCATCATTCGCTGTACGAAGGTCTGAGCGGAGGCGAGGCGGGAGGCTTCAGAGCGGTGCGTTTCCTCCTTTCTTTTGTCGTTTGTTGTTGTTGTTTTGAGGTTCCCTTTTCTTGAGGGCCTAATACCCCCTGAAACTGGAACGCTGACAGCAGGTTGTTGGATGCACGCCGCACTTATTCGTTACGTGTGGAAACTTGTAGAGCAGCGGGTTTAGGATAAATTATTGAATGCCATCGAGGAGATCTTTGGGCAGGACCAGGTTCCGCAACCAGGTGTTTCAGTTTCATTGTCCAACCTGTGTGCACGCAATTGGAAATGTTTCTCATTGTTTGGCAGTGGACGGTTCGCTTAGGATAACTGTGAAACAATAATGTAATTGTAGATTCCAGCCGTCATGTGTACGGTTTGTCGTACGGTTAGCATGACTGTGCCGGTGTGGTGTGTGCGGCTGGTGCGATTAGTTCTCGAATAGTTTTCCCTTTTCGCTTGATTTGTTTGGGCAGCTGAGAAAGAAAAAATCCAACTATAAATCAGACCAAAAGCATTCTGAGAGCTGCTCGACGATATGATCCAAACGAGTTCTCGAGCTGCTCTGAACCAAACAAATTACGAATGAAAATCCTTTGTGAACAAATGGCATTATGGGATGGCGTGTGTCTATCTCATGGCAGCTCGTGGTCAGACTTGGCGCATCGAGTTTCAGAAGCGATAAACACAAACGAAATCGTGAAAGATGCCAAGGGTCAAATCTGTTCATTTTGAGCGCGTTCTCTCCTCCGTTGTTCATTGTAAGAAATCGAAGAGCAGTCGAGGAGCCGCGTCGATGACTTATGACGTCACGTAGCTGGATTTTCATCTAGCGCGGACCAGAGTGATCAGCGAGGTGTGAATGATTATTAAATCTGCAGACGCTGCAGCATTGCATCAGTGGTTTCTCTCGATCCGGAACAAATGAAGAGAACTAGACGTGTGGAAGCAAAACGAGAGTTTTTATTATCTCTGACGGAGAGGAATTCCTCCCAGTACCTCTCTGATACAGTGCCACACGCTGCAGGAGAGCTACTCTTCACAAACACATTAATCTGAGCCCATGGAACCGGATCAAATGGACCGAACTAACACGCAAACATCTCTCGAAAAGTTTCGAGACGTTTTATCTTAATAAGTTCTCCTTTGAGCTCATGAATATTCCTTGAGAGAAGCAGTGACTACATTCTCCTGGAGATCAGCTTTTAAGAATTACACTTGCCTTCCACTGTTTTATGGTGTCAGAGGATTTATAACGAGATCATGAATATTTAAAGTTAATTATTCAGTGGTGGTTTGCTTTATGTGAATTGCCTGGTATCTGGGGTTCAGTGAAATCCTGTTCCGCTTCTCGTGGTTTTAACCGCATTTTTAAACGTAATGAAATAACTTTTCCAGCTGCTAAAAAAAGACGCTGCGTTTGACCTCGACCCATTTTCCACGACTCGATGTGGATATTTTAATCTTGGAGGAAACCTTCCCTTTAAAGACTCTAAAGGTAATGAAGGAGAGCCTGATGGAGATCAGTGAGCGAAGCGGCTGAGCTCTGGTTAAACGGCTCCCCTGGGACGCCCGGAGGAGAAACAGAGGGATGCTCTCGGAGGAGGATAGATTCTGATGGTCCCTGATGGAATTGGTTCTAGAGATAGATGGAGTGTTCGTCCTCATGATCTCGACCCGCTTAGAGGACGTGGAAGTGAGGAATCTCAGTTTTTGCTCAACGAGACGGAGCAGCTGTTGACATAAATGTTGAAATAAATCAGATTTCGGTGCACTTTGTCTGTAAAGCATTAATGTAGCAGGACTGAGAGACATGGAAGAGTTTTGTCACGCGTTAATCGCTGAATAAATGTGAACTGGCCTTTTGAGGAACTATGCAGGAGTTGTGGATTGCCAGCACGTCCGAAACTATGTAAGAAAATATTGAAGGAGGAGAGAAATGTGAAAGCAATAAAATAAAGTAAAAAGGGAAATAAAAACTCAAGTAAGGAAAGAATATTGGGAGGAGAAGAAATAAGGAGTAAAAGAAGTTCGAACATAAGCAAAGACACCAAGGACAAAGTAAGGAACTAATGAAGGATTTGTGAATAAAGAAGGAAGTGAGGTTGGAAATAAAAAGACACCCAAGGAAGGAAGGAAGTGAGACAGGATGTAAGGAAGCATGTGAGGAAGAAAATAAAGAAGTGAGTTAGGAAGTAAGGAAGGTAGAAAGGCAGGTATTGTGCAGAGCCAATGGAACCCTTCACAGAACGCTTGACATGAAGATAATTAATAAAAATAAACGTCACACACTCTGCTGCGGGGGAAGAGACTCCTGTTCCTCGTGTGAAGTGGAGGATGGAAGCATCTTACATCGGATTGTTTCCCTCAGGAAACACATAAAAACCATGTTTCCGTCTCAATTCCTCCTCAGACTATTAATCTTCCTCTCCGCTCTCTCCAAAGACAACCTCCTCTTTGTGTTCCCTCGCCCCCTTTAAATGTGCTGTGTGTGCTCTTTCTCGTCTTGCGGCGGCTTGTCTCACGTTTCATCAGCGGCTGATGTTAATGATGCAGAGGAGAGCAGTTATCGTGTTCGTTTATTTCAATCCGTCCGAAAGCGTTTGATTTATTTCATTGATATTATTCAGTTTGTTGTGGAAGCAGTCGATAAACTGGCTTTTTTGTATCTCAGAATAGCTTTATTTAATTCTTATTTTTATAGTAATTATTTGACACTTAATGATTCACTTTGAATAAACATTGTATTTTTGATGCCTTTCTCCAACATTATCATGCGCTCCTCCATCTGCTCTTTGCTCTGGATTTTATGGATGGTTTTCTCGACTAGAAACAAATCTTTTAAGAAGAAATAAAAAAACTGTAATTGCTTTGGTTTGCGCTGATGATTTCCTGAATTGATTCGGTTCTGAACTACAGTCATGATTCGATTCCAAATTACAGTTATTATGTAAAATCTTATTTTAATATGTGTGTAGAGGATCCGGTGTGACGGAGAGGGTTCCAGATACTCCTCCTGAGCTGCGGATTCCTCTCTTCTTTGATGTTTGTGTGCAAGAGTAGAAAGCTACAGTTCCTTTCTGGGGACCCGAGTCTTTACAAGCTCTTTGTTTCCTCGCGCCGTGCAGGAATGATCCGAGGGCAAATGAGGTTCTGAGTCTCTCATCAGCAGGATCCCGCGAAGGAAGCTCTCCTGGGTGCAAACGAAGTGATTCAGTTATCGACAGAAGCGTCAGAGCGAGCAGTTATTTACCGCGACGGTTACCGAGTAATAAATCTGTAGCCACGAGTGAAGACAAATGAACCCCCCCCCCTCCATCCCGGCTCACATGGGTGTATGTTTACGAAGAGCTTCACAAAGAAAAATATACAGTAGAAGACCAACATGAACTACATTTAAAATGGAAAAATATATGATAATAAAAGTGTGTTGGGAATCCAATCGAGAACAGCACGTATTATTGAAACATTTTCATATTATTGTGGGGGAAACTGGGTAATTTCCTTTAAAAGGTAAAGGTAAGGGGTGGATCGTAAGGAAACACACAATTTTGGCGCTTGTTAAAATAGATCTGAAGCATCTGCACCACGGCAAAGCGTGAAAGGATTTTAAAAAGTTTATTATTTTATGTTATTATAGATAAAAGAGCGCTTTTCTGCTCGGATGCAGCGGTTCAGGGCGTCGCTTTGGTTTCAGCCAATTGGAGGCATTTAAGGGTAAAGTGTGAAACAATCTCTGGATCTGGATCTGCTCCTTCTCCGATTCATGAGTCGGATCTGCATTACGGATGAGAATTCCAGTGAGCGCAAGGCATCATGGGATATCAGACGCTCCCGGGGGCTACCCGTTGTAGAGTTTTCGTGTGTTTCTTGGTAGACTCCACGAGAGCTGAATCTGAATGCTTTCTGCAGAACGGCGACTACGGCCTCCTGGTGCGGCAGAACTCTGAGCTGCTGCGAGCGCTGGAGGAGACGGAGAAATCCTGCACTGCCCTGCGAGAGGAGAACCGCATACTGGTGAGAAACCACCACCTCGCACCAACCAGCGTTCCCTGCTCTCCAACCTTCACTGTGGGTTCTTTCTCTTCAGAGGAAGAGCAGCTCTCCAGAGACGGAGGAGAAGGTGAAGAGGCTGAGGAAGAAGAACGCTGAACTCGCTCTCATCGCGAAACGTCTCGAGGAAAGGGCTCATAAACTCCAGGAGGCGAATCTGAAAGTGGTGAGTGGAACCGTCGAGTTTGTTTGAACCTGCACGTCTTTCCTCAAACAAACAGTAGCAGCGTTTGATGTCGGTGAAACTGGTTCTGCCGGAGATGGCAGCTTGTGTGTAACCCGAGTGAGTCACCATCTGTCCACCTGATCATCTCCCAGGTGCTCCCAGCATGACGCGTCTAGATTCTAGCTCGTGTAACTCCGTTTGTTTGTTTTTTATTCATCATAGATTCATTCAAGAGTAGTGTCTCCGTGGCTTCAGTAATCGTTGCAGACGCCGCACGAGCGACTGCCGAATTCTGATATTTGATAAATATTTGCCCCTGTCGTCCTGTTTCTCACGGGCGGAGCTTTGAATTTGAATCACTGCAGCTCTCCAGAGACTGTGAATCATTAGACATTGCGATGCTCTATAACAATTAAAAACATAGATTTGTTAATAATAATCAAACTAATAATCTAGTCATCATTGAGTCATGGTGGCGCTCCAAGATTGTTGCTCAGTGCTCTGGGAAAAGCATCAGTTGTGTTCATTCCTTGAAATGTATTGATTTAGATAAAATTATCTGACAAAATTCAGAAGTTCAAAACCCTGCAAAACTCTGATTCCTGGAATTCCAAACTCTCTGCTGTTTGAAACGATGATGAAACACCATTTCGATTCTGTAATCCCAAATTTCCCTCCAGAGTTGTCGAAGTCCAAATATTTGACGGAACTAAAAATAATCTTCTAAAATTCCAATAATTCCCAGCCTGTTCTGGGATTTCATGCTTTGTCTGAACTAACTTCCTCGGAGGGCTTCAGGAAAACCCGCTCTGTTTACCTTCTTGATAACACAGTAATAAAATCGAGTTCTTTCTGTTTTATTACAATCTTGCCTCTCGAGCCTTTAATATTAGAAAGACTATGATTATTTCCAAACTCCATTAGGGAACTCCATCCCCTCTCACGCACTCCAAACCTCAGGAATTCCAATCCTTGACTTCTTGGGAATTACAAACCTCGGGATTATCAAAGCTAAACAACACTCTCTTGATTCTCAAGAACTCTGTGGAATTTAAAATATTCTTTGCGCCGTGAGTTATTGCTAATAGCAAGGAATTCCGAGAACATTCCATAGCTTCAGGAATTGTGAAGACGTGTGCTTTTCCCCAATAAATCCAGCGATTCCGTCTTTACATGTCAGGAGTTACCATCCTTCTCAGGAATCTTCAGGGATCTTTGGAAATTGTTTGTCTTTGAATTTCCTTAGCTCTGAAATTCTAAAGAACAAACCAAAATTAAGCTACGAATAGCCCCCTGCTTCAGGAACCGCGCTACTTCAGCAGCCGGGGGTGGTGTAGAGGATGGATGGATGTTAGAGCAATGTTGTGGTTTTCAGGTGAACTCCCCTCTGCCGGTGCGAGCGGGTGCCGTGGAGCAGTACAAGAGAGCGTTTGCTCGTCAGAGAGCCAGAGACCTGGCACAGCATGCCGACACTCTCCTGAGGAAAGATAAACAGATCGCAGCGCTGCAGAGACGGCACCAGGTACGAGAGCATCCGCTCCTGTGTTCGACGCTTGTCTCCTCCTGCTGGTGATGTCTTGAACTGAGGAAGCCAGACATTATTCAGTCTCTCGTTCTAGGCTCCGGTGGGATCGAGTGATGTCCAGCGTCTCCTCAGTGAGTCTCAGAAGGAGGTGTTGCGTCTGCAGAGGCAGCTGTCGGTCAGCTCCGCTCAGAAGCACTCTTCATCCCCCCAGCAGGAGGTCAGAGAAACAAACTCCTCTAATCTAGAGTTTTTACCAGATGCGTTTGGAAAGGGTGTTGCATCTGTGGAGAGTCGTTCGGTTCGGTTGCTGCATGAATAGCGCCGTGGTGGCGCCGTGTTCGTCGTGCGCGGGGCTCTTGATGGTTCCTTCCTGAAGGTTTGTCAGGGGCTTATTTAGTGTTTACACTGAACGGAATGTTGTTTCTGCTCTTATGTAATGGACTGAGTATAATCTGTAATACTGGCTAATGAGCATCGGCCGAAGCCTGGCTGCATCATGGTTTATGAGGATACGAATGCGCATAATGATGGGGGTATTACCGCGGAAACACTTCCTGTCATCTGCTAAACCTATTGGCTTAAAATCATTTACATTTAAACTTGTGGGTTTGGCAGACGCTTTAATCCACGGCATTAAAGGAAGAGTTCCTGACGTGTTTGGCTGGGAATGGAACCCCGATACGAAGGAATTTGGTGCTGTTTCAGCAGAAAGTGTGGAAAACCGTCTGTGAGCTAGAAAACGACCAGCTCATTGACCGCAGCTTAAGAACATTGTTCATATCGTTAATATTTTATATTATTTGTATTTCATATAATTGTTGCGGTTTCTTTTGTAAATATATTTTAATGATTTAACATTTTTCACAAATTTTCAAAACTTTTTATACTCATATTAATATTACACTTTATATATATATTTTTTTATTCCTTGTTTTTATACCATTTTGTGTCTTATGAAATACTTATTTAATTTACTTTTGGTTTAATTTTCATTTGACATTTATTAATGTATTTATGTATTTTTTATTTGCTTTTCAGTTTTTGTTTATTTTTACTCACTTAATATTTCTTAACATAATTTTCATCATTTAATCACATAAATTGTTATGTGTTTTTTAGGTGTTTTGTTACGTGTAATTTTTTTATCTGATTTAATTATTATTAATTTTTGTTTCAGTATTAATCCTAAAATGTGTTTGTATTTGTTCACTTTTATCTCATGTTTCTGCACCATTGGCTCGTGCACCGTGTCTGCCGGGGCGCAGTGAGGGTACACTTCTGAGCTCGTTTCGGGGGGTTTTCAGGAGTGGGGCCTGTCTGAAAGCACTGACCATTTGAAGTTTCAATCTCAGCTGTCCTCAGCGTCTCACTAAAGCCTGGATGAGACCGACAGCGCACTAATCTGCTCATGTGCTGCACACACACTCGCAGGGAAGAAAGGGGGCCATGTTGCGCACTATAATCCCCTCTGACAGCCGAGTGGTACGGTCCCATAATCCTCTGGTAGTTGCCGTGGTAGCGCTGAGAAGGTTTTGGATGCTAGCTGCGTCTTCAAAGATTCCCAGCGGCGGACGCTTGCTCTCTGCACAGGGGTAGGCCACTCTTACAGCAGCCTGGAAGCCTGGTGCGATGGTGGTCTCTGCAGGTGAGGGGTGGAGGGCTTCCTGTGGATGGGGAGTGATGTAACATGCATATGTGAGATTGAACAGTGTTCAGGCAGATTATAACGCTTGCTAGCGTGCACCATAGCCCTCTCTGGCTCCCTGCACTCAGCCGGTGTGATCCTGGAGCCAGAGGAAATGGAGTTTGTGCATTAAATGGTTGCTCTGTTGTGCATTTGAGTCTCCGAATGTGATCTCGGAGGCTTTCTTTCCTAAAGCAGCAGCCGTTCACTTTTACAGTACGAAATAATAGTTTTGAGGCTGTTCACATGCACTTCAACCGTCTTTAACTGAGAGTTTGGTGTCGTTATGGTGGATTTACGGAGTCTCTCAGGCCTACTTTTACTAAATACAGTGTTCAAAGTGATCATCCAGCCAAATAATGAAGGTTTGCTCAATGTTTCTGTCACCTGAAATGGTTTCTACCTTCGTGGTTTTGTTTTCGTAAACCGAAGGGAAAACGCCCGTCTCTGGCTTTGAAGGTTTGGGTGCACTGATGGAACCGTCGGTGCGCAGGAGTGCTGGACCTCACGGATGCATTAAGTGCTGCAGCGGCATGCATGCATGCGGGCAGGCCAATCCATTAAGGTGCTTTTTAAAGAAGTGATCCAGTTACTCGTTTCAGAGGTCCGCGGGGATTACAGCAATGTGCTTAGAGTGAACTGAAGCTTCGGCCGGCTCCGAACGCCGACACTGAACGAGGCTCAAACTCAAGAAGTCTTGCTTTGGTTTGTTGTAACCAAGGCAGAAGATCTGGTGATTGTCAACTAGTGTTAGCCTCTAGCATCTAGCAGTGGTGTGTCTGAGGCTCACCGGTGCAGTGCAGCGCTAACCCCTGCTGGGATCACCGCGGGTTTCAGAACGTATCACCGTATAAAACACCCAGATTCATTTACATTGATCCAGTCGCAGCGTTTCCGGCTCCCTGTGCCATCAGCATCAGGAAACAAAGCTTCATCCTCCTCGCGGAGCACGGTTCCACTGATCATGCTTGAGATGTTTCTCCAGCTCATGGATTCCAGCTGTGTGGAATTCAGTCAATCTCCATAAAACAGGTCTTCACCTAAACTCAGTGATCAAAGGAGAAGGATCTCAGGGAGGTTCCACGATGTGTCTTTCACTGACTGTGCTTCAGAGAGCAGTGCTCAGATGCTCCTCGACTAAAGTGACGCTCTCTGGTGATCATTGTTAACTGCGGGAGCACAATAAAAAAAGTGTGTCGTGGCCAGCAAACTAATAAAGCTCAATTGTTTTTACCAGCTTTTAAATCAATTTGCTGGCTTCGCCTGCAGCTGTGTGGGGAAAAAAGACGATGGTATCTCTGCATTTACGAAAATCATGCGAGTCATGTCTGGTAGCAAGGAACGGAACACGCGGGATAAAAGGACCTAAAAACATGGCTACAAAAATTGTAGAAAATTTTGAAGGCTGACGATGTGAGAATTGAGAGAAAAGGAGGAGCACTGGTGGAGCAAGATTGGTCAATGTGGAGAAAAAGTGAACATCAGCACGTAGCCGGAGCAATTTTTCTGCTACGAATCACAGAGCGCCTGGCGGGAGGAGACGAAGGACGATGCCAGGATTCTACCACAAGCCAGACGTGACTCCTGAGATCAGGGTCAACAGAACAAGAACAGAAGAGCGGACACAGTGCCTGGCTTTCTGCGTGTAGCTTGGTGGGCTGCTTACTTCAGATTACGGCCATTTTCTGTCACGGTTTCAGAACCGGGGAAGGCAGCAGACGTTTGCTAGTTATGTGTGGGAATGATTGGGAACCATCCCATGATCCTCCTAAAGGGTCTCCTGGGATCATCTTGCTCGACGGATGCACAGGAGCGTAAGAGGCGTTGGAGGCGATCTTCGAAACTACTCACTCTTTTTTTTAATTTTTGCTCTAGCATTTTTCTGACATGGAAGTTTGCAACAGTCTCCGAAGCGAATCGGATCCTCTCGAGGGACTTGAGCGAGAGATAATGAAAGAAAGTGTGTTGACAAACCGAGCGAGTTACTCTTCTCAGCTCCCTGCTCCTCCGGTGCCGGTTGCCAGGTTTGATCTTGTTACCGGGTCACGGTTCCTCTTAGAGCATTAGAAGGTGCTGTTGCTAAAATTAACCACTAAAGCATTTGACCTTTGACCCTCTGTGTAAAACCAGCTGAGTCCGTTCGTCATCTTTCCTCGGTTTCCTCAGAGTCGTGCCCTTCAGGGTTTCTGAAAGTTCTCGAGGTGTAGTCCACGCTTTTGCAGATGCTCTTAGAGGTGTACTAATAGTTCTTCTGCTTTCGGTTTCTTCACTTCAGGGGTGAACGGATGCTGAAGAACTCTGCTTCAGTTCATTATTTCACAGCTTTCTTCTCTGTTTGCTCCCATTCCTAAAACTTCTTTGCTTTCTCAGGCAACTTTCACTCATTAATCACAAATAATGCCTATTGTTTAGCAATTATTTGCCTATTATAGTAATTATTTAGAAATTTAGATCCACCTTTTAGTGGTTTTAGCTATTATTGCCATCAGTTTGCCATTTATAGGAATTGTTTTACAAATTACAACCATTATTTAGCCTTTTTAGCTATTTTTATCAAGCCATTAGCCATTTATAGCCTTTTTTAAATAGCAAATTCTAGCTGTTATGTAGCCAATAATAGGCATTTTAACCAATCAGTTCCAACCAATTGTCCAATTTTACCGTTACTTTACCAATTGGGGTCACTTTTTTAGCTACTCGTAATTATATTTGCCATTCGAATCATTTTTAACTTGGTCCTAAAATATTTCGGCTAATTCTATCAATTTGTAGCATTTTTATAAGCCATTTATATGTTTGGCTAATTCTATCCATCCGTTAGTTGTCCATAGCCATTTGGTTTAGATATTTTTAGCATTTTATAGATTTAAAGCAATTATTTAACCACTTTCAGCCACTTACTGCCACTTTTAACCATTTTTTAACAATTATTTTGCGATCATTCTTAACCATGCTGGAACCACTTGCAGACATTTTAATGTTAATTATTAGTTGTTGGTAGTCATGGTTAGCCATTGATTTAGCGGAACGTAGAGCCATTATTTGTTCAAATATCACACGTATTTATCCGGACAGGGTTAAAAGATCAAAGCTTTCTGTTTTAAACTGCATTTTTGATTGACAGGTTGTGTCTGAAGCCCAACCAGCATCAGTAGATGCGGCCCCTGCAAAGGGGGCAGAGACTTCTGCGGAGGGGGCGGAGTCAGCAAAACAAGTGAAACCTGACCCGGCAATAAGCTCCACCCATCTGGGAGAGCCAATCACAGAGCGTGTTCAATTGCTGGTGCGTCACATGGTCACACATGCATTGCTGCACGGGAGAGTGGGAGAAAATCTAGGAATGTGTGTGTGCGTGTGCGTGTGTGCGTTCTACTGCAGGAAAGTGAGCTGGGAACGAAGAGGAAAGAATGTGAAGTTCTCGAGCACGAGGTTCGAAAGAGACAGAAGAGATGCCTCGACTTGGTGAGTCTCTTGAGCTCTGTTTTAGCTGCTTGAGCATCGCTCCTGAATCCCTGTGTCGTACTGCAGGAGAGCCAGCTGGTGGAGGAGCGCAGCAGGAATGAGCTGTTAGCGGAGGAGGCAGAACTCCTCAGGAGAAAAGCTCTGCTGCTTGACCAGGTGGATTTACTTTAGGTGTCAGGGAGGGGCTGGACATACTTTCCGTCCCCACCGAAGCTACGGAGGAAGATGTTTGTGTTGTGCTGCTTTTGGTTTCGAATGTGAGAGTAAATCGTGTCTCTGTGCGCCTCCAGTCTCGAGCTGAACATGAGGAGCTGAAAGAAGAGCTCTGTGAGTTGAGCGCTCAGCATCGTTCAGTACTGGAGGAAAACCAGCGACTTCGTGCAAAGCTGGAGAACCTAGAGCAGGTCCTGAAGGTACCACAGATGAAGCTAGAGTTGGAGAGCAGGTTCGGTGAAGAAAAGCCCCGAATGCTTTGACGCATGGCTGTGTTTGTGTGCAGCACATGCGTGAGGTGACTGAGCGCAGGCAGCAGCTGGAACTGGAGCACGATCAGGCTCTGGCCATCCTCAAGTTCAAGCAGGATGAACTCAAGAGACTCCAGCAGGTCAGTGCGGGAAATATTCCTCGTATGGAAATGTGCCTTTAGGATGAAACCGTTTCTGCATCAGGAAGTGACTTTAACGGTGGATCCGAAAGCTCTGCGGCATGTTGCTGTGGTTTTTACTCTTCAGAGACTCCGAGATGTTCTTAACCAGATTCTTCTTCACCATGGAGTTTAGTGCAGCTGCAGTGAGGCTCCCTGCCATTGGAAGGCGCTCATCTTAGCTTTTAGCACCTTATTCAGTTTACTAACGATAGCTGGTATTTGTTCATTTATAAACTTTATTTAGGAACATAACTGTTTACTCAACCATTACGTAGCTATTGATCTATTTCCAATTTATTTTCATTGATGTTCTTTAGCTATAGCCATTATTTCACTAATATTTAGCCGTTTGTTATCCATTAACAGCCTTTTATAATCATTATTTGACAATTGGAAGTAAATTATGTGTGAGCTCTCATGCCTGACCTTGTCGCTGGAGTTTATTGCGGCTGCAGTGTAGCTCCATGCCTTTAGATGGCTCTCAAGAACATCAGAGACACGTCCAGTGTTTCAGCAAGTCGTTTATTCTCTCTCTCTCTCTCTCTCTCTCTCTCTCTCTCTCTCTCTCTCTCTCTCTCTCTCTGTAATGTTATTCATTCTCTCTCTCTCTCTCTGTAATGTTATTCATTCTCTCTCTCTCTCTCTCTCTCTCTCTCTTTGCAGGCTCAGTTATTTGCCAAGCGTGAGCATGAAAGTGTGGTTCAGATGCTGGAGGTGAGGCTCCCACTGCTCTGTGTTTTCTTTTCAGGGGAAACGTGATGATAAACGTTTTCTCAGCTTTTCTTAAGCAAAGGGATTAAGTAAGTTTTGTGGTGAACTATTAAAGACGTAACTCCAGCTCCTGGAAAGCACACAGTGAGAGCAAACATGAAACTCTAGAATTCCATTAAAAGATGAACTGAGAGAGAACTTCGTTAAAAGCTCCGTTTTGTTCAAGAGAAGAATCGTCTGTTTTTGAAATCGTTCATCTGTTGCTGCCATGTTTTTCACATTTAAAGAGCTCTTATTTATATTTTCTCAGGATCTGGTTGAGTTCGTGTTGCACAGAGAGCTGGTAGAGTACTGTGTGATCACTTCCTGTTTGGTGTGCTGCACTTCCTCTCTCTCTTTAACTGAATCACTGTCGAGAGACCTGCAGAGGGCCCTGTCTGTCTACGAGTGCATCTGTTTGATACAGAGTTCACCCAGTTCTTTTGCACTTCCTGTGTTAGGCAGAAAGCTCTGTGTTGCTGTAGAACCTGAAACAGAGCTTCGAGTTACTTTGAAGTAACGTCATGTGTATAAGAGAGCAGTTTACTATAAGCTCTATCTTCAGGAGAGAAGTGCAGGAGATGGACCTGCAAAGTTCGAAATCCTCCTTTGAGTCTGAGCTGTCTGCTCCAGCTTGAAAAGGGTGTTTGAACCTCAGATTAGCCAAACGATGAACGAAGCTGAGGGAGTTCACAGCCATTAACTTCCAACGAGAGCCTGAAAACAAGGTTATTTTTGAACGGAGCCATGTCCCAACAGCTGAAATGATCTTTGTCACTCTTCAGCTCATGAAACTAAGCTCAGCATCAAACCTTTACATGCATTTCCTGATCGGATCCACTGGAGCATCTGACGCCGTCCTACTTGAATTATGCAGTGCGTGGGACTTTCTCGGCTGTTTCGGGACGCATGGGTTTGCCAGAAGGGTGCATCGAGAGAGCTTTGGGGACCGTCTCGGGTGACTCTTGTGGGTTATGGGGGGTCTCTGGATTCTCTTGGGGTTTCCAGAACTCATGAGGGTTTTCTCTGACAGTTTAATCAGAGATGTTCTAGATTTATCTGAAGTGTTTCTGATCTGATATGACACCCCCAACCCCTTTTCTCTCTCTCTCTCTTTGTTTCCTTTCCTATGCTTCATATCTTTGCTTGGACACTAACAAGAGTACACTGGATGGCATGCAGGTATCTAAACCTCTCACATCTTCTCCATTCCCCCTGAGAGAGTTTGTGAGTGTGGGTTTCCTGCAGTGTGTGCCGGAGCGTTTGTGTGGTTTGTGAAAGCTGTTTTTAAAGGCGCTCAAACCACAAGCACCAAACTCTTCACCATAGATGGAGCTTTTGCTTTGAAAAAACAATCCCTTCTAACAATAATTCAGAGGGTAACTGGGTTTTTAATAAGGTAATCACATTTTATTTGACACAAAACATAGAATGATCAGCATGTTTTCAGAGTAATTTCTCATCAATGGCTGACTTGTTTTTGCCATTGATTTATTTATTTTTTTTCAGTCAGACAGTCTGTGTGGGTCACGAAGCGCTCGAGTGTGTGTTTGTTTGCAGGAAAGAGAACCGCAGGACAGGAAGTGAAACTGTTTCACCCTCTCGACAGCTTTTACTGCACTTGAAATGAGCAAAAAGCTGCTAATGTTGCACTCCTCACCTCCATCTGTGTGTCATGTCAGGGCTGGTGACAACCTCACATCAAGCACTGAGGACACAAGCCGGCCTTGCTAATGAAACCGTGTAGAGCGGAGTCTGTGGTTGTTCAGATGGGGGTTTGATGTTAATTATCTCATTTGGCTAGAAATTCACACAGATCTCCTTTAAATATATTTATTTTGAAACGGATCAACAGCCTCCTCCTAAACAAGCAGCGGCGCTTGATGCGGAACGAGCTCAAAGTTAGGAATCCTCAGATCCTCAGACTCGTTTGCTCGGTGCCCTTGTGATCGAAAGAGAGTCGAATTTAAGCCAGTGACAAAGATTTATTGGTGATTCAGAAAGTTATCGGCAGTAAAGTGATTATAGACCCACAAATACGCCAAAGGCTGCAAACTATTTACCGGGAGGATAAGTTCTGACAAAACAAAACAGATACAAGCATGGGGCATCTATAGTGCTCTGAATAGTTGAACTTCCCAAACCCATTTTAAAATCAATAAAATGACACCGCTGGTTATTTATATTTTGTTTAAATAAGTGTTATAGACACACATGGGATAAATCATCAAAGTTTATTTCACTGGCTGATGTCTGTTTGCGTGTCACCTCGACTAGCGGATCAGCATTTTGTCATTCTGAGCATTCTGGGATTTTCATGTCTCTGCGTGTGTTTGCAGGCGAAGGTGCGTGACCTGGAGGACAAGTGTCGCAGTCAGAGCCAGCAGTTTGGGATGCTCTCGCAGGAACTGGATAAATTCCGGCTCCAAGCATCCAAGGCTGACGTGTCTGAGGCCGGTCTGCTCTCCGGTGCCAGCCTGACCCAGCTGACCAACGGAGTCATCCTGCCTGGCCAAGCCGGTGAGATTGAGCGCTTCTGACTCGATCCAGTTTGTTCTCTATTCCCTGTGATTATAATGAGACTTTTATTATGAAATATCTGATTTAGCGAAGAGTTTGTTTAGTGTGGGAAGGTTCTCGTTTCACTGGAGTTATGTTCTAGCATGACATAGCTCAGCGCGACTCGAGCGGTTGGTCGCATCTTGGTGAAGAACACGTAGATTTTTCGGAGCCCAGTATTTCCGTAAAGTCAATTCAGCCACAGTTATGATATGGGAACCACAAGAGGAGAGGTGGTGGTGCTCTCTTCCCTTTCTTGCTTAAAGCACACAATAATCCCTCTATGTACAACACCTTAAACCTGTGAAGAACGAGTGAAGCGCGGCTCATGCTAGCAGACTTTTCCTTTTCTAACTGGGATAAAAGTTCTAAAATGTGATTTTAACACAACATATTTGTTCAATAATACAAGACCCTCTGCTGATTTCAAACACAGACCAAAGATTTGATGCCAGGTTAATTCCAGAAAAACACGTTTAAATAAAAACTTTTGCACATGTTCATGCTGCACCTTTCATATAGCGATCAGCCGAGGGTCACTTTTCTATTTGTACAGAATGTTTGCTCGACTCAATGCAACAATTTTCATTTTTGTGTGAACCGTTGTACGCACCTTTGTCCCTGGCACAGATGCATCATGGGAAGATATCACCTTTTGGAGTCTGGAGGGCCATGAGTCCCTCTGCGAGGCGTCTGAGTCCGGTACAGTTATGCATGAGTCTGTGCATGACTTTCTGATCCATCAGCGCTCGAACAAACAGTTTTTCTTGTTTCCTTCAAACACGTGTAACAGGCTTACGTAATTATCCTGTGAACGATATCGCTTGAATCACGTTAGAGTTAGCAATCACTCGAGAACGGTTAGCATTCCTGATGGTGGGTCTGTGAGGATGGAGGGTTGCCAGATATTATGGTGTGATCGTGAAAACTGCCACGATGCACACGTTTACACCTGTAACTTTCAGTAAATGTTTCACATTAAAATATTGAAAAATACATAAATACATTTACTGCTTTTATCAAACGCGGTTTAATATTTAAAATAAAAAAACGTAAAAATAGAGCTTAGTCTCTGGATTTTTTTAATATCGGAAAAAAGCTTCTAAAAAGTGTTTGAACACAATAATATTGAGATCACTCTGCGGGGTTTAGGAAATACATTTTTACTGGGAATAAATCTCACACTTTTTCACTCGTTTACTGTTTTTGGTCAGAACCATCCAAGATTTCCCACCGAACAAAAACATTGAAGTAAAGCTGAGGAAAAATAAAGGAAATTCCTTGTTAAATTACAGAGTGTTTTTGTCTGTACTGTCTCTTTAAATCGTTTCCACTGTAACTCCACCCCTTCTGAGTGAGGAGGATATAATGAAGTGCTACAGTTGTGTTCCTGGTCGCTGTGAGAGGTTATATGAGCGCGAGTTGATTCGGGTGAATAAATGAGAGGCGGCTGAAGCTCGGACCGAGTCGTTGTAATCCCATTGACCAGGGTCATGACCCTGCTGCACAACCAAAGATTTGATGAACCACGCAGCCGTGTAACCCGCAGCTTACACATGCATGAGGTCATGCCCTTCACATCTGACTCTTTGGAAAATCTCTTTGTTTAATGTGAATTCATTATTTTTGATCTACTCTAATGTTATAAAATCCAGAAACAGGAAACATAGCGGGATTCAAAGCATGCTTTATTTCGGTTTGTGGGCTAAACATTTGGATTTTTTTTTTTAACTAACCACAGATACATCCATGCACTTTCCATCCTTTTCCCAATCATCTATCCATCTCCATCTGTCCATCCTCTCTCATCCCTCCTTATCCTATCAATTTTACCTATTCTAATGTCATCCATCCTTCTTTTCTCAATTTCAAACTATTTCTATTTCTCCGTTAACGTTATTATAATTCGAACCTTCATTCCAGGGAATTCATCCGTCCCAATCACATGATTCCCAGTCCAGATCCATCTTTTCCTCTAGTCTGTCCCATCAAATTTACTTTTATTTAGAATTCCAGTCCCTCCTCCTCGTCCAATCCTGTTCAAATCCATTCATCCAGGTTCCATCCATTATTTAATTTTACCCCATCCATCCCATCCATCCCAATACTCAACAGTCTTTCAATGCATTTCTATCTAATCAGATGACTTTATCCAATTCAATCTAATCCACCACCCAATCCATCCATCCAATTCATGTTTACAGTTCCCATGCCGTTCTTCCCAATCCTTCCTATTTCTGCTCCTCTCAGAATAAGATGAATGCGCATTAATCACATATTCCTCAATCCTTGCCATTGATTAATCCAGGTTGCCTCCTTCCCATTCAACTGCATCCGTTCCTCACAGCAGTATGCTTCCTAATCCGTGTCAAATTCGTTTTATCAGCCCACATTCACATCTTTTTCTATGTCCATTAATAATTTTTTTTTCATTCACTCTTCTCCATCATTCCATCAGTCGTCATGGTTGGTCACGGAGCTCCAGCTCTTGCGTCTGAAATGTTTGCTGTGGATCTTTTTTTTTTTAACATGCGGCGTGTTGCTTTTGCCGTCAGACTTGACCGCTCTGCTTCGGGCTGCTTCGACTCCTCACGCGGCTGAGCTCTCCCGTTCTGAACGCTCCTCACCCCTCATCAAACACAGAGAGCTTCCCTCCATCACGAGTGTGAAGACCAGCTCCTCCTCCTCCTCCAGGTCCCCCCACTCACAATCCCGCTCTCTGACCCACCTATCTCCAAGATCTGCCCAGAGCCCCCGGAAGAGCAGCCCAACACATGAGGTGAGACGGGTGGTTGGGTTTCGGACTTTTTCTGTAACATTAAACAAGTTCTCTCCATATTTTCATCTAGTGATTTTCATGTAAAGAATATTTTTGTAATTCAGCCAGATCTCGTCATCCAAGTGTTTTTGTTTGTGTTTCAGGTGGACACAGCGAGTGAGGTGGAGGAGCTGGACATCGATGTTCCTCCTGTCTCGTTTTCAGTCAGGAAAGCTGCAGCTAAGCTCCAGGTCTTCATCGCGCGCTACAGGTAAAATCAAGCATTGAGGTGGTTCTTTAAATGTTTGTGCATTACGTAAAAAAACTGTCTGATTGTTTTGTGAATGCAGTTATAATCCGTACGATGGTCCCAATGAGAACCCGGAGGTGGAGTTGCCGCTCACCGCTGGGGAGTACATTTACGTTTATGGGGACATGGACGACGATGGCTTTTATGAAGGTTAACACTTTTCTGTTTCACTCATGGATCTTTGTAGGACGCTCGGTAAATGAGCTCTCCCTGTTTTCTGTTAGGCGAGCTGATGGACGGCAGACGAGGCCTCGTTCCCTCAAATTTCATCGAGCTCATCTCAGATGAGGATTTCATGAGCTCACACGCTCATCAGCCCAGTGAAACATCCCATAATTCCTTCCAGGAGAGCAGTTTCCATAGCAACAGCGAGCGTTTGCATCAGCACCATGTTCGATTTGGCCAAAGTGTTGCCTCTGAGACGGTCACCTCTCCAAAAACCAACCCAAACCTGACTGCTGGCGTCCCGCTCACCAACGGCTTGGATCTGGACCTGGAGGAGCCCGGGGTGGACTCTGTGCCTTTCCCCCGAAAACTGGCGCTAATCAAGCAGCTAGCGAAGAGTGTTATCGTTAGCTGGGAGGCTCCGCTGGTCCCAGCTGGATGGGGGTCTGTTTTTAGTTATAATGTCTATGTTGATCAGGAATTGAGGCTCAGTGTGCCATTCGGTGCCCAGACGAAAGCCGTGCTTGAGCGCTTGGAACTGACACAAAGGGCATATCGGGTTTCGGTGCAGTGCCTGACTGATCACGGGAATTCGGATCAGTTACGATGCTCAATGTTGGTTGGACGGGATGTTTGCGTGGCGCCAACTCATCTGCGGGTTGACAAGGTGACCTCCAGCTCGGCGAGCCTGACCTGGATGCCTAGCAACAGTAACTATGTACACATCGTGTCTCTGAACGAGGAGGAGTGTGAGCTGGTGAAGGCTGGCTGTTATTGGCTGAGCCTGAGTCACCTGACTCCCAGCATGCATTACAGTGTGAAGGTGGAGGCACGGCCCCCCCGCACCGCCTGGGAGCTGTCACCTGAATGCAGAGACAAGAAAAGCACGATCACCGCCTTCACCACCCTTGCTGCAGGTGAGAAGCAGGAGTCTCTTATTGTACTTTCTACGGTTTCAAATTCACTTTATATTTGGATCGTGTGCTCCTCCCCCAGGGCCTCCGGATGCTCCTCTGGATGTGCAGTTGGAGCAGGGTCCATCTCCAGGCATTGCTCAGATAAGCTGGCTACCAGTCACCATCGACGCTACTGGGACTTCCAACGGAGTCCCGGTCACTGGCTACAGCATCTATGTTGACAAGAGAAAGGTCTTAACTTCATCACTAATGTCTCTAGAGTTCAGGGCAGAACAACCAATCAAAGCTCAGTTTCTGTTCCCCGTTTGTTTTATCTCTAATTAAATCCGGCCCCTAATTCACCAAAGCATCCCGGCACACAGCTATGGGGCAAACTCAGTGAGCATGGAAACAAACGGTGGTAACTACGGAGGACAGGGCTTAGTGATCGACGGTATCTTGAAAATGGTAACTAGGGGGTTTGAGGCGTAGATCATGATAACCTGCACCAAATCACCAAAATATTTTTGGCTGAATCATCTTTCCTGTTCCCCATCAGGTATTGGAGGTGTCGTCCCCCACGGCAGGCAGTGCTCTGATTGGTCCATCTCAGATCCAGACCTTGCAGGCTGCTCGTGAACTGACTGTACGCACCATGTCAGCGTCTGGAGAGTCCGTGGACTCTTTGCCGGTAAATATCCCCGCCAAATTGCCTGCCATCATGTCCGGTGCCTCACTGCCTCAGTGCCAGTCTGTGCCAGCCACCAGTGCCAATCTGGAACCTGCTGCCTGTGCCACATCTCTCTCTGCTGCCAAAACCACCTTTCTGCCACAAGACGCTCCACTGGATGAACACTCTACCGGCTCGGTTCAGGAAACCAATGTGAATTCTCCCAAAGCAGTTGTTCAAGAAATGCCTCCATCATCTGTGTCCTATGTAGAAGCCTGGGCAAGCCATACAGCTAACGCCCTGTCGATGGGCACAATGGCAGCACAGGAAGCACCGCCAGCACGTGCCTCACACACTGATCCAATGGTGAGTCAAGCCAAATTCTCTAAATAGATTCTCTATAAGATACTGAATAGACGTCAGTAAAGCTTCATAACGGTAGACGTTATTTTGTCTATCCTCAGGTGAGTGTGTCTCGTTCCATGGTCTCCCCAGCACCTGTGGCCAGGCCTCCTGCAGCTCCAACACCCTCTATGCCTGCACATGTTCCCTTAGCCACCCCGGGTGCCATCTCTGCTCCAGTGGCTGTGGCGGTGCCAGCACCCTCCACCATCCCCATGCCCACACCCCCAGTTTCACCTGTTGTTGTACCTGTTTCCATGCCATTACAGTCCGCTGGGAAGCACAGTAGAGACACACACAGTCCGGGAGCCCAGCGTCCTGTAGCATCTCTCTCAGACTTCTTGGAGAACGCTTGTGACAAACTTCAAACACCTCCACCCACCTCCACCAGCCCCCAAATGAATGCCCCGCCTGGAAAAGACCCTCTTGAGGCCCCATCTCCGCACCCACTGAGACCCCCTGCTCAGTCACCCTTTGAATCTGAGACTGAGGAGGACAGAGAAAACACAAGGCTCGTGTCCATCGAGGAGTTCCTGCGGCCTACACCTGTGCCTCAAATCAAGGTAATGTTCCTCGGATTGATTGCTGTGCATTACCTGAACCCCAGGGCAGTGTGTTCGCTTGGCAAATTTGGCTACTGGATAAAATCAGAGCTTTGTGAGCTGTGCTTAAAGATGTTTTACCTGTACTAGTGCTAGGCTGCAACCTCAAAAGCTACTCGGAAATATTTAAGTTTTCATCAACTGGGACAAGTTTAATGGAGAAGTACAGAGATGGTCAGAAGGAGCTTCACTGCGTCTTTGTGGATTTAGAAAAAGCGTATGACAGGGTGCCGAGAGAGGAGCTATGGTCCTGTATGGGGAGGTCAGGAGTGGCAGAGAAGTACGGCAGAGTAGTTCAGGATATGTATGAGAGAAGTAAGACAGCAGTGAGATGTGCTGTAGGTCAGACAAAGGAGTTCAAAGTGGAGGTGGGGCTACATCAAGGATCAGCTTTGAGTCCCTTCTTATTTGCTATGGTGATGGACAGGTTGACAGATGAGGTCAGACAGGAATCTCCGTGGACAATGATGTTTGCAGATGACATTGTGATTTGTAGTGAAAGCAGAGAGCAGGTGGAGGAAAACCTGGAAAGTTGGAGGTCAGCTCTAGAAAGAAGAGGAATGAAAGTCAGTCGCAGCAAGACAGAATACATGTGTTTGAACGAGAGGGAGGGAAACAGAACAGTGAGGTTACAGGGGGCTGAGGTCAAGAAGGTGCAGGAGTTTAGGTATTTGGGGTCAACAGTCCAGTGTGACGGGGAGTGTGGAAAAGAGGTGAAGAGACGAGTGCAGGCAGGTTGGAGTGGGTGGAGAAAGTGTCAGGGGTGTTGTGTGACAGAAGAGTGTCAGCAAGAATCAAATGAAAGGTGTACAGAACAGTTGTGAGACCAGCGATGATGTATGGGTTGGAGACTGTGGCAGTGAGGAAGAGACAAGAGGCAGAGCTGGAAGTAGCAGAGATGAGGATGTTGAGGTTCAGTTTAGGAGTGACGAGGATGGACAAGATTAGGAACGAGCTCATCAGAGGGACAGCTCAGGTTGGTTGTTTTGGAGACAAAGTCAGAGAGGCCAGGTTGAGATGGTTTGGACATGTGCAGAGGAGGGATACTGGTTATATTGGTAGAAGGATGTTGGAGATGGAGATGCCAGGCAAGAGGTCAAGCGGAAGACCAAAGAGGAGATATATGGATGTGCTGAAAGAGGACATGAAGGTAGTTGGTGCAAGAGTAAAGGATACTGAGGACAGAGTTAGGTGAAAACGGATGATTCGCTGTGGCGACCCCTAAACTGGGAACAGCCGAAAGGAAAAGAAGAAGATCAACTGGGACAAGGTCGTGCTTGGATTAATGTGCTGCCGGTGAAAGCAATTGAAGTGCTGTTCATTTCCAGCAGTTCGTTAAATCCACTTAAACCCAGATCAAATATCCTAAAGATCAAAGATTTCAGGTGATTAATAATTTCAGGTGTCCCCCAGGGCTCAGTTTTGGGTCCCCTCATATTCCTTACTTCAGTTCCTGCTCTTCGCTTCAGGTTTATGCTGGTGGCCTTATGGACCCTCCTCCAGACTACCATGGGGAGAGCAGTCGGTCTGACCTGTCTGACATTCTGGAGGAAGAGGAGGAAGACTTGTACTCTGAGCCAATCGGTGACGTTTCTTCCAGAGGTTACAGCATGGCTCCTACTGGCAGGGTATGCTCATGAACTCTTTGATGTGTCTCTGGTAATGTTTTTGTGAAATGTAAACTTAATTTCGGTTTTGTAGTCATTTTGACTTCTCTGCAGTTCCCGTTCATTATTGTTGTTTCAGTTCTTTCTGTTCTCATGTTTCCTTAATTTGAACATACTTTTCTTTTCTTCTGTTTTCAACCCAACAACTGTTTTCACTCAATATTTCCTTTGCCAATATCTCTATCGCCTCGTGCCTAACTACCAATTGCTCCGTATCAACCCCAGTCTACAATGTGGGAAACTGACAGTGATGAAGAAGTTTTGGAGAAGATCATTAAGCTCCCCCCTCAGGCCTACCGTAACAAGCAACTCTTCAGTATCCCTGAAGTCACCGATGAGGAAGACAACACTGAGTCGGAGCACCACCCTAGAGCTTCCAGAGTCCGGGCCTCTTCTGGCAAGCTCCAGCAAAGTGGACATTTCCCCTATCACCACAGTCATGGACATAAAACCGAACCTGAAAAGTCTCTAGTAAGATACAAAGAGACAGCGCCAGTCAAGTCTAGACCCAGAGTGCACTACGCAGACACGGTAGACACAATAAACTACCCGAAAGCAGAGGAGCTGGATTTGGCATCTGGGAGTAGCATGTATGCTAGGCCTAGTTCTGGAAGCCTAGTTTTGCGCCGGACTACACAAAAAGCACTGGGAGACAGACTCAGGAGGGAGGCTCTACTACGCAGCCAAATGTCCTTAGAGCCCCATGGTATGGTTGCTTCCCCAGGAACCTCACAGGGATCGTATCTAGTTAGCAAGACTGTGCATCGTGTCAAGTCACCAACCGGGCCTTCAACAGAGATTGATGTAGAGTATGGCACAGATAATGATGAGGAGCCTCAGCTCTTTGACCCTGGGGAAGTGGTGTTGGAGCAGATGAGCTCTGAATGGTGGGTGGAGGGTGGTAGCAACGAGTACCACCAACTTCCACCGATAGGCAGATCTCAGCCAGAGCTGCCTTCAAGCTGCCGCTCATGGGTGGGTACTTTGTTCTCCATCCATCCTTCCTTGTCCAACCATGTTGTGTTGCAGTTATCATTCCTCCAGGAGCCCTGTACGGAAAAACTCCCATCCCTTTAGAATAGGGTTGATACCTTATGTATCACAAGCCCATCTTACCATGAATGCAGAAGGTTCAAGCCGTGTCCGTGGTGTGATCCTCTGCTCTTGCTGTATGTAGCTATTGTCATTGCTTTGTGCACTTCCTGCGTGTCCTAGAGCTTGGTTTAAACGCTGCTTTCGTCTGGGCTGAGGGCTTTTTCATTGAATAGAGGAACTTAAGCTTGTGCATCTCAACAAACCGAGCCAACAGCTCTTATCTTTCACCTCTGAAGCCAGAATCCCGTTTCTCTCAAGTGTTTCCTGCTGGCTACAATACGTCCTGAAGGTTGGCAGCAAATTGGAATCTGAAAGTTAAACGGACCTCAATCTGAGCCCTGAGGGACACCGCTATTCAATGGAATTACCCTCCTCCCAATTATTTCTTCTCCTGTTTTTTTTCTCCTTCTAATCATTCTCATTTACCTCTTCCCATTGTTTTTGTTATTTTCAAATTCCTTTCCCTCATTCTTCTTCTCTTGTTACTCTCTTAATTGCATTTCCTCCTCATTTTTCTTCTTTTCTTTTCCTCTTCATTATTCTTCTCCTTTTATTTATCCACTTCAACCTCTACTTTTCATCTGCTTCCTTTTCTTCTCTTGATTCTCATTGATTCTCTTTCTCCTTTTCTGCTCATTCTTCTTCTTGTTCTTCAGCTGATTTTCATCCCTTTTCTTGAGTTTTGTACTTTTCTTCTCATTATTTTTCACCACAACTTCATCCTTCTACACATTCACCTGATCATTCCTTTTTTTCTCTTCGTTTTGATCCTTTCCTCCAATTGTTCCCTTCTCCTCCTTATTCTTCTCTTTAATTTACCCCTTCTCTTTTGCCATCTTCTTCTTCTTCTTGTTCTTCTCCTCTTCTCCAGTTGAAGCTCTATAACCAAGTGACCAGAGTACATAAAAAAATGTGAAAAATATGAAACCAATCTGAAGCTGGAGAGGAGGCTGAACCATCGTGAACCACATTCGAAACTTTCGTAAATCATTAAAGCCTTTTGTGTAAATGCCATACGCTGTGAGGAAATACTTTTTAAAGTTTAGCTTTTTCCCATAGACTTTTACTGGGTGGTAATCATTCTGCAGCCAGGGCCGTGGGGGGGGCTCACCGCGGCTTCACTACACAAAAATAAATAAACGTGTCTTCTGAGCTTGGGAGATGTAAGAAAAGCTAATTTAAAAAAAAGCAATGTTTCCTAGAATAAAGTGCTGTAATGACCCTGGAGGGAAATCAAGGAGTGTAGTGTCTCCTTCTCGTAGACCTCTCACTCGTTTCTTCCCCTAACTGTCTGTTTCTCTCCACTCAGGAGTCTGGAGGAAGAGAGGCAGCGCTGCCGGATCCTGGGGCCGTGTGGTGCGACAACCCTCCGAAATCAGCAGGGAGGCTGCACAGAGGTCAGTCTCACTTCCTGCGTCTTCTAGCAGATTAACTCTAGACAGATCATCGTTGCTTCGGAGGAAGTGGCCCCGTTAAAATAGCTTGGAAGATACTCGACTCTGTTGGGTCGACAAGAGTCAAGCGCGATCCAAACAAACTGTTATCCACTTAAGCAATCGTCTCTACCAGTGTCGAGCTCCTGCTGCGTTTCAGAGCGCACAAAAGCAATGGCAGCAGAGACGTGTCCGTTAATGATTGCATTTTATAATAACGTTACTAATGCTGATTTGATGCGTGCGCGTGCATTCACCGAGAGGGTCATTCGTTGGCCTGGTGGTTCCTAGAATGCCACACGCACTACCAAACTTTGGAAGGGCTTTGGCACCGTATCAACGGCACAGCAGTTGGTCGTTTAGCAGTTGCTGTGGAATTTCCACGGACCCGAGGCTGACGATGTGCCTCTAAAGTGTTTGGGTTCACTCCGTCTCTACATGTGTGACCTCTGCTCGTGAAGAGCGCTCCTCTGCTCGCGGCTCTGCTGCTGACTGTTGCTGCAGATGGTCGTGATCCTGGTGTAATGAGATGAGCGCATCTCGCTGCTGGGGCTTAGCACAGAAACACACGAGACGCACAGTACCTACGAGCACGGGATTAAACCTAAAGTGTTTCACAGGAGAGCGATCTGATGTCACTGACGGATGCACACCGGAACAAACCCAGTCATACTTTTTCTGTTCTGCATTTGTCTTTCTTTCTTTCTTTCTTTTTTTACTGTGTAAAATTTTCGCATCTGGCAGACGCTTTTATCTCATTTGAAAGAATGAACACATTTCTTTATCAGTTCTTGCTTTCCCTGGGAGTCACATGACCTTTGTGATGTTAGCTCTACGAACCGAGTCACAGGAGCTTGTTTTTTTTACGTCTGGATTTCGGTGGAGTTCAGAGATGCCATGAAGCGTGATTCACAGTAAATTATGAGGAGCTTTGCAAACGAAGTTCTCATGAAAGTCCTGGACTCTTCATCTCCTCCACCTGCTGTCGTTTTTTACAAAATGTTCATCTCCATTAGGATTCTCAGATCTGCTGTGTTCAGAGATCAACCGTTGAGCCTGAGCTCCACAGGATGCAGTGGAGCTGCTGAAGATGTTCTTTCACGGTGGATGTTCTTTTAGTTGGCACCTGCAGACTTTCTCTTCTAGCTCTCAAATAGAGGCAGCAGATGCTGCTTTTTTAATTATTTTAACAAAATGATCCAAAAGGGTTAAAACTAAACCATTTTTATTCTCTACAAAGAATAATTGAATAAACGTCTACAGTGGTATGCAAAAGTTTGTGCACCCCATGTAAATGTTCCTGATGTTCTGTTATAGATCATCAGTAATTTCAGTTAAATGAATCATACAGGAGACAGATATTCGAGAAGTGATATAAAGTTTTTTACTGCAGGATTGTCAGTAGTAGCTTTATTCAGTTGTGCGGCGTTTGAGACAGTGGGAGGAAAATACTTCTGCACCTTCCCTCACAAAACATTTTTGCATGCTCTCGAAAGCTCACAAATAGTTCTGACAATCACTTCCTGTTTTCACTGCAGCGTTTTCATCACTTTGATCTTATATATGAACATCTGCACGGTCCTGTTCTTTCTAAAAGTAGACCTTCATCATCACATCCATCTGAATTTTTCCCGGCCTACGATCGATACCCGTGAAGTTCTCCTCAATGAACACGGAGAACCTTTGCCTTTTTAAGAACTTGTCGAATCATTGCCTTGAACTAAGCATAAACCTCATATTTCTACAGGATTACAAGCGTAAAAGGTTAGTGTAGCTTGTGTAAACACTGAACAGGAAGTGGTTGGATGAAAAGAAACCCTCTTTTCGTTCCCCACCACAATGTCCTTTTCGGGGCTCCGTAGTTTCAAATGCTCTGTTCATGTAAGTGTAGTTCCCCGTCACACGTTTTTCCCCTGGTTACACTAAGCTTGCGTCTCTGCCCAGTTAAATTCCAATACTCCAGGCCTGGCTGTACCCAATAAAGTGGCCGCTGGGCATAGTTTGGAAGCAGAAATCCCTCTAGCTTCACCGCTGCGGCACCTGCAGTACGGTGCTTGTGTGAGTGGCTCATAGCAGCTTAGGATCAGCAGGTTTTATCTTGATTACCTCAGTTAAGGGCACGCCTGGGCCGTACCATTGTGCTTTCCTGCCGGGGAACGCAGCAGATTGTCACAGACCCGATATCTACCATCATGAGGATGAGGCCTTTACCCCACCCCCCGCCCCCCTCACGGCCCCCCTGATCGAGCTCTGCTCCGGGCTCCACCAGCAGTGGATCACAAGCTTCCAGACAGATGGGGAGCTCTCCGTCAGTTTCATTAGTTCCTAGTGTTTTGTTTTTATGTTGTGTTTTTTCTAATGGAATGCATTTTTCTGTAGAAACTATTTGTTGAAAAGCGTCATTTTCCTTCAATGGTAATAAACTAAAAAGTTTATTTCTAGTTAATGAACATAATGTCAGCATGCTGTTTCTGATTTTATAAAAGCTGTGGCTCAAAAGCAGCAAAGTGTATTGTGCCAACGTCTCACAGATGAGTTTATAAAAAAAGAAGAGCTTCAGGTTTACTGGATATTCACACACTGACCATCTAAACCTTTGTGTGTTTTTATAACTCTATGCATAAAAAGTGTCTCATTTGATCTAATGACATGTTTTCTCCCACTTTTACAATATGCTAATATTTTTAGCACAAGTCCATAGCTTTTTACATGGAAAACATTAGCATCATGGCTATCTGTGTTTTTACCTCCTATACAGCTCAGTGGGTCCTCCAAAACAAATGTTTTTACTCATAGTTAAAGCAAATAAAATTAAAAAAAAGCTATAAAATAATCACAATATGTTTAAGCCCAAAGAACAGAAAAACTGAAAAAGGAATACTAAATAAATCTGGATTGGTTTCACACTCGGATGGAAAAACATAAAGGAACCTTTTGTTGCATCAATGAACCGCTGATTTTTTTTATATTTAAACTAATGTTTAAATCTTCATCATGATTAAATTCTCTTGTAGCTCTTCTATTTGCATTTAGTTTTGCAGCTTGATAAAAGGAAGAGAAGTTCTCTCTAACGTTGAAATTATTTTGTTGTGCTGCAGAGTCTCGAGTGTCTGGAGAAAACGAGCTGCGGATCTTTGTCGCTCTCTTCCCGTACGATCCCACCATCATGTCTCCCAACCCTGACGCGGCCGAGGAGGAGCTTCCTTTTAAAGAAGGGCAGATCATCAAGGTTCGACACTCTTTCAGGCAGCGTTTGCTCAGATTCTACGATTGCTCTGCGAGGATCTGTCTCTAATCTGCAGGTGTTTGGAGATAAGGATGCGGACGGGTTCTACCGGGGTGAGGCGGGAGGCCGTCGCGGCTTCGTTCCTTGTAATATGGTTTCAGAGATCCAGGTGGAGGATGAGGAGACTCGGGAACAGCTCCTGATGCAGGGTTTCATCTCTACAGAGGCGCCCATGGACAACCTAGGTGTGTTTCCAGGCTGCAGTAAATCCTTACATGTTGTGATGTGCATCTTGCTGACAGAAATTGACCTTGGGAGTCAGGTGTTGTGCGTTGTTTGTCTTAAAGGTAAAGATCATAATTTTATCCTCAGAAAAGACAAGATAATTCTTTATTAATCCCGAAGGAAATTATTTTTCCAGTGACTGCTTGTATAAAAAAATATAAATATACAAATACAAGAAGAAATTTAGAAAATGAAAGTAAATATAATGAGCTATAAAACTCGGATGTACTATAAGGACAGACATACAAGAGAATAAATAAAAATATATAGAGAACTAGCAACTATCAACTTTACGAAAAGGTGTTGAATTATTGATATTGCACATATAGTTATTGCACGGTTTATATATTGCAGGACATGATAAGGCTTTGTTGATGATGCTGTCTGTCATGACAGCACCTGAATTAAGGGGGAAGAGTTGTACAGTCTGATTGCCATAGGTATAAAGGACGTCCTGTGGTGTTCGGTTCGGTTTGGCAGTCTCAGTCTGTGGCTGAATGTGCTTCTGTGTGACATCAGTGTCTCATGTAGGGGATGTGATATATTGTACATAATGCTGAGAAGTTTCTTCAGCATCCTCCTTGAATGTTAAACATGTTCATATTGGACAGTGAAACGGAAACATCTTCCAGTCTAGTGCTGCTGGTGATGTCTCTGACCCAATCTGACGGTGCACTGGCTCCAAAAGGATATTCGAACCCTACATTTGGTGTTTCAGTTTCACTGTCCAGCCCCTGTGTGAGGATATATGCAAACCCTCCGCTCATTATAGCGATGAGCTGCATCGTTGGTTTTCACTGTTCGTTTCGAATCATGAAGCTTGGTTCATGTTACAGCAGCAAATGCAGATTCCCAGAATGCTTTGCTGCAGCAGATCTCATGCTAACGCTAGCTCTGGTGGCTGTGATCTGTCTGGGTTCTTGTGCTGTGTACCAATTCTCTGTCTGCTCCTTATCTTTGATCTTCACTTGTTACGTTTCTGCACTGCCTCCTTCACATCTTTACTTCCTTCTTTACATCTTTTCTTCTTTACTTCTTTCTTTACGTTTTATGCACTTGCATGCCTCCCAACTTCCTTCATTTCTCCCTAATTTATTTTCATCTTTTCTTACTTCCTTACTCTCTTTCTTCTTCCTTTTATTGTTTTTTATCACTTCCTTATTCCCTTCTTTAGATTTATTTCCTGCTTCCTCACATTAATTTTAAAGTTTATCCCCGGTTGCTTCCATCTGCATTTCTTCACTTCCTCCTTAACTACTGCACTTCCTGTTAACTTTCTCCATTCTTAACTGTTTGCATACTTACTTCCTTCCTTAAGTTAATCCTTTTCTTATAACTTCCTTCATTGCGTTCCAGCTCAAGGAAAACGTTGCATGCACTGACTAACATCCCAGCGAATCTCAGTTTTTCTAAAGGGGGCGGGGCTTAGCGATAGCTGCATTGGTACTCAGCAGTGGTTTTTGTTTTCTGTTGGCTCCTCGTTCATTCTTGTCTGCTCCCTGTCTTGTGTTTCCCTGTATCGATGTTGTAAAGACTTCTGCACTCATGCTCCGCTTCCTCGCCGTTCCACCGCGCCGCCCAAACCCAGACGCTCCAGGAAAGGTGCGTGAGGCACTGGCTTTTCCCTCCTGCTCTGCTTTGCTCCCATCTGCCCTCTTCTGCATGTTTGTTGTGGAAAGATTAGTTTGAAACACTGAAATATCTGTTGTGCTATCTTTGGTTCCAAACGTATCTTGTTTGAGTTTAAAGCTGCCGTTCACACTGAAAAATCTTTAAAAATCTCAGGGTTGTTTGTCCTTCATGAACTTTTGCGCAGCTTGACTCAACATCACCCCTCAGCGCTGCGGTGCATGACGGAGTGCATGCTACAGGACTGAACTCATGCATTTCAAACCTTTTCTGCTTCTAACAATAACGAGCTCTGTGCGTATCGTAACATTATATTTATTACAACCCTCTGTGTGATCTGGTCAAGTCTTCAGCCAGCCAATCAGATCGGGTCTAACTTTTTGCTCCTCCCCTTTCTCAGTGGAGTCAGCAGATGTGTGGGACTCCCCATCCACACTGGACTCCTCCAGCAAAGGTTTGACTCCTCCTTTGGTTCCAGATGCATGATTGGGGATGGTGCATGACTGACCTTTCTCCGTTCTAACCGTTGAATCTTTTAGTTTTTTCTCCTTGCGTGCTGTGATTGGATCTGTGTAATCTTTTACTCTCGTAATCTGCTCATCCAGCTCCACAGAAAAACAGTTTTCACTAGTGCCTCTCGAGCTCACGCCGTCCACTCATCAGTGATGCCTGTGTTCTGCAAAATAAAAGTCTTAAAAAACAAACTCTTTAAAAGATGTCTTTTTTTTTAAACAAAAACCCACTTCAAACGCAGACCGAACCAGAAGTGTGATCCGGAACGATCGTGATGTTCTTTAAAGGTGTTGTTTATCTCTGTGTAGATCTGAGCCGGTCTGCTGCACCAGTGGAAAGAACCAAACCCCGGCGGATGGTGGCCATCTTTGATTACGACCCCAGAGAAAGCTCGCCCAACACTGACATCGAGGTGAGGGAGGGGCCACTGTTGGTCCGTCTCAGAATTAGCGCTCTACTGAGATTTATTATTAATAGTGCTGTCAATCGACTAAAAAAAACATGTAATTAATCACACATTTTTTTGCTATATGGATATGTAAAAGTAAAATGTAAATAATTAATGTTTAAATTTCAAATCTGATTGTTTATTGAAATTTTGGTTTAGCTTGTAACACTGAAAACAACATTCCTGCAATAAACCATCAGTATCCTAATTAACTGTTGACTTGAAATCCATATTTATTACAATTTATTGATCACAAAAACAAGTACCGGTAATAAAAAACAGAAAACATATAAGACAATCGTATGGAAGACCTGAATAACATAAGACCTCTCCAAAGGAGGAGGAATACACTAAACTAAAGGAAGGAGTGACCATGAACTCCCTATAGTCACATGGAAGGTGATGAACGATGGTCGTGGTTTTGTTTTTGTAATATCTATGTGTTAAACATTCTGTTGTTCAGGCGGAACTGACCTTCAGTGCAGGAGATGTCATCTATGTGTTCGGAGACATGGATGATGATGGATTCTACTATGTGAGTTTCATCTCTTAATTTTCATTGATCAAATTGGATTAAAAACATAGTGTTTAGCATTCTCGCTCCGCAAATCTGACGGAATGTAACCTGTGATTCATGTATGAAACACAAATGGAACGTAGAGGGAACTTTTAATTATGGTGTTGCTTTTTTAATTTCAGATTAACTCCATACATGAGTGTTTTTATTAAATTAATATAAATACAGTTGTGTGTTTTTCCTGTTTCATGTGCCACTTGTTTGCAATTAGTTTTCTATGTTCCACATTGGTTCCAAATGTTTTGCATTTGCTTTCATACCTTGTGTTTCATTTGTTCCAATCAGTGTACATCAGTTTCATACGGTACATGTTTCATTGCTTCCACATGTTCCAAACTTGTGTTTCATCATGTGTTCCAATTTTGTGCCAATAGTTTGCCAAAATAATTGTTCCAGTTGTTATTCACTGAGACATACATTGATCATATGGACACAAGGAACCGGTAATGTATGAACCTAATGTAAATTTCGACGTTTCATGCATTTCCTGTTCAATATATTCCACATCCTCCATTAGTTTCATAAAAAGTTGATTCTTTATTCATATCATTTGTTTCAAATGTTCAAAAAGTCATTCTTTGTTTCATACTTCACATGTTTTATTTGCGTTTCGTATGTTCCATGAGTGTAATCTTTGAGGCATATATTTATTTGCAAATAATCATCTTGTTTTTATAGTGTGACGGACAGAATGAACAGATCATTAAATTAAATAACAAGACATTTAATTATGTTCTTTCTTTCAATTGTTCTTTTTTCCCACATTTGGGACCGAAACAAAATGCTAGTGAAAGAACCAACACAACAGTGAAGCCACAAAACGTGAAACAAGCGTGAAAAAAATAGCTTTAAATAGTTTCCGTTCTCAGTGTGTTCAATAGTTTTCAAGCAAATTCTAACAATGAAATCCGCAGCACTGCTTGATTGCTTCATCTGTGTTTGTTCAGGCTGATCTGAATGGACACAAAGGTCTCGTACCTTCAAACTTCCTCCAGGCTTTTCCAGAGACAGAAGAGGAGGCGGTCCGGACGGATCATACGGTGACAGAGAGTCGGAGAGATTCCCAGGTATGAGTTTGTGTTTGCCATGTTTCTCGTGGATTGCATGCCTTCTCTAATGCTCTCCGCCATCCATCCATCCATCCATCCATCCATCCATCCATCCATCCATGAACTGCACTGTTCTCTCCACCCGTCTCTTGTTCTGCATGTGTTCTTATGTGTGTTCTTATTTTTGCATGGTTCTTGCAGAAGCAAAGGAGAGGTGTTCACTTTAAACAGTGACCGTAAGTGTTTCAGAGATCTGACCTCAAGCAAACCCCCCCGTTGAACCCCTTTAATCTCACATTAACGGTTTAAACAAAGGAATCCCTCTGGTTTTCTAGCTTAGAAATAGACCTTTCACCTAAGAACATTATCCCTATGTTTATTATGTTTAGAGTCCAAGGTTCCGAGGTTATTTGTCGTGTTGAACACAAAGGTAGAGCCTTCCTGGAGACGGTAGATGTTTGAATCCTGTTCACTGCTCGTCTCTTCCACACAGGTGAACCAGAGCGAGTCGTCTGACCTTCTCATGAGCTCTTCTCTACCTGAACCAGATCCAAACCCAGCATCAGACTCTCTGCAAAATCCAACCCCGGGTCTGTCTAATCCAGATGTTACAGCTTTCCCAGAAACAGAATCAAAATGTGGACTGGATTTTGAAAAAAATTCTGATCTGGATCTTAAGCAAATTGTAACACCCATTTCATCTCATCCAGAACCAGATGTAAAAGCTGGACCGGATTGTGAAGAGAAGGAATCTGTGAACTCATCTCTTCCAGAACCAGGTTCAAAATCTGAACCGGATTACCAGCAGAAACCAACTCCGAGCTCCTCTGCGTGTGTTGAGCCTCCACTCCCTGAAAAAAAGAAGAGGAGTTTCTTCTCTAAAGGAAGGAAGCTTTTCAAGAAACTGGGATCTAACAAAAAGGAGTAACTGTGAGCAGGAATCTGCATTTAGCACTTTTTTTATGCTTTACTGAGCCCATCTGAACCGGATCCGGATCCACTATGCCGCACACCTGCTTGAACCAGAACAAGATTCAAACATTTGATTGAAATGGACACAGTTTTCAAGATAAACTGATCCAAAGCTTCTGCCAGTTCCATGTTTTGTTTATTCAAAATCTTGTGATGTCAATGTTAAATAGTCCAAAGCATTCAAATAATGGACAAGACCAGGCTGCCAGGAATGGATTTAGATCAAATTATTATCAGATGAAATGATCCTATGTCTGTTATAAAACCTGGACTGGATTCCTAGGGAAAACTATATTTGAGCTCAACTCATCCCAATGCACGTACAAAACCTGGACTGGATCATTGGATAACTCTGTACAGAAGCGCAAGTTCAAATTTGATTTTAAAAATGATGGAGCTCGTACCAAGCAGAAGCAAACTGTGAGAGAACAACGTGTTTGACTTCATTCTTTCTGTGAAAGATTCTCTTCAGAAAACGGAGATCTACCCGGAAACAGTGAGCACGGATGGATGTGGAGTTTGCACTTTTGCATTTTTGTGTGTCTTTGTCGTGAGAAAGTGAACGTTTGGAAATTTGTTTCACTTTGTTACCAGCGATACTTTGGCAATACTTGGATGAATAAACAATAACGAGTTGTTTATGCGTCAATGTCAGGAGCTCGTGTCCGTTTTTACAATTACCATCATCAGAAGTCAAGCAGAGTAAACACTGGTAAACTGTGAAAATAAAAGTGTTTCAGGCTACAAACCACTCTATACCGTATCTAAATATGAAGAAGTCCTTAATTATTTACAAGCATGAAAACCCTCAGAAGAGTGGGAGCTATGCTAACCAGTAACCAACCCTGCTGCTAATTAGCTTTTTTTTGGCTGAATATCTCTCTTCCACTTCCTCTTCCTCTCTCTGACTTCACGGAATGACGCCTCTGAGCTTTTTATAGCATTGTCGTCTGTTAGGAACCATCGCTTTATCTGCTCTCTCTCTCTCTCTCTCTCTCTCTCTCTCTCTCTCTCTCTCTAAACCTAGAGATCTGGTAATGAACGGATCTTTGGTTTGAGAGAGTCTTACGAAATGCTTTTCTTTTTCTCTGATGTACACAGCGTCTCTCAAAGGAATCGTGCCGTGGCTAGTTTCTCTTTCACGTGATTGAAATCAGCGGCGTGTTAGAGACACAGAGCGTTGTGGTTGGTTTACTGTCGGAATAAACATTTCAGAGCTAAATGCTGAGATCACCAAAACAGTGTCCAGGTTCATTCTCAGTGTTATTTAAATACTTTTATTTAAATCATGCGTTGTTGCATGCAGATGGAGAGCTGAAAGGGTCAAAACTCTGTAGATAATACACCATTAAATATTTTACTTTCTGTGAAAAAATTATTTACATTTTTAACTTATTTAAGTCTTATTTTTTATCATTTTTATTTTTTAAGGTTATGTTAGTCAGTGCTGTCAGAAAAGTAGTGTCTAAAAGCTCCCTCAGCAATTCTCTCCAAAGGCGAGGGATTAGATCGCTGTTAGCTCCACCCACTGCTTTTCTGGTCAGATTGAGGACATAAATAGTTTCAAGACACACTGCAACATATCATTTGCTCTCACAAAAATGTAATTTGTGCTTATTTTAGGGTGTAATATGTAAAAGATTGTGACCCTTTCGGCCCTCCATATTACAGCACTCCCCTGCTGTACTTCCTGTAAGTAAGCTGTGATTGACAGATGTCTGTTGCCGTCACCTGCTGCCTGCTGTGGTGGAGGTGTTGTTTGTATGTTAGAGTTAGTTTAGCACTTCTCCTCTCCGTCTGCGGTTACTTTGGCTCTGCATGCACGAGATCTCTCTGCCTTATCTATCGCTCCAGTTGCATGAGGTTTCCCTGGGTTCATCTGATATTTTCATACAGGGAGAAAGTTCTTCTCTCTTTTTTTTATTTTGTACATGGACTGTAATATATTTTTGGAAAGTTACGTGTAAATCTTGGAACTGTTGACGTGTGCATGCCCAAGAGAATGTGATGCGCTTGAGCTGCTGCGAGAGTTTCTACTGATAAAATAAAGTTTATTTTCACATAAATCTGAGTGTTCAGGGTGTTGCTTTGTTGTGGTCTGAACATGCTTCTATCTGTTTGCTAATGCTTTACACCAGGGTGCCAAACTCATTTTCACCGAGGGCCACATTAGCATAATGGTTGTCCTCAAAGGGCCAGATGTAACTTATAAAAACTTATGTAACAACTCCTTAATTTTAAATAACTCATTAGTTATAACTTTTTGTATGCTTGTTGTTCTAATATAAATCCTTTTGATTTGTCAGCTTCTGAAAACCCACATAACTCCATTAATGAAGGATCATACTGTCCACGTGAGAGATGTGGACTAGATCATGACACGGGAGTGGATTTTCACTCCTGTCCCATCCCAACACCAGAGAAAAAAATACCAACCCATCCCAATCCTGGACCAGAGTAAAAAAATAAATCCTGTCCTGTCCCACTCCTGTAGAACTGACTCCTGGTCCCATCCCACTCCCGCTCAAAATTACTCCCACTCCCTTCCAACTCCTGCCAGCTCACAAATACCTGAAGTCTTTTGGAATGGATTCCAGTTTAGTAAAAACAGGACATTGGTCACACCATGTCCATCTTAGTTAAATGAACCGAACCCCAAGAAAATACTGTTTGAATAATTTTTTTAGCCATTTTTTTTTTTTAGGGGAAATAAAACGTTCAAAATCTGCAAATATTTGTTATTTTTATGTTCGAAATGCTCAGAACAGTGTGTGATAACAAAAGGTTAAGAGCCATTTTAAAGTAAAAATGTCAAAAATTACACCATAGGTATATTGAAAAACATTGTTTGGAATAAACCCTGTGTATAAAAACTTTTATTACATATGACTGGAATAGAGACGGTGACACGCCCCCTGCTGATGCTGTTTGTGTTTCACAACTCACAGGGCTCTCGATGATGGTATAAACATCTTCTTTCACTATCTACAAGTGTTTTGGGACTGAAATCTATCAGTTTAATGTGATAAAAACGGCGGAAGAATGCGAGGAAATAAGGAAGAAAAGATGCACTTGCGCGAATGCGGAAGAAGAATCACGGACCGAACGGTAAAAAACACTACAATTTAACTCTAATAAACCTATTACTGCTACAAAGACGAGACTTATGCTGTTATATACAGTATCAAGATTATATTTACAATGATTTCTCCGCTAACACATCGCTAAAGTCTGGCCCGCGGGCCTTGAGTTTGACACGTGCTTTACACAGAACAAACAAATAATAAACTCCACTGGAATGAGTTAATTTCAGTGTAATAATTCCAGTTATATACAGAGATTTCTTCAAGCAGACATCATCTTCATAGAGATGCATCTAAAACCATAGGATTAGCGTGAAAAAAAGTTATAGTTTTGTCCCTTATTTCCGAATAAAAGCCTCATGTTTCTAGAAAAGTGCTGTGACCTGATGAGTGCTCCCACACGAGCAGCAGGTGTCACCATTAAAAAAATCTCTTTTTCAAAGTGTTTCAGAGAAATAAATGTAAAAACAAATGTTTGTGTTTGTTTTAACTTGCACAGCATTCATCTGTTTGTACATTGCTTCAACTTTAAAAGAACCACTCCTGTAATATTTGTACATTTTAAGGGTGTACTTGAATTTTTGCACACAAATAGTGTCTAGTGAATAATTGTTCCAAGAATATTTGGTTTAGTTATAAATGTAACCAGTGATTCAACATTTTCATTTCAAAGGAGTCTGGTCTCTGTATTTAGTGTTTTTTTAACCATTATTTTTATGTTTTTGTAATTCACTTTTTTTTTTTTTTAAAGAATTTAATTCTATTTTTAAGAACTAATTTCATAAAGCAAACCTGGCTTAGCTCTGAACATACTGTGTGTTGTATTAAAGCTAGCTGAAATAAATAGCATTACAACGACACAGACTCGTTGAAACCAGTTCTTTATTGGTGGAGCACACATCAACATTAAAGGAATCCAGTCGACGGTTTAATCAAACACTTTATTTGATTTCTCTCGAGAGAAAGTCTGGAGCAGCCCGGGTTTCTCTGAGCCTGCAGCGTCTCACGTGAACCTGAATCAAACACAACGAGACGTGCTCGACTCTCCGAAACCTGGCCCTTCCTCTTCCCGTCCTCCATCCGGAGCGTCCCGCAGCTCACAGTACACTCATCCATAAAGTAGGAAACACTACACTGTGGCGAGGGGTTTAGTAGTGCTTTCTACTTTATGGATGACTGCACTGTACGTCTCCTCGTCTTCTGTTCTTCTGCAGGGCTTGATAAAAGCTGGAGATCTCAGACTCCTCCTTCACACGCAGACTTCCTCTCGGGCCGCACCCAAGCCCTTCACACGCTCATGAAACGCTCAAACTGCTAAAGACTCCCAGAATGAGTTTTTCAGAAGACGTCCACCAAACACAACCTCTTCCACCAGGCGGAGCTTCCCAGGAGCCTCCAACTATTAGTTTTTAATTAAAATCAACAATTCTTCAAACCTTTGAAAAAAGACAAACTCGCAAAGGGAAGGGAAGATTAGTTTTTGGTGGAACATCACTTCACATTGTTCATCGACGCATAGAGTACGGTTTCATGCAGTTTCAACAGTTCTACGAAACACAAATGACTTCCTGTTTGAGCGGCGGCCATTTCTAACGACAGCGAAAGTTCAAAGCAACTTCGAACACTCAAATCTGAGCTCTGCAGTCACTGAAACTAAACTGAGCTTTTACCAAATTTACAGAAAAACCTATAAATACTAGAAAAATGCTGAAACTAAATGAAATGTAGCGGCTTGAGATGAGCCCGTGCTCTAAAGAGTGATGAAATAAACAAAACAACTCAAAGTTCCAAAGTCTACAGATCAGTAAAACTTGACGCTTGTCTAAAGTTTCTTCAAACCTCTCTGGATCGAACCCAAGCGAGACACTTTCACCTCCCTCCCCGAGTGCTCGTCCTCTTCTTCCTGGATAGAAATGGGCCTAAAGGGGCTGAAGGGCTGCAATTTAACCTCATGCAGCTCAACCACACAGGAAGTGGCGCAACAGCCAGCGCTCTGATTGGCTGGTTCCTCCAAGCACATGCTAATGTTCACGTGTCACATTTCCTCTGGGGTGAGGGGTGTTCACGGGGGTTTGGCAGGTGCTGCTGAAACACAGAAAGAAATAAACTCAAATGTAATCCGTATGTTTCTGTTTCCTCTCATTTTTATTTACAACTAACTTCATCCATTAAATACGAGCCAAACCGAAGCGTGTAGATCACATACGGAGCGTTTGGAAGATGTTCCTCGTGTGGCATGAGGCATCCGGTTCACTCTTTTACTTTTACTTAAATTATTTCTTGGAGTTAAGTTCTGAATTTTTACCAAACACTTTTTTTTTTTAAATGCTCGAGAGGTTTTCTCCTCTGTGTAACTGCTCTGCTGACGACAAACACACAGCTTCATAAACTTAGAATCAGCAAAGAAACTATTTTTCACTGGAGTTTTATTATGGTTTTTTAACTGGTTCCATTGGCATTGGGTCCGAATTTGCACTTTGTAAATGAAATGGGCTTCTTGTAGCGAACACTTTCATCTTTTCATCTCGTAAAAGCCACATGCTGTTATTCACCTTTAGCTTCGGACAAAACGTAGCCACAAACTTTGCCAACACATCCAAACTGGTCTCACTCAGGTTCCTATAGCCTTTCAATCTGGTACCACTAAAGGGATTCTGGGAAATTTCCATTGATGTGGTCAAAAACTGAGAACATCAAAGAACCTTCAAACTGACCAAACGTGTGGAAGAGCACACCAACCACTGTGCCAAAGAACATCTCAAAGAAATGTGGATTTGAGCACGGTAAACATTTTCAGACTCCCTAGCAACCAAGCTGCTTACCCCAGCAACCACATTTTCTGAATTCTAGGGTTTGGTTCATTTAACTTCTAGTTACAATAATAGGAACCTCATCTCATACGTCACTGACCCTTCCATAGCAACCAGGTGGTTTACCATAGCAACCAATCTCAGTCTCAGTTTTGGAAAAATCAAATGGGGGTTGGTTTCGATCACTTCTTCATGCAGGAGGATCTGACTCTCCCATAGCAACCAGAAATGCTACCTTGGCAACCTTTTAATTTGAAAAAGATCTCCAATTCCATCATATCTCTCTTTTTTTTCATTCATTCATTTTCCAAATGGGGGGACACCGTGGACAGGTCATTTGAAATAGCCTGAAGATGAGAAAAGTTGATTTGTAATCACATGATGTTAAAAAAACCACGAGGTTTCTGGCTCCAGGCGTCTCCTGCGGGTAACTGAGACGAAGAGGACGAGACAACGGTCTGCAGCATACACTGATCTCCTCAGTCTGGAGCTCCACACGGGATCTCCTCATGATCCCAGAGCAGCTGATGGATCTAGTGAAAGTGCTGTGTCCACCATCAAACATGGAGGTGGTGGCATAATACAGTGGGGGTGTTCCTCAGCCAGCAGGACCTTGCGGAAGACCCTCCTGGCTTCAGCAGAACAATTACTTAAAACACAAGACCAGGGAACCAAAGGAGTGATTCAAGCAGAAGCTTCTGGAGTCAGCATCCAGACCGTGATCCCATACATCTGTGGAGGAGGCTCTTGTTTCGGTCCATCACTTCTGCTCTGATCATTCTCAGGATTGTGAGAAAATAACGTTATTAATACGTTTCTAATGAAGAAGGTGTATCTTCTGATTCTGAGCTTGGAGCAAGAGGATTGTGATGGAGGAGGTACAGGTGGAGTTGCAGATAAGCGTCTCTTCAGATGCTCTCCGTGTCTTATCTCCTCTTATCTCACACGTGCTCCTCCTGAGCTCTTTCAGTTTGTTGCTTCACTCTTGCGACACGAGAGGAAACAGCAGAGCTTCTCTCCATCAGAGGAAGCTTCCACAGCAAACATTTAACAACAATCAATATTTAAAAGTCACCAAGAAACCGGGAATTCTTTTCAAATATTCACTCAGCTCAGCGCCCCGGAGTAACTGCACCTGTTTCTACCCATCTCTGGACAGTGAAACTGAAACGCACGAGGAGTTCCAGAGATTTGTCTTGCATCATGACTGATATGGAATTATTAAAACATCTCAAACTGGGTTAAGCCCAGAAATGCAACAACCAACCGAACTCCACGTTCAGAACATGTTTATTACAAAGTTTATGTTCGTCAAAAGTTATTCTTACATCTGAACTGTGCCACAGGGGAAACCCGGCAACAGACACCCCGTGGTTCGGCGGCGAGGGAAACTACGCAATGCATCACTGTGACAAACATGTCTCCCTCCATCCACCGTTGCCATGGTTACAAAGTATTACATTTTCAATCACACATTTCAAAAAAAACATTGTTCCTGTGTTTCCTCTCATTAATGCGGCGAGCAAAACCTTAAAGTAGATCAAACAGGAGATGGAGGAAAATGGAGCTGGTCTGTGGGTTGTCCGTGACTGTGCCTCTGATGATCTGAGATCTGGTCTTGAAATTACTCACAGGGTTCCTCACAGTTTCCTTGACCATGAAGCTCATCTGAGAGTTGTTTCGAGGCTCTTTAGAGGAGAAACACTCCTTTAAATACTTTCTCCTGATTGGATTCAGCTGTGCGTCGAGGTCAAGGGTCACTGAGGTTACAAACCAATTCTAAGTTGTAATAATTAGTGCTGAAGGTATCGAAAGTAATGAAATGACACAGAGGCTTATGTTCTGCAGACGTGATGAAGTGGATTGAGTGACAGCTTTAAAATCAACTGCATCAGAAACTCTTGAGTAAAAAGCAAGTAGGAGGTTTAGAAGTAAGACTAAATGTCAGATACGAGAGCAGAGATGAAGATACGATCGCTGACAGGAAGCGGCTTGTTTCCTGTCTCTGCACCTGCAAACCCTCTGCATGCACCACGCATCTCTCTGAGCAGCTTCACAGAAACATGGTTCAAGCGTCTGTCGGTGTAAAAACGATCATGTGCATGTTTTTATGCAAATAAGAAGCGCGGCATGTTTAGATCCTGTGCCTTTCTAACGTCCCTCCAGACGGAAACTCTTCCTTAAATCTGTAATAACATTGATTCGATCTGTTACCTGGAAAACACTTTCAATTGTTGGACAGAGAAACTGGAACAGCTACTTTTAGTTCATGGTAATATACACTCACTGGCCACTTTATTAGGTACACCTGGTAGCACTGGGTTTAGCCTTCAGAACTGCCTCAATCCTTCGTGGCATGGATTGTGGAAGGTTCTAGAAACATTCCTCAGAGAGTTTCTCCATATCGACATGCTCCTGTTCCAGCACATCTCAAAGGTGCTCTACTTGATTGACATCTGGAGACTGTGGAGAACATTTGAGTACAGTGAACTCCTCGTCATGTTCGAGAAACCAGTCTGAGATGATTGAGGGTTTATGACATGGAGCATTCTCCTGCAGAAGATGGGGACACTGTGGTCACCAAGGGATGGAGATGGTCAGCAACAATACTCAGGGAGGCTCAATCTGTATTAATGGACCCAAAGTGTGCCCCTACACCATTACACCACCACCACCACCAGCCTGAACCTCTGATGCAAGGCAGGATGGATCCTAGGTGTTTACTGGTCTGTCTCCTTCTAATCCTTGTGTTCATCTGCAGAAACTGGTTTTGACTCCTGGAGGAGGGAAACGTCTGCTGTACGAAAGTATTTTTAATAAAAGACGTCACTCTCATGTTTCTGGTTTCTCAGCTCGCGGCCCCTTTAAAGCTCTTGTAACTGGCTGCTCTGAGTAAAAGCTAAACTTTGCCCTGTTTCACGAGTCGAGACCGTGGGGGAAACCAGTGATGATCGCCCTCGCTCACCACACCTCACTTTCCATCCAGTCCTGACCGCACACAGCACAGGTTGAGCTGCTGATGCGAGGGGAACTGAAACCTGTCGTCTTCTGGGTTTGAAACTGCTGTTGGTGGGTGGAGGCCTGAAGCAGAAGCTCTCAGAGCATGTGACGGATGAACCGTGTCCTCCGCCGCCAAAACTCATCACAAGAGACTCGTTGCTTTTAGGAATCAATGACTTCCCATCAGAGAGCGTCCGGATGAGATGAGATTCATTTTACCCTCGGGAGAAACAGCTCTATATTGTGCTCAGGTGCTTCCTGTTGGCTCTTCAGTTAGCAACAGCTCCTCAAACACAAACGCCACATCACCCCGTGGTCACGTACCAGCACACCTGAAGCCTCTCATCTCCACAGTCTGGTTGCTATGGAGATGTCAGTGACCATATGATGATCCCTGTTAATAGTGTCTATATCTTCTATATGTCTATATCCCTCCTGCGGTGCACACATCGGCCGCTGTGCAGGAACCACTCAAGGAAGTTCTGTTCGAGATGTCACCATGGTAACACATTCATACTGTCGAGTGCTAAGATGTGCGTTCTTCTTCTGGACTCTTCTCTCTGTTTTCAGAAGCACGGGGTTATCTGCAGCTAGAGCATCTTCGGTTACGCACCACATCGGGGGAAAATGTTGATTTTAAAATGTCAAATCTTTCACATCGTCAGCCTGCTTTTAATGTAGATGGTTTTAAAGATTAATATAAGTGATCTAATGTTCTCTTTTTCACTCTACGTAATATAAACCAACCCCATCTCTCTATCGTTTACCAAAGCTGAGATAGATTTCAGAATTTTGGTTGCTAGGGTTAACAGTTTGGGTGATAGGGAGCGGCCAGTGATGTCATAACTGTTACTATGATTAACATACGCTCCATTTCTTTGACATTTTTGTTTTTTTCCCCATTATGGTAATTCTGAACCCCTCCTGCAGCCTGGGGTTCAGATACTTTTGCACAGTGATTGGTATGTTCTTGCACAGGCTGATAACCTCCAGAGGAGTGGTCAGTTTGATGTTTTTTGATGCTCTAGGATTCTGAGCTCAGTGAGCATGTAGTGAAAGCTGGCGCCCTCTGCTGGACATTCAGTAAATAATTCAACAAAGCTTTCTTTTCTTCGCTCTGCCGGATGAACAGAAATCCTTTCATTTAGCTCAGACCAAGCACCTGAAACAGATGGAGCTCTCAGTGAAGGAAGTTCAATTGTACGATTAAAGCTGCGAAAAGAGATTAATTCCACACATCAAACAAAGTCTTTTATTCACGTTTGAAACAAATCCATCACCACTGAACACATTAATCCACGAACAAGCATCAGTAAAAAAAGAACGAAGATGAGGAAACAACGAGAGGCTATGTTTTCACCGCCGTGTCTCTGGATCTGTAGATGACTCCTCTGCTCTTCAGCTCTCGCACCACACCTGAGGAACACAGCGAGGGATGCATGAGCACAACCTCATAAACCTCGCTCCTCCAGCTTCCAGCTCTGTGACCGAAGCACCTTTTCATCGTTCTACTCCTATCTGTTCCTTTTATGCATCGTTTGGACAGTGTTAAATGTTAGAATTACACAAAAATTAACCTGTTTGTAGCAGAAAATAATGTATTTAATTCAGGTTCCAGTCTTCTGCTGACAGAGGCCAGTGTTTACACGTTAATATCTTTTTAAAAAAGGTGTTTTAGGGCAGATGAGGAGGAGACACTGACCTGGAGGCAACCGGCCGGTTACTGTGACGGCGTACACCCCCGGCTTGAAGTTTCCTGAGGACACACCACAAACTCTATCAGTTCTTGAGTTACTGTGCGCCCCGGGGAAACAAAATCATTACTTCCATTTTTAATAAAAGAGAGAATGACCAAGATTTTTTTTCTGGCTTTGTAAAGTTCAGAGAGGCCGGATTTGTAGATTTCATTGTCACATCAAGCAACGTCATCGTTCGAGGAAATGGCTCTTTTCAAAATATTTCCTGCTGGATTTCTCTACAGTTGATCTTTGGAAGAGAAGCAGCTCTCTCTCTCTCATCTCTAAGGCCAAAAGCTCAGCTTTCTCGACTCAGGACTTAGTTTTATTTTTACCTGTAAGTCCTGCGGCTCTGCTTCAAGCCCTGTCTGTCTCTCTCCCGATACGCTGCAGCATTAGAAGCTCATTGCTGTATGGGAGCGTTGTCTATGAGGTTTTGTTTTGAGTAATCAAACTGGAGAATATGGGATTGTGATGTCACAGATTGGGGCGGGGCAAATCCTGACTTCCTACTTTTGTTTTATCAGAGCTGTGCCAACTAACTGTAGATAGATCCAGCACTTTTATGTTCTCTGTTCATGACCCCTTTAAGTCTTTGGGGAAAAATGATTTCTTTGTGGATGCTCCATAAAGTTATTTTATAGAATTTTTCAAAACACTCACCGACTCGTTGCCATTTTGCCACCCAACTGTCTTCTGGACTCATCATTGCAATCACACTGAAACCAAGAACAGCATTTTATTGTAATCCAGGGTTGATACGGGGATCCCAAGGTTAACACTTTTTAAGATGATCTCAAGCTATGCTAGACTTTTTGGCAGAAAAAATTAAGCTTTACCTCATCAATAGTTGAATAGTTTAAATAAATATACATTTTTCTGGGGCTTTGTGAAGGCAGTGATGGAGGTATTATGCATATTGTGAATTACGTTCTTTTATTGATTAAGTTACACACCCATCAAAGGAAGAGCTTGTGCATTCATAAACCATCTCGCGATTGCCCTTCATCTGGAGGTAGGACTCGCAGTTGTCACATCCATCATACTCAAACTGATCAATGGTCTGAAAAACAGAAGTTGAGAAAGTTGAACACATAAAACATTGCTACTTAAGATCATAGAAACCAAGAATCACGTTTACACTAGTCCGGGATTTATTTTGTTGTACTCTGTGCCGTCAAAGTTTTCACACTCCATTTATTAGATAAATAGAAACGTGCACAAAATCGTGTGAGATGAAGCATCAGCCGCTGAGCTGCTCGTTTACCTTTACGAGAGAGCATAACAAACACGCTCTGAGATGGCGCAGGTCTTTGGGGACGGTCTCCAAAGACATTTCTAAAACTTTATTCAAACACAACTCTAATCAGACAAACAAGAACCTTTGTAAATGTGTCTGAAAAGCAAGGATTTTGTATCGAGTCGTTAGCATCTGCTAGCTACTAAACAACGCACTGCCGGCGCTGTTTGATGACGTAATGTTTCGTTTCTTTAAGTTGTTACTCATTGCATTTCTATTTTAAAAAGTATTTTCTAAAAACGCTTCATTTTGTATTCAAATGTTTGTGTTTTGACTGGGGCTGGTACGTTTTATTAATAAGTAAATAATATCCCCGCGAATAAATTCAAGGCGGTTACATTAAAGGAAAGTACATGTGTACGATTTAACTTATTTCTACAAACTTTTAAGCAACTTTAAGAATAAAGAACCTTAACAGAAAACAATTTTAATACACATTTGTCACGTGACCCTCTCTCCTCAGGGTGGGCGTTATTTCAATTTTGCACGTGAACGCGCTTAACGATTACCGTAACGGCTAAAAGGTAAAGACGGAATAACATTGTAATTATTGTGTATTTTTATTGACGAACTATTATGATAAATTGAGCTAGTTTATTATAACACCTGTATTGCCATTTATTGACAAAGATACATCGTTTACATTTGTTAAACAAGTAATACGTTTGTTGAAAGTTTTTATTTCGATTTTTTTTTTTTTTACAAAACAGGCCTAGTTTTAATCAAAGTTCATTAATGTTGATTGTGTACGAACATCTTTTTTTCCCCTAAACTCTCTGTGGGCTGGACCTAGATTACCAATTATCGTTAAGTTGTCCAGACTTTGGCTTTAATTACACTTTTAAAATTGTATTCAGTTTATTTTCATTTTAATAGGTGGTAACAAAATTGTAAATGTGATTTCGATCAACAATCAGGGTGCTAAAAACCTCGATCGGAGCTTGATGGAAATGGATTCTGATAGTTCCCTCGTCGACGTCAAGATAGACGTCAACAACTTTCCCGCCAAACTATGGCATATGACAAATGATCCGAAAGAGGACTCCGTGTTCTGGACCCCAAACGGGAGCGGGTTGGTGGTAGATCAGCAACTTTTTCAAAAATACCTCCTTTCTCCAACCCCCACAACTTCACCAAAATTCTTTAAAACCAGTAACTTCAACAGCTTCATCCGCCAGCTCAACCTCTACGGCTTCCATAAGGTTTTTCATGGATATGCCAAAGATAAGAAATGCAAATTACACCATTTCTTCAACCAACACTTCAAGCAGGGCCAACCAGAGCTTCTTGTTCATCTCAAGAGGCTGACGACTCGTAACAGGATCAGAATGACCAGACGCCAGGCTAAGCCCAGCAGTCCACCAAACAAACCTGACGAGGAGAAAAGAGGCCAGTAATTTCAATAACTATATGCTCACAATCAAAAACGAAACATACTCTATGCCAGGGGTCTCAAGCTCAGTTCCTGGTGGACAGTTTAGCTCCAACCTCAACTAACACACCTGATGCTGCTCGCTAGGTCCTTCAGGCTGTTTGTAAGCTTCAGGTCGGGCTCTCTCTGAGCAGGGTTGGAACTAAACTGTGCTGGTTTGAGACCCCTGCAATGCCATCCAGTCCTGAAGGGCTTGTGTCCTAGATCCTGATAACTGATACTGCTCCTCAATGTTTTTGAGACGAGCAGAAGGTTAGCTCTGTAGCTGTAGATAATAGGTTTTAAGAAGGTTTAATGACCATTTTCTTGATTGGAGCAGGAAATAATGCCAGTGGTGGTGGTTCTTGTTGTTGGTAGGGGATCTAGAGGCTCGTGGCACAGCAAGGTCGAAATCATCACCTAACGCCGCAAACATCAACGTCAGAGACGTCTGTCCAGGTAGGGCTCAACCTGCCCTTGTTGTAGTTGAGTCTGGAAGTGCCCTTTTTATGAGGGAATTAGTTATTTTTTAATAAATCAAAGCTATTCGTAACCTTTTACGTCTATCTGTCTGTTTAACAAACATCTAACCAAACGCATTCAAAAGTGCGTCTCTAATAACCGTCAATCAAAGTGTCAATCAAACCTCACAACTTTTTTCGGTTTCAACACATCTGTGTCTGTATCTAACATAGGAGTGAAAACAACGACTCTTGCTTCAGATCTCATCTCCGGAGCATGATCTTACAGAGCTTTGACGATGGTTAAGCTAATTCCAATCACAGATATCTGATGGAGATATCTACCATGGTTACTGTAACTAGTGAAACATACGGCGGGTTTCTTTACGATAATGTCGGAACACAACTGTTCTCTGTCACAACGTTTCTGTTTGAACCTTTAAAAAGGGTCAAGACCTCAGAGGAAAAACAACCTATCCCTAATCTATCTGGAATTCTTAAGAGTGTTGTTTGTGACATCACAAACTTTAGGAACCCATCCCCAGCTCGTGGTCCTTTTTGCTTTCTACTCACATGTAGTAATATTTATTCCTTTCGTGCTGTGCATCCTCAGGTTCTGGAGAGGGATCCCAGACGTCAGTTTCCCATCAGCTGGATTATTACAAGAGCAGACCAGTTCCGGCCCAGTGCTGGCCCAGTGGCTACAAGCCCCTCTACCCAAACAGCAGCTACCCAGTGGCCATGATGCACCAGCACCCCTTCATGTGGTTTCACCCCAACCCCGCAGTCCCGTTCCCACTATATCTCCCATACTTCCCCCCGCCGTACCCACCGGTGGGCTTCTACTCGCCAGGTACACCCTCAGAATAAAATTTAACATGCTCAGAGTTAAATCAACACTACCGGTGTCAGTTGTGGAGATTAACACCAGCCAGAACTAATATATTAACCAGAATTAATATATTATAATCCAATCAGCAGTAATTTATCTACGAACATTCCAAAAGTTCATCAAATATTGTTTTTTTTTTTGTTGGTAAATTGCAACTCTTCTTGCAACTCCTGCTGTTCAGGAGTAACTCCCTGCTGTGATGCTGCTCAGTTTTTAAGTTCATATATATATATATATTTTGACAATTCAGGATATAAACCACTCCACACATTGGTGAAAACCACAGCAGGTGAAAACGCAGGTCGGGATGTATTTTATTAAAGCTTATCACAGTTTAGCAAAAGTTTATTATTATAAGTGGGTGGGGGGGGGGGGGGTGAAGAAGCTGCTTCTGGACTGTGTGGAGAACAGATTTATTCCAGAGATCTAACTGCTGTGTTGGTGGCTAGTCTACTCATGCTGCTCGTCTGGATTCATGGAGGGAGCTCCAGCCTTTGCACGCCACACCTCTCTGCCATACTCCTACCACAGCTTCTACCCGGTGAGAGCAGCACCAGAGCGATCAAACACGCTTTCTAAAGCCCACACAGCACACAACCAATGTGAAGCACGTCTGATTCCCACAGCAGCACTCTTCTGGGTTCCTGCACCAGAGCCTCCCCAGAGGACCTTTCCCAGCCTCCAGCCCATCTCTCTGCAGAGCTCCAGCAGATGCAGAACTCACTCCAGACCAGGTGAGAAGATGCCCTCAGAGATGTTTTACTTAACAAACCCTTAACCTTTTCATTAAACACGAGCCTTGATCGCCTTGAACAGAGAGACAGACAGCTGGAGATACGTAATCAGAGAGACCATAGAGAGACAGACATGTTTCATGTATCTGTAAAACACCATGCAGCTCCAACCGAACCGTTTAGCTCTAGCCCTCGGAACAGACTGTAGAGATGCGTCTGATGCGGAGTCTGATCTCTCTCAGGAGAACGGAGAGGAGGACCAGGCTTAGAGAGGAGCCCTGCAGCCTGCTCTGGATCAGGTACGACCCGGAGAAACCTTCTGCTCATTTTCTTGCTGCTATAAAACTATTAGGGGTTGTTTCCGTTCCACAGACGCCGTACAGGACTCCTCTCGAGATCCACGAGAAATGAATATAGAGCCGCTCCGAAAGCTACCGTTACACCAATCTGTTTCTCATTGAAATCACATCAAAGTTCGATCTGTTCACAACGTTTCACCGTTCAATAAATGCTAACGAAATGAAATGCAGAGAAGTGTTTAACTCCCACGAGTCTCTCCGAAACATCACTTTAAACACGTTTCAGTTGTTGCTCACTCCTGCTGTAAAAGAACAAAAGACGTTGTTGGCCAGAACCTGGTCCAGGACTGTTCCAGCCTCTTGTAATTCTGAAGCACTGGTGACATGTTTGGGTGAAGATAGCACCAGCACCAGCAGAACCCTGTGATCCCGAAAAGGATCCAGCGGCTAAAGAAAAGGAACGAATGTTATTCTGTAAATAAATGTAACATTTCAGCTGCAAGCAGAGGGCGCAGCCTGTGTCGGGGGGAGAGAGAGAGAGAGAGAGAGAGAGCTCCACCCTCACGGACAGACAGTCAGCAGGTACACATGCTCGCTCGCACGCGCGCGCGCCCCCGTGCTCCCCGCGAGAGTTCGCTCCCCTTCGGATCCACACACCGAGTCTTCCCTCGTTCCGGTGCCTCCGGATTTCACCACAGCGGTCGAACAGTTCCATCGGATCGAATAGTTTGCTCGGATCCCCGAGAGTTTTGCGCTTCGGGAACATGGGGAAAGACGCGCGCGGAGCGCTCGTTTCGTCAGCAGAACGGTTTCCCCGTCGCGTTCTTCGTGTCAGACCTCACGGGAAAGTTTTCTGCCTGGGAGTATAAACTTTCTCGCGCGTTCTACGGAGCCCGCTTCCCCCGTGGAATAAGCGGCCGGCGGGATTGATTGATTGATTGATTGATGGATTGATTGATGGATGGATTCGCGGTTCCGCTTCAACCTGTTACTTTCTGGAATGTTTGGAATCCTTTGAAGTGGACGCGGCGCGCCGCACCGTAATGGAGTCACGATGACGTCGCGGGATCAATCACGACGCGCGGGAATCAACGGTTCGGGATATACGATCGATCTCTCTCAGATAAATCAATGCTCGCGGCTGTCAATCACTCGCCCGCGCGGCTGTCAGTCATGAGCGGCTTTTAAGAGTGGAACTCAACTTTGAGTCGCTTCGAACTCTCCGCTGACGCAGTTCCGACAGATTTAGCTCCCCCCGAGGGTCCCCGGGAGTTCCGTGATGTCAGGCCGGAGCCCGCCGCCTCAGCCCGGGCAATGAGCGCTCCTGAGCGGCGCGCGTCCTGGCTCTGGCCGCGGCTGCTGCTGCTGCTCATGGCTTCCGCGCACGCGGCGCTGGGACACACGGGCCTGGAGGTGGCCGGCGCCGGGGACGCACCGCGGGCCGCCATCACGGTCAAGCTGCTGAAGCAGGAGGCCACCGGCTCCGGGAGGCCCCTGGCGCTGGAGGGGCTGTTCGTCCGCGGCAGCGAGGGCAAGGCGCAGGGCAAACTCATGCAGGTGAGGCACCTCCACACCTCCAGCTGCTTCTGGGTCGCCGCACCCTCGAAGCCCCTTCCTGCTGCTGCTTTATGTTGAGGATCTCCCCGCTGCGGGGCTCCGGGAGGATCGCTTTTCCAAATCATTTCAAAGACTTTTAAAGTAACGTGTGCTTGGCGAGGTTGTTGGTTTTTCAGATTGTCCTGCTGAATGCTCTTTTGGAATATGTTTTTGCACCAATAGCATGTGCTTCAGGGATCCCAGTCAAGATGAATTATTTAAAGCGGATGAATCTTTCTTTCCATCGATTAAATTCCTGAAGATGTGATCCACCAATGTCTGAAAGATGCGTTATTTATGTTTTAGTAAAATCCTGAGATAAACACGATGTATTTTTGGGTAATAATGTATTTCTCATGGATTTACACATATTATTATTATTATTATTATTATTATTATTATTATTATTATTAGGGGCCAAGCCACCGAAGGTGCGATGGCACCTATTGTATCTGTTGGTGTTCTTATTATTATTATTCCGCCATTGAAGTCAATGGCAGCCCTATGAACCGATTGCGGGAAAGTTATGAAATTTGCCCCAAGGATTCAAATGGTCATCATAAGAAATCTGACCCAATCTGGACCCTCTAACTCAAACTCTATAGCGCCACCACTAGTCCAAAGTTTCACATATGTAAATGCCAATAACTCAAGAATTCTATGGTGTAAAAACAAAATTCTTTTTGCCACTGATTCCATGGCTCATGATGATTCTAATGATCTCAATGATCTCATGTTCCAATTATCCAATTAGCCGCCATTTTGAATATTAAAAATTGCAACTTTTTCGAACTCCTCCTAGACCGTTCATCCAATTCCCATGAAACTCATGCAGTATCATCTACAGACCCTATTGAGCAAAAGTTATCAAAAGAAATTTATTTGGTCTTATGGTTTTAGAGAAATTAACGAATAAATAAAATATAAAACTAGCAAAAGTGGCCATGTGGCTATATCTCTTAAAGCATTCGGTGGATTGAGACCAAATTTGCTGTGTGTTATAAGAGTCAGGTCCTGAGGTTGCCTGCTGAGTTTAAATTCAGTGCCCCCTAGTGGTCAGGAGATACAAAAAATTTCTTTTTTGGCTAATAACTTCATATCACTTTGTCCAAAATTCATAAATTTGGTCTTAAAGTGTTCAGGGCATCATAACGAGTCGGTACATGTGCATTTTTACTAGGTCAGCAATTTTTGAAGTCAGCCATTTTGTTTTTTGTCAAAAATTAACGTTTTGTCCAAATGACTTATGAACACCTTGCAGAAAAATTATAACATTTGACACGCTGATAAAGTGGGCTATTATAAGTACTATGACCCAATCTGGAGTTTCTAGGTCATACTCTATAGCGCCACCACTAGTCCAAAATTTCACAAACGTTAATGCGAATAACTCATGAAATGTGTGGTCTAAGGACAAAATTCTTTTTGCAACTGATTCCATGGTCAATAGCAATTTTAACCAACACCATGACGTCTTGTTCCAATTATCCAATTAGCCGCCATTTTGAATAATCAAAACTGCAACTTTTTCTAACTCCTTCTAGACCATTCATCCAATTCCCATGAAACTCATGCAGTATAATCTACAGACCCTATTGAGCAAAAGTTATCAAAAGAAATTTATTTGGTCTAATGGTTGCAGAGAAATTAATGAATAAACATTGTGAAACTAGTAACAAGGTCATTTGGATGTATCTCTCAAACCGTTTAGTAATATAAGACTAAATTTGGTGGGTGTTGTAAGAGCCATGTGTTAAGGTTCCTTGTGGAGTTTGAATGCGGTGCCCGCTAGTGGCGAGGAGATACGAAAAATGATTTTTTTTTCGAAATCCTAAAATTTATTTTTATATTTTTTAAGCATCGTGCTGAGTCAGTTTCTTTGAATGTTTACTATGTTAGTCAATTAGATGTCTGCCATATACTTTTCTTTGCTCACATGTACAGCAGATCTCTCGATGAAACTTAAAATACCATATTGTTTCTTTTCAGCCTTTGTTCATCTTTTTCCACTTCTTCATTCTGATGGCTGCTTGGCCCCGTATCACTGCTTGCAGTTATATTTATTATTATTATTATTATTATTGCCATATTTGAGCTTCTTGTGTGAGTGGAAATGTAAAACTCAATTTGTTAAATTGGTACACCTTATTTTTGAGTAATTTTTAGACACGTCGAGACGCTTTGATCGTAATTCCTTTTTTTTTTAGTAAATGCTTTGTGGCTTTATTGATTTGAAAGCTTTTTAGCCCCTTCCCATGCCTTTTTGTTCTCTCTGAACATTGAAACATTGCAAAAAGACTTTGAGTTTATTTTCTTTCTGTTTCTTAATCACAAAAGAACCGCCATTTCCCTGATATTTGGCAAAAATCAACATTCATGAGATTATTTGGTGGAGATTTAAATGAATTATGTGTAAAAAGTGATAAAAAATCATTTTCTTAATTTGTAAATTTGAACAAACATCCATGTTCCAAATAAAATATGAGCGATGATGAAGATCAAACAGATAAGAGTAACCGAGGCTGAGGGAAGTTCTGAATCTCTCCTGCAGACAGGAAGCTGATGGATTTGTGCTCTTGTAAACCCCTGGAAGCTCTCTCCTCTGTTCTCCAAGGCCGTGTTGCCAGATGTTCAGCCTTTGAAAGGTGTGTGAGGTGGAGACTGCTCCTGTGATCCCGCCAGAGCACAAACACGTCTCACTCACAGGAAACAAGTCTCGAACGGCTTTCCGCCTACAGCAGGGGCTTGTGGATCATAAAAATCAAAGAGAGCTCTGGAGGCTACGAAAACATCATCAGAAACCGCTCACGAGGCATTTCCAGATCTGTGTTTGGCTCGTTTCATTTTCTTCCAGGAGTTCTGTTTGCTTCGTTTTGATCGCTTGCTGTCGCCTGATTTCCTTCATGTTTGTTTCGACTCGCTGGAACTGGAGCGATCCGTGAGAAACGATGCTCAGGATCAGCTGTCGTCCAGCTCTGGAGTAAACCCCTAAACACACGATCACTTGGGTTTCAGTGTGTAGCTTGTCCTTTTTAAATGTTAATAGTATCTGTACTCGTTCTCATTATTTTTCCACAATTCCCTTCTTTGGAGGAAGAAAAATATTTATTGTGACAAAAATGAATCAAAACCATAAGCATTCTATTTTTTTTTTAAAATAGAAAATAAATTAAACATAGCATGTGCCTTCACTTTGCAAGAACAATATCAGTTAAGTTCAATATGTAAAGTTTTTTTCTTACTCTGCCACTTCGGGCCATAACTAGAACTGTGCTTCTGGTCTTCCAGTTCCGCACATTGTTCCTCACAGCTGAGAGCTCTCTGTTTCCTTCCCCTAAACCATGAAGCTCAACAGTCATTGGTTGCAGCTCATCTGGGAGTTGTTTTGAGGCTCCATGCTGCCGCTCTTTAGAGGAGAAACACTCGCTATTGACCTCCTTTAAATACTTGATTGGATTCACCTGTCCTGGAGGTCAAGGGTCACTGAGGTCACCAAACCAATGGCGAGTTCTAATAATTAGTGCTAAAAGTACCGACATAAATAAAATGACACGGAGCCTTCATTCACGCGCATGGCTAGTTTAAATAAAATAAGTTTCCATACATCACATAAACGTGATTTCACTGTTTGTCTTCTGCTTTATTTATTTCACTGAAATATCTGATCCAGAAATACAATATTTACAGAGGTGCACATACTTTTGCATACCACTGTAAAATGAGGCGCACTGATGATGGTTGTCATGTGTAAAAACAGAAAAGGGCTTTTAACGTGAATAATTTCATGTAAAGTCATTTCTTTTCAAGGAAACAGCACAGCGTTCATAAAATGAAATTGAGAAAGAACCTGGAGAACAAGATGTAGGGGAAATGGTTCTTTGTTGTTTTCTGGTGAAGGGTGGAATGGAGAGCAGGGCTGTGTCTTGATCTGGAGACCGGCGTCAGAGCGCTCTCTGCCACCTCCTCGGGTCACAGCGAGGAAGCGGAGCAAGTCCAAACTAGAACGGGAGGTTTGGGAAGCCGCTACAAACGCTGCTTGCCCCTACAGAACCCGCCGTGTTGTGAGCGGTTGCTAAGGTGTTTAGCTGGTTGCTAGGTGGGTTGTGAGAGTCTGTGAGATTATTTGCTCAGCATTAGTTGAGAATCACAAGCTGGGCATGTGTTTATGGGATTATTCATGAGGACGAGTGTCGACATGCAGGAGGACGGATGGTGGGAACACAAGAACGGTTCCCATCCAGAGCAGGAAGACCTCGTGTAAAGAAAGGAACCCCTCGTGGAACTAAAATAAATCACTTGTTCTAGCATTCTCTGGAGATTCGGATCAATGAATCACTTGATTTGATTCGATCGGTTTGATCCAGGCTTGAAAGGAAGATAAAACGGATTATTAATCGGTTGCAGACGGTGAACATTTGCTGATCGCTGAAGCCAAACCCGGCTGACTGCCTCGAGTGTCCGTTCCTCTCCTTTGAAAAGAGCTGCAGCCTCAATCAAGACCTTCTGCTGAGAGAGAGATGGAGAGACTTGGAACACGAGTACCATTACTGTGAGACTGCCATAGTTTCACCACTAGTAGGAACCATTTTTACCACGATTGAACTGTGAAACAAGTTCTTATGAAATCGATCCAAAAACAAGCTCAAAATTCTGGATTTTTTTCACCTTGAAAATAGCCTTCGAAGCTGCTAGTGTGTGAAAGAACGAAAGAAAGAAAGAGTGATGGAGAGAGGCAGAGCAACAGTGAGGATGAGAGAAAGGGAGGGAAAAGAGAGAGAATAAGGGAAACTCAGGGAGAGATGCAAAGTTACTGATGTAGAGTGTGAGAGAGGGGGGGGGGGGGGGGAATAGATACTCGGAGGTACAGAGAGCATCCAAGTGCTAGTGAGAGAGAGAGAGAGAGAGAGAGACTTTACAGGCCACGAGTGTGACGGAGAGAAAGAAAAGAGTAAGTGAGGGAGAGTGAAACAAGAAGAGGTAGAGTGATATACAAGAGGAAAAGAGAGAACACAGTCGAGGGAATCTCTGTCCTGCGCTTCAGCAGCTAAACGCACACAGCGCTGTGACGGCAAACGAGAACCATCCTCTCTGTGAAGATCTTTTACATCAGATCCCAGCGGAAACAGAGTTCCTTCAGGATCAGCAGCTCACGCCTACTCTGAGGAAGCGCAAAAGAAGAAACCCCTTCAGGGGCGGACGGATGGACGGAGAGCGAGTGCTCGGCTTTGGCAGCATGATCCACTGCCGTGTTCTGAGCAAGGCTCACAGTCCAACACAAAACGATTAGTGTGTGAGCGCCTCCCGTGCTGAGACAGGAGCAGCCGGGACCTGTTGGAACAGGCCTGAGCCCAAGCCTTTCACATTGTCCTCCCTTCTTCCTTTAGGGGACAAAGTCATAGAAGCTCGGAAGAGGAGGGAGGGCAGGGGATCTATCTTTTCTTCCCTCTCTGACTTTCAGTCTCCATTTCCTTGGTCAGAACACATGGATTCTGGGAAGGAGAGAGAGAGGCCTGTGAATCGCGTCAGTTAGCCGCTCGGCGGAGTTTCAGGATCTCCGTCGGTCTTCATTGAACGGCGAAGGTCTTTGATGTTCTTTCTGAGCAGATGAGATTCTGGCTCCTCCTCTGATTTCTGTGCTGTTTACAGCTACAAAAGTCTCTCTGACGACTGTGTTTGTTTATTCAGAGCATATCATGGAGCTGGAAGATCTCATGGAAGCACACAAAGCCTGCGAGATAAGCATCTGTCTGCTTGCTTCTATACATAGCTCCCACACTGATATCAGATAAATCAGGAAAACATTGGCTCCTGACAATAAATGCAGCTGAGGTGAACCGCTCCGAGCAGAGAGAAGGGGTGTGGTCAGCAGTGGATTAATGAGATGCCAGGGAATGGATTTGCAGAGAAAGACGCGTTTAACTGGCGCTAATTTATTCTCATGCGTAAGTGTTTGTGCTTCAGAGACCAGGTGATCATTGTTAGCAGTGGGAGCACACTCAAACAGCTGAAGGTATTGTGCTCCACAGTGTCGCATATCGTTTGAGTCTGTTGATGAAAGAATGTCAAGCTCATTTGTATTTAGCGCACGCTAACTCTTTTATTTGTTACTTTCATTTCACCCAAACAGCATCTTCTTAAACACAAATACATGTTTTTCACTGGTCCCAGTTTGTAGACGGCGTACGCGTGTCTGGAAGTATCTCCTCTGGTGGGTTCTCTCTATAGTCGACACGTTTGATCGCCTGCAGATAAAACGGTTGTGATCCTGTCGGGGTCATAGAAATGTGCAGCAAGCTGGGAACCTTGGAAAGCTTGGATCTGGGAATCCGTGTAATGACTGGGGAACTCCACCACCTCCATCACCAAGCAGCTCACGCATCAGTTTGGTCACATGGGCGGTGTGTTATTCATGCGCAGGACGTGAAACTCTTTGTTGGTTATTTTACATTTCTATTTCAGTGTTTTCCTGTGAAAGGAAACACCTCCGATGCTGGTGGCCATGTGCGCTTCATCTCGACTCGCTCGGTGCCGTGAGGGAGTTTGGCCGTGCCGTTGCAGTCGGTTAAATGTTTGCAGGAATTCCACATCGAAGGTCCGATTTTTCTCGTGTTGCTGAATGAAATCTGAGCTGCTCCGAAGCTCGTTTTGAAAAACAATGGTTTTCTCTGCTCCCCTGATGTGGGAACACAGAGGGGGCGGAGCTTCTCAGTGAGTTGAATCTGCTATGATTTTTATGAAATAGTGACTCACTGAAACATGAAATAAAGCTCTTTCTGAAGAGCTGAAGAACCAGGAACCTTCCTGCTTAGAGGCCACAGGTCTGACCTCCATCCTGGAGACGCTGCAGCAGGCGTGGCGCAGCACTATAATTACACGTGGTCCTCTGATGCTGGGAAGAGAAAAACAAGATCAGACGTGGCGGCGGCGGCGGCGGTGGTGGTGGTAGTGGTGGTGGTGATGATGATGATGGTGGAGAGGGGTTATTTCAGGAGAAAACAGGCCTCTCGCCGCAGCCTCTGCTCTTTCATGATCCACCATCACACAGGCTTCTGTTTATTCTTCTCTGCAGAGCTGGAATTTACTGTGACGTGATTGGCTCCTGAAATATATGACTTTTTATTAATAGACGACTCTGAGGCTTTGCACGTCTCGAAAGTTCAAATCGAGCTTTGTCTCGGTCTGGACTCAAATGATGTTGCGTTCCACCTGCAGATCTCCCACACACCCCCACACTGGATGGAACCCCAGACCATGATTGTGCCTCCACCAAGCTCCAAAAGCTTTGGGGCTTTTGTTGTCTTTTGTTTAGTGCTGGCCACAGATTCGACCACGGAGGGCATTTCGAGACACAAACGGTTCAGGTCACGAGGTCTCGTGGAGCTCTGCTGCGGTGGGAAATGGTCTTGCTTTGGATTTTCGAGGCAACAGACATCTTCTGGAGCAGTTGAGGTGAAGGTTTCTCCGCGTCAGCAGTGGCTCTGCTCTTCAGCCTCTGGATAATCAACACTTTAGTCTCAGGGTGAATCTCCGGCACGTTTGCAGGGCTAGCTGCAGTTGATGTGAAGGTCTAGATCACCAGGGATCTGTTCTAAACATCTGATCCGTTATTAGTCACAGCAGAAGCTCGAGTGACGCTGGGGAGCACGGACTCTTTACGAGACTTTCGTTTGCACTGAAAAAGCTGTTGAGTTTTATTCTTCATGAGTTATTTATTTCAGGTCTTACACAACTGTCGTCTGTGGAACGTATTTTGTTTGGCGGCTTTCGTCGTGACTCTAGGAGAAACGCTGGATTTCTGCACCAGTTTCCTAGAGCTTTAAGATTTGAAAAAGGAACACAGCAGTGAGATATTTGTGAATGTTTGCGTGTCTGTGCCGGTGTTTTGTTTGGTGCTCTGTGGCTTTGGGTCAGATGAAGCTTTGTGAAGCTGCACAAAGAGCGGTGTCAGATTCGCCGAGGCTCAGATTGAAGCCACAGATCTCAGATCAGATCCTCTTACCTGCTGCTGCGAGTGTTTTCAGATCGTTCAGAAGACGTAAAACCCTTTATTCGATTTTTATCTTTGGACACTGTTTTATGTCGGGACACCTCTAGCAGTTTTGGGCCACTTGTAAGTTTTGGGTCCCAGTGACGCACACCACTGCTGGAGTTCTCTATCATCACATGATCACCGTGGAACCAATGGTTCGTTGTCTGCTGATCTTAGTAAAGCCACCTGTTGAATATTTTTCTGAACATATTTCCTGCCATAATTAACATCAGCTGTGCTCCAGTTTATTGAGGGAACCATGAAAAGCGGACCACGTGGCAGAATTCTAACCTGATAATGGCCCTAAACACATCTCCAAGATCTCCACTGCCGTGCTAAAGAAGCTGAGAAACTGGCCAATCGTGGGGTTGAGCTTCCTCAAACGGAAGGTGCTCGAGGGAAGTGATGTTGCAGTGGAGGAGTGGGAGGGGATTAGAAGAGGAAGCTCCGAGAGGGTCACAACCCCCAGAAATGAACACGTAATGTTTTCAACAAGAATTCGGGCACTTCCTGTTTTAAGAGCAAAGTTGCGTTACAGCGCTCGTCATAGAGCACCCTCGAGGATCCAACCGTCACCTGGTCTGGTGTTTTCGAATGGTTGACGACAGGAACTGTTGCGATCCCCGATCAGAGAAGCATTTGTATTTTTTACTTTGTGTAGAGATTTACATAAACCTAAAAATATCCACAGGACTGGAGGGTACATATATCTTTGGTCTCAGACGGTAGCCCCTAAGTCCTGCGGCTGTGGGCAAAGCCAGCGCATCGCGGTACGTCTGGTAAATACAGTTGAGCTTGATTTGTTTGAGGGCCGTGAATTTCATCAACAGTAGTAAACAAACAGAAATGATATGCGACTTTGCAGCTTATTGCAATATCTGCAGCTGTTTGATTGTGCTCCCACTGTTAACAATGATCACCAGAGACTGTAAAAAAGTTGAGACGGATCTGAGCAATCCTCCAGTTTGACACTGCTCTCTGAAGCTCAAACATGTCGTCAGTGATTGACATGTGTGATAAAAACAGCGGCAGTTTTCATGCAAAGCCACTTATTAATTCACCGCTGACCACGCCCCTTTTCCCATGGGAATTCCAGAACTGAGCACCTGCTGCATCTCAGAGGTGTTCTAACCCCTTAAAGGACTCTCGCTACTTTACTTTGAAGCAGCGTTCCATCTCGGTTTTCTGAGGAACAGTGGATTAAAAGTGAGAACAAAAACAAACTTCCTCGTCCCCCTCTGGATCTCTTCACGCCGTTGTTTCCTCTTCTTCTGCAGCTCTGTAATGAAGACTAGCTTGGTTTCCCTAACGCGAGCGGAGCTGATGCTAGTTGTGTTTGAGCTGAACTCCTGGAGGGACGTTTCTGCAGCTCCTCACTCCATGGGAGGAATTCTCAAAGCGTTTCAGAACTGTTTGTGGAGCTGGGGCAGATCTGTGTCGTGTAACTCTCCACTTTTCTCGAAATAACTGTGCGCCGCGTCTAATCTCTGGAGCTCTGCTTGATGGAGAAGCGTTAATGGAGCGGCGGATGAAAGCCTGCGGGGCTGAGGATGATTAAACAGAGTCTGTTTACTCGAGATTTCCGATTGGCCTCTCCTTCAGATGGACTTCCTGTCTGAGTTTCCCTTCTGGCTGCTGATAACCGTCTTCAAACTCTACGCTCTGCCCTCGGGCTGAGAAGAGCGGGACGAACGCAGCTCGTCTGCCTCCTGTGAGCTCAGAGAAGAGCGGGACAAGCTTCGTGAAGGAGTGTTCTCCAAGTCCCCCAGCGCTGTGTGGCATCCTCCAGGAGCAGGTGACCACTGCCACACATTGGTTACTGGAGGAGAGCAGGTGCATGAAGAAGAGGATCTTGATGATCTGAGATCAGTGAGGAAATGCTGCTCTCCCCAAAGGAACATCCTGCAGCGAGGAGCTCAGATGCCCACAGAACCCACCCCTGCTCCTCTCTCTCTCTCTCTCTCTCTCTCTCTCTCTCTCTGTGTTGTTTCTCTGAAATGTCGAGTGATGGCTAGAGGAGGGCAGGGTGGAGCAGATCAAAGAAAGCCAGTGGAGAGGTCAGCGAGGGGATATCCCTGCTCTGATCATGTGACTCTAACAGCTCTCTGAGGAGACAGTGTTTCTGTGATCGCCTCCGAGGCTCCTTGGGCTCCTGTTTGTGCACACACGACCCGCCGCTGATCCCTGAGAGCAGAGCTAGCACGTCTGTGAAACGCTACTAAACTTCCTGAGCACTACAGATGTCACGCTAATGCTAACAAACGTTTCATCTCACTGATGTAGCATTGTACCTCTCTTCAGATGTGCACAGCACTGTTAGCATTAGCTTAGCATACATCATTGAATCCAATCAGACCAGTAGCATTTCAGTATAAAATGTAAGATTTAACCAACTGTGCCACCATCAGACTGCAATAAAACTCTGATCATAAATATAATTTCATTTCGGCAGATCCCTGACAATATTCTAAATCAGCATTTTTGAATTCCTGGAAAGATGCATGAATCAGGAGAGACTGCGCCCTCCAGGACTCCCCTGCATTCAGAGGGAAGGGATTTTAAAGGCGTGTAAGCGCTCCTGACACAGAAGAGGGACGTGGTGATCTATGGATGTGTGGCGCTTGATTACATCTACACCTTCCCTTCAGAATGTCCTTTTATTTAACAAAATTTTAATTAATACTAATCATATTTTTACAAACATGATATCCAGAGTTTTTTCCCTGGAGCTTGTGATAAAAACGTTCCTGGCTTTTCTTTTATTAACGCAGCGGCTCAATTAATGCCGAGTTTGCTCTGGGTTTACATTCCTTCCATTCGACGCTCGCTCCGAGACCTGTGTGTGTTCGGACATGCTCGGAATGTTCCTTCAAAGACCTCTGGACGTACCTGCTCATAAATACATGCGTCTCGTTCACGCGGGCGCAACATTAATATTCTCTGACGCGATCGTTTAGAGCACAATTATTTAACACTGGGAGCCCCAATAAACAGATTCCTAGACTGAACAAATAATGTCAGACGACGTGATATCTGAAGAACAGAAAAAAACTAAACGATCAGCTCTGACCACTGCAGCAGTGAATAGCTAAGGGCTAGCATTAGCATCCTGGTGCGCGAGAAGAGAACTACAGAGGAACTAAGAGAAGAGCAGAGGAAGAGAGACACATGATTTAAAGAAGAGCAGGAGCGAGGGTAGAAGGGGATGCCTGGAAAAAGACAAACCTTCAATCACAGAACCAGCGGCGGCTCCTCGTCAGTGTTCCTCTGATGATTAGCACTCCGATTGAGGATTTCCAGACTCGTCAGCACACAGACAGGGCTTGAAGCAGAGGCCTACATGAATATGCGGCACGTGTCCAATCAGAGAGCAGAGCCCCACTGCTTTTAAAGTTTTCATTTCGATCGTAGATAACATAAGACGCTTTCTTCCAAACATTTACGTTTCTAATGTAGAAACAGAGAAATGTGAGCTGGAAGGAACGATTATGAACACGTGTACAGAACCGAAACAGACCGTTGATTTCAGCATGTGGTCAAACGTCTGAATCTGTAATTCACCGACTGGCCTCTAGAGTCCCGTCCTGAGAGGGAGGCTACGGCAGAAAGACACGATTTCTCCATCGGTGATGATGGTTGGTTTTTGTCGAGGCTGTGGGTCTCAGAGAGGGGAGAGAGATGTCAAACGCCTCTCTGTCGCTCTCTGTTTGCCAATTGTTAACCATTACCCGTACAGCCTTGTGTGTTTTGGCTCGATCCCAGTCTCTCGATCAGCAGCCGTCTCGCTCCTGTGAGACAGACAGACAGACAGACAGACAGACAGACAGACAGACAGACAGACAGACAGACAGACAGACAGACAGACAGACAGACAGACAGACAGACAGACAGACAGACAGACAGACAGACAGACAGACAGACAGACAGACAGACAGACAGCTGGACACGGCATCGCTGGCCACTCTGCAAGATAGAAGCTGCAGGACATCGATTGCAGTTTTTACAACTTTATTTTAGCATCACACTAACTGGTTTCACAAAAATCCCACAAAATCAGGGTTTTATTTGTCGTTATATTTTATGAAAATATTTGAGTTAAGAATAAACAAATCAAATGTTATCGAATTGAATCGAATAGAAATGTCTATAGCAACAAAAAGTAAGTGTTGAAACAGTTCTAGTGAATTGTAAATGAATTGAGTTGAAGTTTGCAAAGAATCTTCAGTTCCTACAATATTAAAAGTTACCTAACAACCAAGCAGTTTACCCTAGCAACAACCTTTTCACAGCTCTATCTCTGCTTAGATCGTGGAGACACGGGGTTGGTTTATTTTACTCACATTCACACGAGGAATATTATCTTATGTCCTCTCCATAGCAACCAGACTCTTTACCATAGCAACCAGTTTAGCCCGTCTCTTTCTTAGCTTGAGAAAACCATAAGAGACACGGGGCTTTGTTTCCGTTCCTCAGTTCATCAACATCGGTGCGCAAACTTATTTCTTACTCTAATTATTCATCATTTCAATGTGGGCTGAATGAGAAGTAAAATGGTTCAGCATTCCACCTTTCCATCTCTGAGTGATTACTTTGTCATCCAGTACAAAATAAAAGTCCCAGATGAATAGCTGCTCTGCTCAGTTTGCTGCAGGGCTCGACTCTTTCATGCTCTTATCAAGCAGCGTCGATGAGAGCGAGTGTTTATGGTTTTATGCTCTCACTCAGTCGTAGCAGCTGCGAGCGTGCTAGCGGCGGGTTTGATCTGCTGCCAGGCCGTATCATCTCCTCGTCCTTTGAGCGTTTGACCTGTATTCTCTGGCTGATTTTCATAACCTTCCCTGGTGTGCTTTTATCCCCCGGTGCGATCATATCTGAAAACTTTGAACTCTTTTGTTCATTGTCTGAATCCTGGTCTGCTAGCAGCGCTAATCTTGTGTCAATAGAAACGGAGCAAGCCCTTCATTTACTCGGGCTATTTTAAGCCTGTTTGTGGAAACTCTGGCTTGTGATACGTGATGCTGTACACTGTAAAAAACACGATTCGATAAGTCGCCGAAACATGTTTTCAGGAACTGAGTTTACGGTTTACATCATGAACTGCAGTCGAATGTGAGATGCGTTTGGAAAATGCTAGAAGTATAACATCAAGTTCTTTTCAAATTCAATGTATTCTTAAGAGTGAAAGATGAAGGTCCAAATAAAAAAAAGTTTTCCTGATTTTTTTAACTGCTGCCTGAACTCCATCCGTTCAGTTTGTCATTAAAGTTTGCTCATTTACATATTTAAATGTATGTAAACTAGTCAGGAAACAGGGTGGGGTTTTCTGCTTTTGTACGGTGGGGCTGTGATTGTTCCTCACAGCTATACCTCAACTATGAGAGACAACATGCCGAGGAACTTTAATAATATTTGTTAATTTTGGTGGGAAATAAGCATTTGATGAAAAACGAAATCTAATGCTTTGTTATAAACCCTCTGTTGGGAATGGCAGAGGTCACATGTTTCCTGTATGTTCTCACAACGTTTCCATTCACTGTGGCTGGTATTTTGGCCCATTGCTCCTGCAGATCTCCTCTAGAGCGGTCATGGTTTGGGGCTGTTGCCTGGCAACGCAGACCTTCAACTCCCTCCAAAGAATTCCCATGGGTTTGAGATCTGGAGACTGTCTAGGCATTTCACATCGGTGGTCGTGCATTTTCTTATTGGTCCTACAGTTGCTTCCTGTCTTCTGCTGCAGGTCTACAGTTTTGTTCCTGGTGCCCTCGACAGCTCATAGTGGAGTCTGAACCACGGTTTGAGGTTGTGGACGTTTATAACACGGCATTAATACAGGTACCGAGCCTCTGACAGAAATTACAGGTCTGTGAGAGCCAGAGATTTTGGGAACATTTTGGTTTATTGGTAAAAGGTGTTAATGAACATCCTGCTTCTGTCTCTTAGGTGAGGTATATGTCAGATTAACGTTACAGGCTTTTATGGTGGAAGAACTTGAACACTTTGTTTCTGACTTGATACTTTTTCCCCAGAGTGTACGCTCCGCTCGTTTCCAGATTAGTTGGGCTGAGTCTCCGTGAACGCTTCGGGTTTTAATGTACGTACATGGAATCACCTCTGAAATTCTTTTAGGACCCAATCTCAGAATCCGATCCCAGAAGTAACAGGCCACGAGCGCGTCCTTCTGAATGCAAAACCTCATGCAAATAAATCAAAACGATGCTCTCCTTCCAAATGTAAATCAAATATCCAAATAACGACGTCACTTTTGAGCTTCCTTCTCTCTTTTTTTCCACACACGTGAGGGGAGATCTCGGAGAGATAGAACACGAGAGCCTGAGTGTTTATCTGCTGACTTTGTTCTGAATCAACTGAAAATAAATCAGTTCCTGGAATATTTATCTGCTAAAGCAGTTACAAACTGGTGTATTTCAGAACGCGCCGGTAGCACCATCTCTTGGTTTTGGAGCTCTCTGAACAATCAAACTTTGCTTCTCGAAACAAAGAAACGTGAACCATTTGGAACTAAGAGAGTGAAGAAACAGAAACAGAGATGTTTGGATATTAATGTTGCTTTCGTAAACATTGATTGTCATCGGATCCCAAACAAGCAGATTAATCGAGCAAACAAACATCGTTCGAGTTTGAGCCAGAGCTCCTCGCGTATCCCACAAACGCTTCTGTGTGATTCTTTATTGCGGAATTCGACATCAGCGAGTGAACAAACGGTTCTTGTGTTTTTACAAAGATCTGTTCCTCTCGTTTTTCATTTGGGGATTCCTGACCTCTGTCCTGGTGCGGTGTGCTCTTCTCTTCACGTTTGCTCTATTAATAGAAGCCATTTTATTCAGAGTAATGACAGCCTCCTGCATGTCTCTGCTGATAGCACAGTACTCTATTTTACTTTTATTAAAACTGGGTTTAAATGTGAATAAAAGCAAGATCGTAGATCGTAGGTTTTTCTGATGCTTTGCAGAGTTCTCTCTGGCTCCAAGATTGAAGAAGTCTGGGCTTCTTTCCTGATGGGTATCTTTTATCTAGTTTATGCGCTTTAGTTTGTTGTCTATAGATAAATATAAAAACAATTGAAAGCTGCAAGCAGCGATCAACGGGCTCAAGCACCTAAAGACCGATCTTTATTGAGAATACATAATCAAGAGGGAAATGTTAAAGTTACTGGACGTGCGGGCAAATGAAATGATGACAACTACATCTCAAAGCGTCATGGGCTCCAGGTGGCGCTAATGAGTCTAAATGTTCTGGGGCTGTTTTGGCTAATATTCTTGTTACAAATGTCAAAACTGGTAAAAAAGAAATGCCTTATGAATTTTAAATCCTGTTCTTCCTGTTACCACTTGGCGGCGCTATAATTGAGTGTGTGTGTGTGTGTATGCGTGCGTGTGTGTGTGTTTGTGGTAGATGTGTTCAGTCGTGGACTGCTGGCATAGTTGAGACATTTGGGATCATTCAGACGTATGGCCGAGTTATGACAACTTCCTGTTTATGGCGAAATGTCGACGGCTGCTTTGCGATCACGATTTAACGAAGTCAAAAAAGCTTCGCAATTTAACAGCCCGCCTACCTCGAGATAAGATTGATGGAGTTTTGAGGTGAACAGATAGAATCTTTAGAAGGTATTTATCAACGAAAGCATTCACTTCCTGTCGGTTTTTAAAACTAGATCATTCTGATCGCGTGGTTTCACATCGTTCGAGTCAGATGTACGTTATATTTCCTGTATATTGTTTGCTAGTCCTCGCTAACGTATCTGATTCGAATCCCAGGGAGCGTGTTGGTTCTCTTGAGTTTTTTTGTAATCTGGGGGGTGCCGCCGTAGAGCAAACCATTCGCTCTGTTCAGTACGGGTTTCAGAGCAGAGGCGAGACTCCGGGAAATCCAAAACCTCAGTTTTCTTCTCCTTGAGAAACCCTCCTCCTGAAAGAATGGTGTTTACCCAGCGCTGGGGTCCTGGCACACGGCGCTGGTGTCTGAGAACGGTTCTGGCCGGGGATGCCAGAGGAATGTGTGAAGCCGGAGCGGAGCGTCTGAGGGTGCGCTGGGGGTGGGGAACAGCTGCTCCTCCATTGACCGATTCTAATGCCAGCAGTTAATATTTCACCGAAGGAGAGTGAGGATGTTTATGTGCTCACAGACACGCACGCACTGATGTTTAATCTGCTTCTTCCCCTCAAAACCAGTTTCCATTTTCTAGACGCATCAGCGCTCCTTCAGTTTGAGAGTTTCTGTGTTCCATCACTGCTCCGTGAGACGCAACACATGCATTAAAACATCTGCGGTTCTTCTGCTCGTCCGCATCCTCCGATCTAGCTCTTCTGTGTCTCCCACACCTCCCTCAGAATCCTCAGCTGCGGTGAGAAGTAGCATCTGAGAAAGGAAGCGCATCACCTGTGAATAATAAACGAAGAGGTCCAAGGTGTCAGTATTTCAAAGATGCAGCGTAACGTTTCCTTTCACTATAATAATTTCTCGATTCGAGATTAGATTCATTTTGTTAAAGAAATGTACGATTCCATTTTAAATTTCTGAATATTTTTAAGCCGCTTGTGTAGATAAGGTCTTTGTTTTTCTTGCGAGACAGAATCTGATCCAGATTTGGAGCTGCCCTGCAGAACTTCACAGCCCCATAGCTGCGGATACTTCAGAACGCAGCTGGAACCTTCTGTTCCAGAGGGAACGACCAAATGCTTGTTTAGCGCCGGAGCGTGCCGTGTCATTAGGCTGTTTCCCTTCTCAGAAACGACTGAAGCGTCGCCGGGTCATCATTAGCTGCAGAGCTTCAGAACGGAGAGAGAATCCCAAACACCTCAGAGAATCCGCATCGAAGGGGCGAGCAACGGCGTTCATTCTCGAGGACACTGGGCCTGGCTAAGCTTCTGGCTTTATTTCCATTGCTTTATTCTCATTTTACTTTAAATAATCGATTGAAACAACAAATAAAAACAGTCAGTAACCGAAACAACACCCCGCTATTAGCATTGATGCCTACAATCGTAACGCTGTAGCTTTACAGTATGATCCTGCAACAGCTCCCTGGAGTTTGCAGGTTTTCGCAGTAAAACAAATATTCTGTTCAGTAGCTGAGAAACTTACAGAGTTTTTAACCGTTTTAAACAGTTGCAGGCTTTAATTATCTGCTAGTAACCGAATCCCAGAACCAGCAGAATACCGGTTTCAGAGCATCGTAGCAGCGTTTGGTTCGTAGCTGTGCCTCTGTAACACATTCCAAGCTTCTCTCCATTCCTCTCCTCCTCTCTCACACAAACAGCTGTGTTTTACTCTTTTCATTTCACTCCTTCGCTCCATCGTTTTCTATATTGTTCTTTTTCTCAGATCCGCTTTCAAATCTCTTGTTCTTGGCACTTTGCTGTAGGTAAAGCCTCAGATCTCGTCTCTTTATCTCGTATCAGATGTTAAATAAATTGAGTTTCGTTCGTTTCTCCGTTGCTCGATGATGTGCAGATCAAAGGCTTTGTGAGAAACAACCATTTCCAAGTTTAATAACCGAAGCTGTTTTCATTAAGTGAGGGAGTCATAAATAAACTCGATGAAACGCTGCGTTTGTGAGTTCTTCTCTAGTCGGAACACGTAACGCTCAGAAGAGAAGATCTTCCAAATGAAAGGCTGCTGGAATTTATAGCTTCTTAAATGTTTAATAACAGTTTTTAATATTAATACAGTACATCACACGTATTAACCCAAGTGTCTCTGTGTTTATTAATTTATAATTCATTGATAAAAAGAAATACATTAACTGTTTTATCAGAGTAAACGTATCATAACTAATGAAACTGTTACAAAGCTATGTAAACAACTGCCTCTGTGTAGCAAACTTCTATAAAAATCATATAATAATTATAAACTGTATATAATTTAAAAGCTGAATGAATAGAACCAAACAATGAAGATCATTATAATCACTTTAAAGCAACACAAACTGCTGTGATGATGAGGTGTGTATATATATATATATATTTATATAATGAGCTTCTATATATCACATGAGCGGTGTTGGTTAAAGCGGTTATAAAGAACAGAATAAATCTTTGAAAGAGAATCTTTCGGCCCTCGCTCTCCTCCTGAGTTTTCTATTTAAAAGTACGAGAGTTTATCAAAAGAACAGGAAGTGATTGTTTCCCTGAACGTTTCAAACAAGGATAGCTGAACAACAATCAACTTAAACTCCAGAGAAATAATTGCTCTCCTGTTAAAAGTAGACTAAACCTTAGAAAGAATAACATCCTGCAAAAAAATAAAATGGAAAAACGTTGTTTTATTATTAAAGAGCTTCTTATTTGATCCTGAAACGTTCATTATTTGGTTTTGTGAGCCTCCAGCAGCAGATTGAAACACATGCAAACTGTGTTTTATATTACGCTTCTTTTACTGTATTTTACAACGACTCGTAAAGGATTTGATCCGTGACTCGTTTGTCAGTGGTTTTCTTGTTTTTGTTGTGAACAGCTTTCATTTACAAAGTTCAACAACAACGAACCAAAACGAACCGGTGCCGGCCGTGAATTTACAACACCCTGGAAATTGACAGTAAAACAGTTGTTGACAAATTTCCCAGGATTTTGTTGCAGTCTATTGTAAATGAATTTACAAAGATGAATTGATGACATTTTGCCGTTAATGCTGGAAACCAGTTGCGGTAGTTTACGTTTTTTTTCAGGGTTTTTCAACATTTTTCAGACTGCTGCACAATCAACAGCAACATATGAATAATCGGAGCATCTGTAGATCCGTCGTGTGGAGTGAACTGTGTGAACCAGAGCGAGCGGAGTTAAAACCCAGATGTTCCAAAGATCTGCTCCGTGATGTGCTCTATACTCTCGTCTCGTTCCATGTTGCTTCACCATCTCTGAGCCCGTAGATGAGGCGAGGAGATCATCTGATGCTCTCCTGTCGGAGCTTCATCTGATCGCCTCTCCTCCTGAAGCTCTTCATCTAGCGTTAGCTCTAGAAATATTGCTTTGAGTTCCTCTAGCTGCAGGTTAAATGCTAGCTGTGTAGAAAGCATCTGATGGATGTGGATCTTCAGAGGACCTTTCTCCAATATTTGCCCTTTTCTCTCCTGGTTCTAATTAAAACCAATTGGCTTTTAAAACGTTGACCTTAAGAGTGGCTGTTGTCGCTCCCGGGGGGTGTGTGTTGTTTAGCGTGTACACAGGGATCTGAGAGCCGGAGGTCACCGGTTCAGTCCCTGGAGAGACGTGTGTCTGTGATCATAACCTCCATTAACCCTGACTTAACCTACTGGAGGAAACCTGCTCAAGTGTCTGCGGGGGTGTGAGGAGGAGCATTCTCTGACCTTCTGTTCCACACAGGGCTGTGCACAAGTTTCGTTTAGATAATTCTCCCATAAATCATTTCATTTGTCTCCTGTAGGATTCTTTACTATCACGGAACATTTACAGGGGTGCACATACTTTTGCACAACACTGTATATGTTACACATAATGCGATATTTGACCCTGATACGCCACACACAGGGGTTTCTAGCATTTATTTCAAGAGCGCAACATGATTTTATTCTGGATTCAGCTCTTCGAGGTTGGAGGAGGTCTGGAGCTTCTGGCGCGGGGCGGATGGGAACTTGTTTGAGGAACGTTTTGTTTTTCCACCAGTGCTGAGTTGTAGCTCTCTCTCAGCCACCTGCGGACATGATAAGCCCCGCCCACTGAATGTGCAGCCCCACCTAGATGCTAGATTGTTTTTTAATCTGGAAATCGAGTCACTGAATCGAGCGATTTGTTGGCAGCAGTAATTTCGTGTGTGGTGCTCACCGAGAGGTCGATGACACAGGGGTTTTTAGGAGACTCAGAGTTCAGGCTGCAATACCACTTCCAGGCAACAGGGGAAGACGAAGGGGAGCAAACTACAGATTTGTTAAGACATTTGTTTTTGAACTGAAGCCTCCTCGTGACCCGGAGTAACCTGGGCTTCAGAAATGTTTTGAAGCATAGATTGAAAGCTCGAGGCAGAAGGAGCGGAGGAGCGACTCCTGTTTTTCTCATCCGTCTGGGTTTTATTGCTGCTGTAGTCATGAGCACAGTTCAGAGGAAACAGCTCTGCGTAACACGAGCCAAACGCTGAAGTTATTGGATTCTTTGCTCTGGCTCATCACTTCTACTCGTCCTCGAGGCGTTTCAGAACAAGCGTGAGGCTCTTTCTTCTGCTCAGCCCCAAACCAGCCAGCGACGGCTCACGGTTCAAAGAGCGGCTTGCGGCAGATCGGTGCTGCACAGCTAAACTGAGCTTTAGTTTACACAAGCGCCTGGTTTTATGATCAAGACCTGAATCTCAAGATGGGAACCGCTTCTGAAGGACGCGGAATAGTTCTGCACCCGGCCTCGATAAAGATACTTTTAACCCACAGAAAAGAGAGCAGGAGCGAGGAACCTTTGGCAGGATGCTGATCTCTGAGGACGCTGTCTCTTTAAGAGCGTTTGTTTTGGCGGCAGTAGAAACGGGAGTCATTTCTCCCTCGATGGCTCCAACAGAGGGGAAAAGAATCCTGCTCTCGTCTTGAGGAGCAGCGGCTCGCATGGCTCTGTCTCTTCTGTAATTATGTCAGAAATAGCCCCGGTGATGAGGAGCTGCGGTCACAGCGGGGATTTTCAGACTCCACAGGGGTTTGGAGAGACAAAGCTTGATGGAGCGACGCTCCCAGTTCAACTTTGGGTTTTTTTTTTTGAGAAGTGCCATGCACCCAAAGAAAGAAAAGATCTTCTGAACCCAGAAGATCTGAGAGGCTTCTGTCTCGTGTGCTTTGTGTTTGCTAGCCGTGTGCTTTCACCGTGCACACGGCTGGTGTATCGTTATGTCTGTCTGTCTTCAGTCGACTGTTCGTATTGGCCATGGGCACACCCTTCCCCTTACTACAACAATGAATGATAATTTTTTTTTTTCACATGGGGGAGTACATGCCTTGCTGAGTTGGACAGTTTTGCTTTCTCCAGAGGAGTAAAACACCTGGTGTGGTGTTTTCTCCTCTGGATTGGAAAATTGAATGTATTTATTAAATATTTATTAGTTGTGGTTCCCGCGAGTCAGTTTATAATAGTTGTGTCAGGACAAGACAGTGCAGAACCGAAAGGGGGAGTGGACAAAGGATTGGGGAAGGGTGAAGGTACACAAGTGAAAATGAAAGAAAGGAAGAGGAAAAGACGAAGAGAGGAAAAAAAAAAATAATAATAATAATAATAATAATTTAGAAGAGAAGAAAAAAAAATTGCAAATGAATAAAAAATAAAATAAATAAATACCTACCTGAACATGACGCATAAGTCCTAGTAACAGTTCATTTAGTCCATGTCCGTTTGTTATAGTTCATGTAAAACAGTTATTGCAGTTTGTATATTCAGGCACACATGTTTAAATATTCACACACACACAGCCAATATCTTAAGTGATGAATGATAATTAAAGAATAGGTCATCTGGGGTTAATAGATTAAACATGTGTAATATAAAACTTTATTACAGCTATTGGAACATAAACAGATGTTTCTACAGAAAGTGTGAGGTGGTTCTGTGTCAGGAGTGTTGTGATTGCTCTGCAAGAAGCCACACCCCTTAAGTTACGCTTACGAATCTCAAAAATATTATGCATAAATCCAGCAAAGTTCTGCAAATAAGCATTTCAGTCAAAAACTAAATTTACGTTCATGTAATATTTTAAATATATCTGAATTTTGGAAATTTTTACTTTCACTTGGAAATTATTAATTTTTGTGAATATTTTTGTTTTCACTTGAAAATCTAGGAATTTTATGTGGAATAATTTTCCCTTCACTCTAAATGTATTTATTTTTTATTTTTTTTATTATGAATCTAGGCATTCAATTAGAAAAAATATTTAGACGGTTTCGTCATAAATACAGGTGCTCTGTTCCCTCTGATGGGTCAGAAGCTACTGTGTGAACACAAGTCTGCCGAGATTCGGGAGGAAAGACAGAACTAATCGATTCTTAATGCACACTAAAAAAGCTTTCCCCAAAAAGGTAATTTAGGTTGTATTATTATTATTATTATAACATTACCTATGAATTTGGGGTTGAGAGCAATGATAATTCAGCTCGTGGACAGAGAGATTTGTGAGGAGCTTGTGTTTGCTGGGAAGGTGGAAGAGGAAGTGAAAGTGGTACAGGGAGCGGAGAGTGTGTTTGTGCCTCGCTGTGAGACAGAAACAGCTGCGAGATTGTTGCTGTGGCAGGAATGAGCTCTTTTTCTCTCCTGCTGCTCTGCTGTTTTCCTTCTGTGTTGTCTGTCGGGCTCCGGCAGCGACTGCGAGGATTCTGAGCTGCAGATAGAGTTGAAAGCATTCCTCACGCAGCCGTGTTTGCGCTGGGAGAACATTCCTGACGCTCAATTCTCCATGCGCAGCTGTGAGCGTGTCTCGCTGATATCTCTGCTCTCAGATCCAATCGCATGTGAAATACAGCCTCTGAGTGCATGAGAAAGAGGTTTTTTGATGAAACTCATTCTTCAGGGATATCTCTCTTCGAAATCACGATTGTTCTGCTTGTCGACCGCTCTCTGGGTGTTAGATGTACTCCAGCACCTCAGAGTTAGTAGAAAAAACACATAATTTGTGATCGATGCCTGTGAAAGTCCCGCCCTCCTCTGCTTCTGATTGGATGGGTCACAGGTGTCTTCCAATGAGAAGAGACCATTCCCATCGAGGGCTGATTAAGGTGATGGTAAAGTGATGCAAAAGCACCGCAGTATGATTTCTCCCCAAATACATGAGCCAAACTATAAAAATTAATTTGCCCAGAAATAACTTTTTTTAACCTATTATCTATACAATTCTATACACATTTCAGGAAGTAGTGTTTGCGCATGTGCACCCTCTCTCTGTCTGTCATGGTTGCAAGGGGGCGGAGTCATCTTTTTTACAGTCATTGGATTAGACGCTGGATGGAACCAGTGCTTCCTCATGATTCATCCAAACTTCTAACCAACTGCTTATGTTTTCTCCCGAACTCTGTTACTTTGGTTAAAACATTTACATTTCCCATACATTTAGCACGATGTGAATAACAGATTAAAAAAAAACAATGTCATGATTGCTTTTACACGGTGCACAACGGGAGAAACCAGGCACCGTTCAGAGCAGCCTGAAACTAATATTTATTTTTATTCTCCTAAATATTTTAGAGCTTTGATTCTTGAGTTCTAGCTGTTTGTGGTTTGTCTGCACTGTTGCAAACGTTATAAAAAAATCCATCACCCAGAATAAGAACTAGGAACTGTAGCTTTCTAGATGCTCAAAAGCCTGCCGGTCTTCAGAAGAGCCGCCCCGAGCCGGAGCTGTGTTTGTGCTCCTTCTGTAAACAGTCTGGGCTGTTTGAAAGGGTTGGGAGCCGATTGGCTGCCAGAGGTCAGGTGGTTTCCATGGAGTCTGTTTGTGTGAGCGAGTCGTGTTTACGCTCTAGAAATAAAACAACAATAACATTCTGGAGGTTGAAGCGGAGCCGTGTGACTTCACCAGCGTCTGAGTTAAAGCATCACTCCCACACACTGGAGACGGATGTGAGGACCACTTGGATGGAGATGAAGATGTTCTCGGTGACTCGGTCCATTTAAAACCTTATCATAACACATTTTTCATGTTGAAATGCACAAAATGTACGAAATGATCAACATCCACAATTTAAATCACGGTCGCCTTCTAGAGCCTGTTTCGATCGAGCACGCAACAAAAGCAAAAGTGCAAGAACAGCCAGAATGTTCCTCTGTTTGCACAAGACCAACCCGTTACCAAGCTGCAAAGAAGAGGAAGAAGACTTTCGACGTCTAGAGGAACATCCTTTCAGTTAAATAATGACTAAATCAAGGTGCTGCTTGAAGGGGGCCATGCTCTGGAACCTCCTCCCTCCTGGACGTGCATCGAGCACCTTCCTACATGATCGATAGCCAAGCTACCTCTCGATGTGGTTCCCCAAAGTTCTCAAAGATGTGGACAGGTCAGTGTTCTTCAGGACTTCCTCCTGACTCGACGATCCAGCAGCCGTACACCGTCCTTCAAACTCCAAATACACCGACCTTGAGGGCACAGTCCATGAATTGGAGGTGCTGATCCTCATCTCAGCGGCAAAACACGGAAGTTTCTGTGGAAGGTCTTGGATGGATGATGTCAACAGAACACTTGGACAAAAGCAGGAATGGCCGCAGGCTCCCGGAAGAGGACTCTGAGTCTGAGGACCATCATCAGAGGAGTTTTCCTCCATGGATTCTGCAGATACTGGATGTAGAAAAAACGTTTTTCTTCTATGAATCTTGTCGTTTGTGGTTAATTCCTTCTTCATCTTCCCAGCAGAGCCCCGCGGATCGTGTTTCAGCGTCTGTTTGATCTCTTATTGTAATCTGATCGTGTTTGAGGCAGTGTGATCTCTTATTGTAATCTGCACAGTAGTCGGCTTTTTGTCTTAAGGGCTCTGTGGCTTATCCGTTCAGTTCCTATGGTGGAAATCAATAACCGAGAGCATCCTCACTCGCCAAAACCCACCACAGATCCCTTGTACATTGTCACTTTGGGGAAAGGATACTTTTCCACATGAAAATGTGTTTTTCTCTTGCAACACAGTGTTTTCCTGCAGTGTTGGAATGTTACGGGAATCGTTTTTGCTATTCTGGGTTATTTCTGCTCCTCAAACGCTGAAATGTTGCTCCTCCTGCTGTAGTTTGCAGCAGTGGTCAGGTTCTAGGGATCGTAGTAAATGTTTTCTTGATCTTGGCATTGGTTTTTTGAGCAGGGTTGGAGTTGTCTGTGATGAATGATTTCGATCTTCTTTGCTTTGGTCACTGCTTGTGTTTTGGAGTAAGTGCAGTATTTTTCTTCTGGGTTGTTCTTGTCGGATGCTTGTGTTCTTCGTTGGTAGTGGTTTGAAGACCTCGCTTGTGGAAGCTGGTGTCTTTGGGGGTGGTTTGGATTGGAAGTCCCCGGTTGGATGTTGTGTGGTGTCGTGCCTGTTGCCTGTTTGGAGTCCTTGGTGCTATATTTATTCTGCTGGATCCAACAGTGTAGCTTTACCTGCTGGAAACAGAGACCCTGGTTCAGTTGTCCGTGTGGATCTTTGTTTTCTTCAGGTTTGTTTTTACTCATCCATTTGTCTCTCTTCATTGTCAGGGATCTGTTTGTGTGAGTGGTTTCTTATGAAGCCTCTTTAGATTTATGTTTCAGGGTGGACCCGAGGCTGGCTCTCCGGCCCTTTGTGAGCTATGAATACCCACACGAGATGAGAGAGAGAAAGAGAGAGAGAGAGAGAGAGAGAGAGAGAGAGAGAATACTCTGCTTCACGCTTCTTTCTTTTATGTTTAACTGGAGGTGAATTCAGTTGAGTTGTTCAAACTGTTCACATTTAGTTGTTTTTCCAGGGTTTCCTTGTTGACACACGATAACGAACCAAATCTTTTAACAACAGACCAATCATTTTCTCCAGTATTGCACGAGCTCATGAACTGTCTCTCCCTCTCCGTCTGCCTGCAGTCTCACCCGCTGTCTCTGTGTAACACCAGTGAAGATGAGCGTCAGGAGGAGGACGAGGAACAGATCTTTATCAGCATCATCAAGCTGGAGAGTCCGGAGAGCAAGGTTCCTCAGTGCCAGCCGCTGCTGGAGAAGGTATTCTCCTTCTTTTCCCTGCAGTTCACTGGTTGTCTTGTGACAAAGAAAAGCCAAAAATAAATATATTTATATATAAGTTATATAAACCAACCCCCACATCCTTTACCAGCCAAATAAACCATTATATAAACCAACCCCCACACAATTTACCACAGCTGAGATGAGAACAACTTGGTTGCTATGATGAGCAGTGTGGTTGCTAGGGTCAGTTAGCATTAACTGGGGCTTTTACTAAACTTTTTTTTTCTCTCACTGCCAAGTAAGTTATTAAAAACAAATGTGATCTAGGCACCTCTGACCGCTAGTATCTTGACCCCAGCGTTACCGTCTGGGGCTGGGAGGAACTGTGACTTTAGCGTTGGATTTTTAAAGGGAACCAAATATCTGCAGTGTGCTGCTAGAGCAAGTGCTTGTGCATTTATAAATGTTCGTGTGAGTCCCATTTGTCACTGGGACAGATCTGAGGCAGTTGTGGATTCCTCCGGTGCATCTGTTTACCTCCTGTGCTGCTGCTCTGGGAACAGAGTGATGTGAATCTCAAGGCCGGCAGGAACTCCTCTCTTCTCTGTGGGATGCTCCACAGTGGTGGCTTCTCATGTTGGAGAGAAGGGCTGGGTGGTGGTGTGTTCATTCATCTTCTCAGCAGCTCGCTGGGGCCTTCACAGGTGTTTCAACTATTGCATATTTCCATCACGTTTGCTTGACGGACATCCATCCATGCTCTGTTGCGTGAGGCAGGACGCGTTGAAGGGCTTGCAGAGTCCGAGCCGCTCTGTTTACTTCTGCTGAACTCTATTTATTCACAAAGCAAAGTGTCTGAGCTGAAAAGCTAAAGCTGTGGATGTTTAGATAAGAAATATGTTCCACAGCACACACTGGTTTTCATAGCTATGTGGGGACATTCTGTACGCAGTGGCTGCTGTGGTTAATCGGTGCTTGTAGATCAACTCTTTGGATGTTTTCAGATGCCCTTGAGAAATTAACATGAGATGTAAACCAAGTGTGTCTTGCAGAATGCCCCCCTGTGGACAGCTGCAGAATTTATTTTAACTCCGGTTTTATCTGTTTATAATGTCATTTGCACATTGCATTCTGTGTGAGTGCTGAGCTGAGCCCTGGAGAACAGAAATGAGTGGCGTGATGTGGCGCTTTATAAATAAAGCTTAAACTGAATGGTTCTGAGTGGATTTTATAGGTAGACTGTACCAAGTAGCCACAGCACATATAGACTTCTATGTGTGAATACAATGGGCTATGCTAAGCTAATGCTAACAGTGGTGTGACCAGATCTGGAGAATATGAGTGAGTGAGAGAGAGAGAGCTCTGCAATTGCTCCAAAATATGTGTATCATTTATCATTTATAAGATACATTAGAATTTATTTTTGCAGGTTTAACTTTTGGTTTGTTGCTGTAGAAATGTGCATTAGAAATAAAGCTAGGGAGGCCTTCTCGAGCATTAGCCTCTCAGAGCAAACTGAACTGAATCGTGCAAGCCAATCATTAATATCTGTATTAAGACGTGTGTAATTAAAAATAAAACTTCATAAACTCTTTCTTCACATCAGGATTAGACGGTAACAGCACACTGAGCATCTCCTGATTCAGAAACATCTTTAGAAGCAGATTTTAACATCTAAACCCGATTAAGGTTTGATTCAGTAAAGGATGGAGGCAGGGCAAAGGGAGGTTACTCTGCAGCTGGATTTCCTAGATAAACCGTTCTTACTTCTGAAATTTAAACGATGTCCATCATACGCATCAGTGCGTCTGTGAAGAGATTTAGACGTATCCAAAGCCGTTGATGTTTCGAGGAATGAACACAGCACTTGCTCTCCCCGGGGTCCTGGGGTTAGGGATCAAGCACCCATCGCCTCTTTAAATCCGTGCGTGCTGTGGGGAGATGCTGACTCCTGTCTCGCAGCAAACATTAACAGATCGTTTCGTTCTGTGCAGGAGCCCACACAAACAGTCATCTGCACACACCCTGACCTGAGTCGTAAACACCGTCTCTCTCTCTCTCTCTCTCCCTCTCCCTCTCCCTCAGCCACATGAAAGACAGCATTTATGAAAGCTTCTGATCCCTGGACTTACATCGGCTCCTCTGTGGTTTGCAGACTGACTCCTCACTCTGGAATTCAAATAGAGAGAAACAATAACACTAATTACAAAGCTGTGAAACACTCTCGCCCCAATAACATCCTTTAAATCCAAAGTAAAGTTCTCGCTGGAGGCAGCGTTTCATGTTGATGTGCAGAAATTAAGATGCAAGGACTTTTTCCAAGTGCTGATGTCAGTGATATCGAACGAGGGAAACGAGGAAGTTTAAAGTTTCAGTGTTTCGCACTTCGTCTATTGGAGAGAAATAAGTATTTGACCCCTGGCACCAGGTTTGCCCATGTCACTTTCAGGTCTTTCAGGTTCTGATGTGTGGATACTCTAACCTTCAGCTCCCCCCACAGGTTTTCGGTGGGATTAAGGTCTGGAGACCTTAAGTTCGGCTAAATGCTAAACACACACCCTGAATTATTTAATGTGTTTGAGGTGTTTACAGTGCTGAGATCATCGGAACAATGCGCTAAAAATCTATTGTTGTTTTATTGTGGTGCAGTGAAAGAGAGTGAGAGCACACACACACACACACGCACACACGCGCACACACACACACCCACACACACACACACACACACTGCAAGCCTGTGTATGTCCCCGAGACGGAGTGTGTTCTGCTCTCCTGATTTGCATTCACAGTTTGGGGTTTAGAGATTCCAAACCTGAGGTGTTTTGGCTTCTCACACTGTGTTTGGGTCATTGTCCTGCTGAAATACCCAGCCGCTGCCTAAACCCACCGCCATGATCTCCTCTGATGAGATAGTTCTAGTATTTGGGGGTGAAGGGTTTGAGTTTAGAACTGTGGGCATTAAAAGCTGGTTTCTCCAAGACTGAGGCAAACACTGAGAACGCACTTGTTCTGATCCCCAGTCACCAGTGACTATCCAAGAGCTGCTAACGCTATTCGCAGATTCAGTTGGGCACATCGGTGCTGATGATGTCAGCAGCTCACTGTGGGAATCCGCACAGACGCTTTTGAGAAAAGGGATAGTTTTTCACCGTTTTGTCGGATGACTGAAAAGAGTCGTCTGTTTCTCTGTGAATTTCAAATCTCATGTTTACAAGAGTTTTGTTTTTGAAAAAGGAAAACCTTGTTATTGTAAAAGACAAAGAAAAGAGAAAGGTTTGGTGAAGGTTAGGATTGTTTCGTTTTCGTTTTTATAAAAGTGTGGAAAATCTTGAGGGTTTTTAAGAGTTTTATATTATAAAACTATTTATTTTTTTAAGTGTATACGTGTGTGTTTAGTAATGATGTAAAGCCTTTGACTGAAAGTGAAATATACTCAAGAACTAAATACAAATATTAGATCCTCTTTAAAAGAATCAAGTGAACTCTCTCCTTGTGTTCCTGTGTCTGTGCACGTCAGGCTCGTCTGGCTCTGCAGCGAGGAGCACAAGCCGTCATCTTCGACATCACTGATGATCCAGCAGCTGCGCAGGAGGTCAGAGACCACGTTCATTGTGTCATAATAACATTTTATTTAGCGTCATAGTCTCAACAATGGGAAAGAAAGATTGCATTAATTACCATTAGCTTAGCATAGATCATTAAATCCAACCAGACCGGTAACATTTCAAGTCAAATCCATTTAGATTTCCATAATAAAATCAGATTTTTTTAGCTCTGCTCTGGTTTTCAGACCAGTAGATCATGAAATATTTACCATACCTCCACCGATGAAGTGGATTTTTACTGGACCTTGAGCACTTTGGTCCCCGTCCTGTCCCGCCAGGGATGGGAAGCGACTAGCATCAGCGATCGGTGACTTTGCAGACAGAGGCTCCCGGAGATGTTACAATCCGTTCCAGAGTTCTTTTGAAGAGCTGAGAGATGAGGATAAACCCCCTAATGAGGATTCAGGGACTGGCTCCCTCTGGTGGCAAGTTGGAGGAGTTACACACCGAGAGACCTGGCTTGAGTTTCATTCTCTACTGTAAAATAAATCATTAATGTACAGTAAATTTAGTAACCAGATTTTTCTAGGATTTAAAACTGAACATTATGTGAACACTTTTTAAATTAATAATCCACATTCAACCTAACACAAAATCCTTTTATTATAAATTTATTGTGTTTATTATGCGTGATGCGCTTAGTTAGCCACGAGAGACACGAAAGTCGACACTGAGGAGGTGAAATAGAGGCTTGTTTCTGGAGATTATTACTGGTAATCATAGCAACTCACGCCTTTGGTTGCGAGCGAGACGATTTGTCTGAAAAAAAAAATGTGTTCCTAGAAATCAGTGATGATCTTTCCTCTGAGCAGACGATTGTTGTTTAATTGCAGTTTGAGGGCGAGGACGTGTCTCTTGTGGATCCTGTGGTGCTGGTTCAGTCCTCACACGCAGAAGAGCTGATGAATCTGGTGAATCAGAACGAAGAAGCCATGGTTTACATCGACATCATGATCCATCACAGTAACTGGGTCAGAACACACTCCCATCCGCTCAAAACCAGGCATCTGGATTGCGCCGCATTCGATAACGGAAGCCAAAACCCAATTTAAGAATTGAACTCTTTCAATTCTTTAACCTCTTAGTTTAACCTTAAAATTTGGCATGCTGTTCTGAAATCATCGGCATGGGCTGGGTCTCTGTTCAGAGTAGTTTGTTTCTCTGGTGTCCTAATCTTGCTGTTATATAACACACCAAAAGAGAGAGAAAACATTTGTTTCTGTAAGGATATGGTTGCCGTGGATTACTTTTGGGATGGAATTTACAACAGAATCACCATGAAGCCCAAACAAGCCAAATTTCTTATTCGATAACAATATCCTAACAAATGAGGGTTCTATAAATGTTTGATAGCCGGGGGTCTAACTGTGCCGTGTGTTCCTTGCTAGCCTCACTATGATGTGGGCATCCTGCTGACCGTTGCTCTGGCCGTGCTGGTCATCGTGGTGATTTTTGCTCTGCTCTCCCGCTGCCGAACCAACAGAACTTGGGTAACGTGCAGCACTTCCTGCTCCTCCGGCTCTGCTCGCAGTACCCTCATGAAAGAAAGACTGTGATGTATCTCTGTCCCCCAGGATTCTGTGCAGCAGCAGACCCTGCGAGCCATCAACCAGCTGGAGACGAGGACATACATCGCTCAGAGCTGCCGCTCAGCCCTAGGCTCAAGCTCCAGCTCCTCGTCCAGTCCCATCTGTGCCATCTGCCTGGAGGAGTTCATGGACGGCCAGGTAACTCCCCTGAAACTGTGTTCTTTCAAGTCCTGCCACAGATTAAGAGACACCATCAAATGTGGTCTTCAGTCTGAAGAACTGAGCTGTCTAGCTATTAGCGTTAGGCTTCGATTTGCGCTTGTAGTTCTGCTTCGATGGTCAGATGTTTTGGAAATAGCAAGCTGCTACTGTTGGAAGCGTAGAAATCACACGTTTGCTGTTATCCGGTTCTCCTCCAGGACTTGAGAATCATCTCCTGTGCTCATGAGTTCCACAAGGAGTGTGTTGATCCCTGGCTCCTGCAGCACCGAACTTGCCCTCTGTGCATGCACAACATCATGGGTAAACAGCTTCCAGGTACAGAAGAATTCCTACATTATTCTGTGATTCCTCTTCTGTCTCTAAAGCATGCGTATTTGTGCATTTTAATCTGGATTTGTTTGGGGAAAATGTGCTTAAATTTGAATAACTCAATTCACATTCATGTGTCTTCAAGCACTAGATGTGTAAAAGGCAGACTAGACTTAATTTTGATTTGTTGGTTTAAAATCGTACAGAGGCTTCAAGTTAATCTTTCCAGTGCGGATCATTGTGCATTTACTGCTGCATTTACTGCTTTCCCTTTAAATCTCGATGGTCCAAAACAAAACCAGAAGCTCTCTACAACCTTTAGGAATCGACAGTCTTTATAGTGTGGAAATTGTCAAATCCAGATTAACCTGTGCACAGTCATGTTTTGAGGACCTAATGTCTGAGCCCCCAATATCCTCCATCAGGTTCAAACCTGGCAGCCCGTCATCCCCGGAGTCGACTGCCTCCCCCTCTACCAGAACACAGTCAGGCTTTCCTCCTTCCCCATCACTTTTCAAACCAACATCCTTACCCCCAGCACAACGTCCCTCCATCCCTGCGTCACCACTATCCCCATACCCCTGGACCGTTACCCCAAGTGGCTCATTACGGCAGCTCACCTCTTCATCCGCAAACTCTCCATTGCTTTCCCAACAGGCCATTGGGAGCCAGCTGTGTTTACCACATGGCACAGGACTCCCATCACAGACGAGTGCACCGAACAGGTGGGCATGGCTGCCGGACAGGAGGGTATCACCATGCAGCCCAAAGACGATCTTGTCACCGATGCCCTGGATGGGCTTTCAATAACCCTTCAGCTTCTCGAATGAATCATGTAGCATCAACCTCAACACACGCACCTCCTCATCAGAATCATCCTTCACACAGTCGCCAGGAGGATGGAAGCTGCTCGGGAGGGAGTTACCACACAGATCGCAGCGGTTACCTTGCAGACGGTCCGGCGAGCGACTCCAGCTCAGGGTCCTGCCACGGATCCTCTAGTGACTCTGTATTGAACTGTACCGATGTCAGTTTGCAAGGTGTCTATGGCAGCTGGTCTACTTTTCGTAGTTCACTCAGTAGTGACTATGACCCATTTGTTTATTTCGGGCCGGGTAGTACTCCTCCACGTAGAGGAAGTGCAGAAGCTGCACAAAGACCTCGGTCCTTGGACTCGGTAGTGAACCGTCCTAGTGAGGCTTGTTTTGAAGAGCCGAAGCAACAAGTGGCTGTTTTCAGTCATGTTCACTATCATAGACATAGACACCACTATTACGACGATGGGGAAACCAGCCGAGGGCGGGTACAAGGCTCTGATGAGGATCAGGGGGACACAACATTAGGTGCCACAGGAGAGTGCTCCTGTAGAACAGCCAGAGACAGAAGTTGTCCTGGATTTCAGGTACAGCATCAGTCCTGCCGCTGCCCCAAACCAGACGTCTGTACAAGGACTACTGAGGATAGAGACCAGGATCCGGTTTCCTCCTCCAGCATAAACCTTCCACCCCCTTCTTCTAAAGTACCTCCACCCCCACTATGTTGCCATAAAGGCCCTGTGTGGAGCTCTAGACCTAAAGCACCTAGTTGCACCTTGGAAGCACCTTCCCCAGTTGTTCACTTCCATCAAAACTTAGACCTTCAGGATGATTGTAGCATTCATGTTCACTACGGACCAGGAGTAGGAGGCTACTGCTGCCCGTCTCCACCAGAAATGGCCCCCACGTTGTTGCCAGTACCGTTGATTTTGGAAACGACAGGTTTGAGTGACTGGCCATGTTGTGGTGGGGGGCACGTGGTCTGGCAAAAACAGTTGCAGGAGACCCATTCAGAGCCTCAGCTTCCAGGAACGTCTTCAGCAGTGGACAGACCTCTGTGTAGGACTCATCAGAGCCATGGGGATGAACTTCCCATGGACGCATGCCTTTACTGCCAAACTCGACACAATAGTCAGGGTGAGTACAAACCTGTTCTAGATTCCAAGAGTCTAAATAAGACTAAGACTAAATACTAATCCCTGCAGCTCTCTCAACCTTCAGTCCATGTGTCCTCTTCACAGGGTCAGAGGAAGAGTCTGGTGTTTGAGAAAGCTCTTGAACCAAAACTCCTCACGCTGCTACTCAAGAGCCAGAATGGACAAACATCTGTCACTTTCAGTACAAATCAAGTCTTCCAGATATTACCAAATGTCTTCTGCAATAATACCCCGAAACTCCAGACCTAAGAATGTTATTCAAACCAATTTCTCTGTTACTAGCACATACCTACTGCCAAATCCAGTGATTCTTGAAAGAATTCAGGTACGTGCTTTTTAAAATGATGCAAAAAGGGCTGATATTCTGGTATTGAACCAGATAAATGTGTTTGCACCTGATTCTTGTTGATATTTCGCTCAAGTTTGTGGCTTCTCTCAAAATCTGTGCCTATTCCACACCTGATTCTTTTCAAAATGATTAAACACAATGTACTTTATGCAAATATGCAAATAACTGTAGCTATGCAAACACAGTTTAAACTACATACTTTATTATTTAAAAAAAAATCACATTAGCAAATAGCCATTAACTGGTGGCCAATGATGGAACTGCAAGCAAAGGCAAATCGAAGGGTCACTCATCCAAATATATTAGCGCACATTTGTGTGTGGTCTAATGATGCTTTTATACCTACTGGATCTTTTTATTTGCCCTTTTTATGTTAACATATATAGTATATTGAAATGTGGTAAATTAACTTTTCTGAACAAATGAAATATTTTGACACATTTAAAGTTGCACCATACATTACTGAGCATTTAGAGCAGGGGAAGCAAACCCTGTTCCTGGGGCACCACCATCTGCAGATAACTCCAGCCAGATAACTACTACATCTCCAAATATTAATATATGCCCAGTTAGGACTGAAAAGATGTATACAGTATTTTGTGTTTGTACAGTAAATTCAAATACAATTTAAAAATGGTTGACATTAAAGATCTTCCTGTTTGCTTTGGAAATTGGTTCAGCTTGCTGTGGTTTAATCAAGCTGTGACTTCTTTATTTGCATACTTGCATAGAGAATACAAACATACATAATATATATATTCAATCCCCAAAAATAAGAATTCTAGCACTTCCTGTCTTCTGAAACCAATGGTATTTTTGAGGAGGATTGCTATTTATCAGCTGATAAATAGTTCACAAATTAAACCAAAAAGGGGGTTTAAATGAAAACTCTGCCCTTTTGATGAGCCTGTTTAGCAAGCTCTACCTCAGACTGTCATTCAGCAGATCAGAGAACGTCCCTTAAGCAAGATGGTACTTTACTGGTACTTGTGCATCCAGCATCCATCCACTCTATGAACTCAATGGAAAAAATGTACATTTGCTTTGTCGTATCATTTCAAGCTTCATGTCTCAGTTTGGTTAATTTAGAAATGGCAGCTGTTATTTACAAGTGTTTGTCAAAAAATGTTAATTTTGTTTTTACTTGTCACATTAGCATCATGGTGATGTTAAAGGGACTGTTCTTATAAGAAATAGAAACTCACTGTATTCTCTCCCTCCACTGGCTTTCAAGCTTTAACCTTGTGTTGATTCAAGGAATGATCTAAGAAATCAAACATTTCAGGGTGAAATAATGTTCACATCAGAGTTGTTGTCAAGTGACGAATTGCATTGCTAATAATTGGTAACCCATTGTAACCTACGAGAAAATATAACATAATTACGTACTAGCAACTACATGTCCATATGGCCAGGATGTGTCAATGATTTAGCCGCTAACTACTAAGTAGTTTACAGAAAAACTGTGGTCTTGATCACAATACTCTGTTATATGTTGGCGTAAATCTTTCTATTTAACACTGTGAAAGATTCGCATTTTAATGACACAGCAGTAAATGGTAGATAATTACCACAAGTCACTTTTCCTTTTCATTTTCTGTAATTTTAATCATGCAAATTATGGAGAATAAAATGTGCACTTAAAAGTGGTGCATGAAAGTCTTTAGGATTAATACAGCATCATTGATTTTATATTCCCCCTTCCAGGATTCTTCTGTGTCGTACCCCCACTCAAGAAAGAAAAACACAGTGAGAATATTTTGATATTTCTGTGAACTCTCTCCTAAAGCCTGTTTTGTGTCTGTGCTGAGGACGATAACATTTCCCAGAAATCCTTGAAAGGGACGCTGACATTTCATGAAATGAAACCAGCAAACAAGCTCACAAGAAGCTCCTCCAAGTGCCTGAAAGAAACACATCCTGAAGTTTGCAGATATGTAGAGTTCTGTTCATGACATTAAAGACAGCTTTATTGTGTTACCAAAAACTCATGTGCAAAACCCAATTTCTGTCATTTCTAGTTCTGTCACAGATACTTGAATTCAGATATGAGAGAATTTTTGCTTCTTTGTCATTGTAAAATGTGTGGAACAAAAAGGTCAAAGCGAATTGGTTTCAAGACCGTTTTAAAATTAAGTTGAATAGACTGGATCAGTTGCATTAGCTAGCACCAGTTAAAGAGGCAAGAGGAGTGCTAAATAAATCAATAAACTGAGTTGTTTCGTTAATCTAGTCAAGATGTGGTTAAGCTATAGATTACTGTTAACTTCTGGAGCTTTGTCATTAAGGTGCACTGCTGGAAATTTCATATTCAAATTCAATAAAAAGGTGAGCCTATTGGTTCAGCTTGTGATTAAATGCTGAGATAATAAATGGAATATTGAAAGATTTACTTACTATTTCTCTGGTTCTCATCAGTATATGTTTCAGAAATCCAAGTGTGAAGATAAAAAAAGCAAAGAAAATGAAACATTTCTGAGAGAAAGTGTTGTATGTTCTATATCATTGATCATTTCATAACAATGGTGTCACTAATATATTTATTTGCTAATATATTTATCCATGGTCAGAGATTATTGTGTTGTCTCATGTTTGCAATGATATTCTTTATCAAACATATTCAGCTGCCATCATAGATGTAGAAACCTGGCATCTTCATTCCCTCTATAATGTACCAATAAATTATTTTCAAATATCTGCTTTGGGATCTGTTTATTGCAAAAATTTTACCATGGTTTGGTGAAACAGTTGCAGGTGTCATTGGAGACTTGAGTGGTTTTCCTTGGCAGTGTGTGTCTGTTTTAAAACAATATTCTATTCAAAATAATGTGGTGGGCATGATTGCCAGTTTAATATCTAATAGCAACATATTCATTAGTCTCATTCTGATTATCAATGTTTTCCCTATAAAGTTTGTTATCTGGAAAACAAAAGGAGCTGCGCGGCCACGGCCCAAATGCAGTGTTGCTAATGTTAGCCGTTTTCAGACACTTCGCTGTTATCTTCAAAAAAAATCTTTCTTCGACAAACTACTGGAGGTACACACACACACACACACACACGAATAACCTTTCCTTTATTGTATCATTATTAATATATACGTTGGCGGTGTGTTCATTTACTTAATACGATTATTTTTTCCAATATGCTAATATTGTTAGCATAAGTCTATGGCGTTTTATTGAAACAATTAGCCTCGCGTCTAGTTTTCCCCACCGAGAAAAGTCTCAATATATAGATTTAAAGGAAATACATTTGTTTAGTTTTGAAGCCTAAAGGCTATACAACAAAGGAAATACATTTTATTTAAAATAAAAGAACTGCAGTTTACATACAGAAAAACTATTTTGCTGAAGCCGTTTGAAAATTAGTAATCTAATCAGTGTTGGTTTCACAAACAGAAGTTAGGAAACTATTGAGCCTTTAATACAATACATTTAAAAATTGCCACTACATTCATCACTTCATTTTCATTGGTGGTACCCCAGTCGTGTTGCTTTATTTACACAAATTATGTTTTACTCTAGGAAGCTGCAAGACTTCTGCCTCACGGTGCTCTCCCTTGGTTGGGAGCTCCATGCAATGTCCCACTCTGTGGAGTTTCAAGAAACTAGAACCAAATGGATCTCCTCAGTTATCTCAAGGCAGCTGGGAGCATCATGACTTAAGAAAAAGAATGATTGTTTAGGAGAGAGACAGCTATTTCTTGCAGGCGCTAAACCAGATCATCATTATTCAGCCATTGTAAGTGTTGGATAATAATGGATCACACATTTAACAGAAATTCTCACTTTGTTCTTGCACATGACAAGTCTTTATTGTTTATTTTAAGACAACCAGTGAAGACCTGTTATAATACAGTTGAAGGTTCTTGTCCTTTTATCTGATCTGAGATAAAGGATTTGTTCCTTTTCTTCAGTCACCCTCCAGGTTACTCTATGTGTCTTAGTAAAGGGCTTTGGGAATGCCCTGGTCTTCTGCAGTGAGGACCGTGAGGTTTCCCCTGGCGTCCTGATCCTTCTCGATGGCCTCAAACAAAGATTTAAAGTTTCCAGCTCCAAAACCCTGCATGATAGAAGAACCTGTTAAAGCAGTATCCCTCGAGAAAGTGAAGACATCCAGGTTCCTCTTCAGATCTAGATCCTGTCGTAATCCCTCTTACATCAATGGCTGAGATGGCTTTGTAAGACCTCCAGTTTGTAGAGGGCTTCCATGAGGTACGGAAGGTATGCAAATATTTATTTCTTCCTCTCTCATCTATCTTTCAATGTCTCTCTCATTAACACATTATATGCTCCTCCCTTTACCCCCTCTTGTGTTTTAATCGCTCCCACTTTCTCGCTCCCTCTCTCTTTAGATGCTTTTGAGAGACTTACGGCATGGTTGTTCCTCTGGATCACCTCCAGGAAGAGCGTGGGTCTGTCCTGTACCGGTTTGGTGAAGATCTGCAGTAGGTAGCCCTTGTCGTCAAAGTCTACTAAGATTTTCTGCTCCTGTGATGCAAATCACATTAGAAATTATTTTTTGTTTGTATACACAGCAGTCTTAAAATGATTAGAAGTTTTTGGCATCACCTAAAGTCTATAAAGCTATGATAAAATGATAAAATCTAAAAGTGCTTTGACTGAGGAGTCATTAGCTCCTTTGTATCTAGGCACCATTGTTCCTGTAGTGCAGCAGTGTTTCAAACCATACCAAAGACTCCTCAGTTACCTGGATCATTTGTGCTTCATTAAAGCTGTAGTTAAACTGGTTTAGAGTTTACTGCTACCGCTGCTCAAGAGCATTTTCTAGTGGAAATCTCAGCTCTGCCACTGACCTGCAGAGTGTTGAGGTCCTCCTTTACCCTGATCTTAGCCGTCTTGAGATTCTGACGCAGAGTTTCGTAGTAGTTATCCGGAGCAGAGAGGAACTCTAACCCTCGAGAGCGGAGATTCACCACCTGGATCAGAGATTGGACACATGTTTCTCAAAGAAGGAAAAAAGTGTATTCCCCACAGTTTCAGAAGCTGGGAAAGATGTGCACATGTGGAAAAACTCAGTACAAGCTTCTGGAACCTACAGCCTGGATGATGTTTGGGGTGTTCAGAGCTATGTGTTGAACCCCCGGCCCACCGTAGTAATCGATGTATTCCTGCAAACAGATGAGCACAGAGGATCCTTATTTGTAACACAAAATTCTGCAATTTGATCCGTGCATACACACAGTCTGGATTCGTTTCTGAACATTTGTTCTAGAGCTTCTATTTCCTATTACGTTGCTTCTCAATGAATTGGAATTGCCTTGAGTTTTTGGCTACCTGAATCTGTGATTTCTTCAAGCCTGTTGCCGGCTCATTGATCGGCATCTTGATGGTTTCCTCATAGTTTGTGACAACGATGGAGCGAAGAGAACTGAACTGAGTGTGAATCTGCTTGTCATCGATGGACCAGAAGCGATGAAAGAGGAGACACTTTTGATACCTGACCAGAAGAGAGAGAGAGAGAGAGAGAGAAAAAGAGAGTTTCCCTGTTGTCAGTTCCTGCCTCCCTCATGAATCCAAATTGGGAGTGACCCCTTGTGAAACTGGCCAACTCCACAACAGAAAAGGAAATTTCTGCACCTAATAACCCAAATTACAATCAAATATTCTAAAAAGGTTCTTAACCACTTTTCCTGCAGCCAGCTGGGGGGTAAGTATGCTAGTGGGGGTGGTGAAGTCTGGCTCCGTGGTGTTGTGGACGGTGCCCCAGATGTCTATGTGTGCTTGCACTAGGTGCTCCGACTGCGAGCTCCGTTGCTCATCCTGCCGTCTTTCGTAACCCCCTTCCCCCCGCTATCGCTCCCACTAAAAAGAGTTCCCTGTGAGAGGCCAGATTTGAACATCTCTGGAGAGATCCGAAAATTGTTGGAGCTTGAGAGCTGCTGCAGAGAGGAACGGACCAAATTGCGGAAGTTTTCATCTTCAGAAAACCGTGAGTCTGCAAAGGCAACAAAGGTGCCTCAACAATGTTTTCAGATCATTTTTGTGGGGTATTTTGTGCAGAGCTCTGAAGGAAACTTTAAAGCTTCGTTTCCTGTTTAAAGCTGCAACATAAAACCTCAGGAACGACTGCATTGCGCTGAATACTTTTGCTTTGAATGACATTTGAAGCAGACACATGGTGTTATCTGAAATCTTCGGGTGTTTGATTGTTTTCTCGGAAGTGTGTATGTGACCCTCACCAGTCTGAAACTGGCACCATTTTATCATCTGGCTGGTTTCCCACAATGTGATCGATGAAGCTCAAATGTCCTGGAGGCCTGTTGCGCAAAAGAAAATGGTCAACATTTTGGGATCAAGGCATTAGTTACACAGAATACGTGCGGTCGTGATCGCCGCCCTGATGCATTGATGACAGCTCACCATCTCCTTATCCTAGTTTCTTGTCATCCTATGTTTGGACTATCATACTGGTCATTCTTCTGCTCCTAGGACTGTAGCAATCACCTTAAGGTTTTCTCGACTGCTATTAGCAATAGTGTCTCTTCAACGTTGTGTAGTGGGTGGAATAAATACTACTGTATAGTTTGTAGTTAGAATTTGTTAGATATGAAAACAATGTATGCCTCAGTCCACCTGGCCACAGCATCACCTCATGTGTTTGGCCAACCATCTAACATCAGGAAACCATTATGAATATTATCAACTTTCACAGTGCAGACTCACAGATTTGGTAAGAGTGGGTCTCTGAAGAGTGGCTTTTTGAATCCCGGCAGAAACAAACCGTTATATGACCCTAGATGTTCCACGAAGGTATGTGTGGTGTCCCCATACTGTACAAGCAGATGGAATAACAAGGGACTGATAAAAGTGTGCAAAAATCACTAGTTTGCATCGGATCAAGCTTTTGAGTCTCTCACAGTCTGAATAACAGCAAACTTGACGCGTCCGCCCTCGTCTTCTTCTATCCAGGACTCTCGGACAACCAGCGCCCCTCGCTCTTTAGCTTTCTGGAGGAAACACACACATGCACACGCACACACACACACACACACACACACACACACACACACACACACACACACACAATCATTCTCTTTAATTTACACTTTCAAATCTCAATTAAATCAAATCCTCCCTTAGTTTTAGGTTTTGCCATTTAAAAATCTGAAAATATTGTGTGTGTAATCTTTAAAGTGCGTTCAATTTCTTTTAATTGGTTACTTTTTGGGTGCTCCGGTTTCCCCCACAATCCCCAAAAACATGCGGATAGGTTTATTGAATTTATTGAATAAGCTAAATTACCCTTAGGTGATGTGCATGTGTGTGTGTGAATGTTGCCCTGTGATGGACTGGCGAACTGTCCAGGGTGTACCCCCGCCTCTCGCCCAATGTGTGCCGGAGATAGGCACCGGCAGACCCCCGTGACCTCGAAAGGGAATAAGCGGGAATGAAAATGAATGAATGAATGAACATAAAATCATTTGAAAAAATAATAATGAACAAGAATAAAATTGAGTTTTCAAGGTTTAGATCAAAAGTCCTTCTTTGGGTTCCAATTCTCATCAGTGGAGACGATGCTGCAGTCCGCTGAGTGTAGAGCGCTAGTTTTGATATCCTTCATCACATCTTTGTTCTTAAACTTCTTGAAAACACCCCAAAAGTTCTAGATCATTCTCTAAACTCTCTATAATCTCTTGGCAGCTCATTTATGGTCATCTGGCAGAAGGGTGGATGAATATTATGAACGTGGAGGATTGTAAATATTTCTACTTCACCTTAACTAGAAAGTCGCAGTCCTCCACCTGGAAAGCCACGTCTTTCACTCCGTCTCCATGTTTCACCAGATGCTCGCCCATTTCTGAAAACAAGGGGTTGTTTTTTCTTTCACAGAAACGGATCGACAGAAGCGAACAGCTTGCTTTTGAAGAACAGTTTTAGGGCTGGGAGAGTTCAAAATTTCAGAATTGGGACAAAGCTTCTCTTCTGCGGCTGTACCTTCGTTTCCAGGGTTGAGCGGTGACTCGAAGACGAATATGATCTGTGGAACAAAAGCACTTGTGATCGCACCAGGAAGAACTGCGAGAGGTGTTTAGATCCTGCTGCGGTGCCTGTGCTCACCTTGTCTTGTCTGATGGCATGTGAAACCACTTCTCTGCTGTTGGTCTCGAGTCCTTTATATGCAAACGGCTCGAAACCGAACTTATCACAGTAAAACACTGCAGCCTGAGAGAGAGAGAGAGAGAGACATCAGCAGAAATACAACATGGGAAGAAGCGTTTATAAAGGGCACACTTAATGCAGAAACCTATAAAGTATAAAAATGCAGAGATTTGTACGTTTTTCAGAAATTATACTTCTGGAATATACTCTAAACCTTTCATCAAAGTCTGGAAGCATTGATTTGTTGTGTTTGTTCCCGCTGACCAGGCCAGAACCCGGTGTTCCTTTCCAAACCCTTGTTTACGTCATTCTCTCGGCGCCGGGGAGTGACACACATGCTGGCACACTGCCTCTCACCTGCTTGGCGTTTCCAACCCAGAATTTAACATGGTGAAAGTTGAGGAACTTCCCTCTCTCCGGCTGAAAGAGAAGAGAAGCACAGAGCGCTCTCGGTGAACTGTTTCTCTGAGATCATGTGACGAAGACAGTAAAACACTGTTCTTTACTCGTTTACTTCAGTATTTGTCGATCAATCTGTGTAACCTGGTGCCAACCACAAAACCCTCCGACCGGGAGTTTCCTCATGTAATTTTCAAAGCTTCTGGTGTATTCTTATTCTGTCTCTCACTGATGAAATAAACCTAATAATTACTGATCGTTCACCTGTAAATAAAGAGCCCTAAAACTGTTGACTTCTTTGCCGCTTTTGCAGGTATTTAAACATGTTAATGCAGATTTACAAATTACTGTTTGTGGCGGATGTTTCCAGACTGAGGTCTGTTTGTAGATCACTGGACATTTATCGACTGAGAGGCGATGACAGATTTTGAGAGGCTTTGGCACATCTGGCATTCATGTGGCATACGTTGTGTGGTGGCATTGCACGCAAAAAATGCTTTGTTTATTACATTTAGTTTTACAGTTAAATCATATGTTAAATATGTGTTACGTTTATAACATTTTTATGGAACAATATTATTTTATATGTCATTTATTAATTTTAATAAAAATTACATAAACAACATTCTTAGTAAAAAATATTCACATAGTACAGATACACGGTGAAGAAATTATTTTTTAACTTAAATAATGTAAATAACAAATTATCAGCTGTTTAAAATGTGTAAAACTTTTAGACTAAAATTTTTATTTTATGGTTTTTAAATTGAAGTGTATTTAAGATATGTAGAAATTACTTTAGTATAGGTAAATTGTTAGAAGTGCGTGTAAAAATGTATTATGTTATATTGTACATTGTTTACTTGAACATGACACATTTCATTTTTACAGTTGTGACGGAGATTTACAAATAAAGAAAACAGATGAACATACAAATACATTTTCCTAAAACAATAATCTCATATGTGAACTTGAAGATTGTAAGAATGAACTTGAGCTCTTACCTTCTCTCCTTTGTCAGTGTAAGACGTCTGCAGAGAAACATATTGAACTCTCAGTGAGTAATGAGATAAAGCAGGAGAGCTTCAAACACATCTCTCCTCGTCACTCACCCAGAGAGAAGGATGTTAGTAGAGCATAATTCAGTGTATTTGAGCTCTGTTTACGTGTCAGTAGCAATAAAAGACCATCAAATGAAGCTGCATGTGTTTAGTTAAACAAAAGTATTCTTGAGTTTCTCTCTTTCGGGAGCAGGAGCTGAAGTACTCACCATCCTGCTGTCGCTGCGAGGGGCTGGAGGCCAGCAGAGCTCCTCAGAAGCTCAGCTTTATACGAAGGTCAGTGGAGCTCCGGTCAAACACCCCTCGCTCTGAACCAGCCAGAGGAGCTTCTGCTCACACTCCCCACATCTGCCTTGGAACATATCTTCTGATGTTCCCCGTGTTCCATCTTTAACTCGTTCTTATGCTGAAAGTGCAGTTACTTTCTTAAAGATCCGCAAAGAGTTTGTGTTTATTGTTTTATCTTGTGATGCCTTTTTACCTAATATTTGTTTATTGTCTTAGGTTTATTTAAGTTATTTGATCATTTTATTAACTTTGACATTTTAAAACATTTAAGTTGATTAGTTGTCATTCATTTTGTTCATTTTTCATTTGGTTTTATTTTAGATTTTATTTGACTATTTATTTTTGCTTTTCATTACACATACAGAATAGATTTATTATGTAACATTTGGCTTTTAACACAATTTTGTTTAGTTTATTTCATTTTATAGTTTGCATTTAGATGAATTTATTCTGTTTAAATGTTTTGCTCAGTATTTCTAATATTTTTGAATAATTGAATTCTATTTTGTTTAATTTCATGCCTATTTATTTCCATTTTGAATTTTGTTTTATGTTACGTTTTAACAACCTTATTTTAATAATATATGTATACCCAGTAATATATATTTATATTAATATAAAGGTGTGTTGCATGTTGAGCTCTCAACACTAGAGGGAAGTGATGCATCATGGGAGTCTCTTACAGGGTTTAGCAATGATCCTTTGAAACATAAAAATAAATCACATTTTCAAACAAACGTTGACCTTGGCCCAATAAAGATGTTTTATTTTAAACATATTCACGTCACAACAGAGACGTGTTCAAAATGTTTTTTTTTCTTCTTTTATCCAACAGTTCTGCGTTGTCGACATAATCCTGCACTTTTTAATCTTATATTTTCTATTCATTGCAGTCAGTGGGTGACGATAGACTCATGGCGTCATTCATGTGTTCAGCTTTGATCACTGATCTCCTGGAGAGGAGCAGATCATTAACAGCAAACAAACACTGAGTACAGCTCTCATTAACATCATTCATGAGCATGACACGCCTCCTGATGTTGCACATTTGGCAGCATGTAAACACTGAACATTTTTGAGCCTAGAACTGAGCCTTGTTGCACTCCTTGCTTTGACCCAGTCAAACGGGTTAAATTTGTAGGTTTTATAGACAAAGTATTTCCATCGTGTATAGTTATTTCCTGTTAAAGAACATACAGAAGTGAATTATTGAGCATGAAACTGTAATCAAGAAGGGATTCAAGAGGCCGCTATGATCAATAAACCATTCAGGCAAAAGATAATGGTAGTGGGATGACAAGATGTAAAATTATCATTTTTAGGTCTTTGGAATTGCGATAAAGTACCGGTAGATTAATGTGCACCTTGCTGGTATAATACGTTTTTATGTAAGTTTGTTGATTAAAATTTATTACTATTTAAATTATTACCATTTACATTTTTTCAGTATTTAACAGTAATCAATTAACACATTCACATCTTCCATATTTACTTTAATTGAGCACGAATCAAGTTTTGTTATTATTGCAGGGAGAGCCTAATTTTTTCCCCCCTGCACTGTGCCTTTAACGCTCCTCCAGCACTGATACCACGTGAGCCCCAGAGTGCCGCGCTGTGATTTTCCATTGGTGAAAACCTCCCCTCCCTTCACGCCCTACTCTCTGATTGGTCAGTGAGTGGGTGTGCGAGGTGCATTCCAGCGACCTGTTGTTTCAGCCCTGAACACAGCGTAGTTTCCGATTGGCTGTTGGATTTCTACTACAGGAGGTGTTCTAACGCGTCGTTGGCCAGGCGCTCTAAAATACTCTGCTCTGATTGGTTCATGCGGATATCATCGCCAGTGAATGCGGAAGTAGTGCGCTGCTCTACTGAGTCACGGTTGTCAGCTGATGCTTTCACAGTGAGTATTTTGAGTTTTATGCGGATTTGTTTCACGATCACGCGTGGGTTCGTGACGACGATTCGTTGTTTCTTGCGTGAACCCAAGTTGCGTTATTTTTGTGTTGTTTTTGGAGGTTTTCTGCATTTTTGTGGTTGTAGGAAGATGGATTGCCCAGCTGGGCTGTTTCCGCCCAGTGGAAGAGATTGAAAGAGAGGGAGTGAAGTGAAGGAATGCTGAGTTTATAAACAGCTGTCGCTTTTGCTCACGCAGAACCGATTAAATATTGTTCGTATTTAACTAGAATGGTCGTCTGTACAGTAATTAAAGTATGGCTTTAGATTCGTATCTCCTCCCTACTGTATCCAGATCAGAGACAGGAGAACATTGACACAAACAAAATCAGAGTTTTAGATGTACATCATTTTATTAGCACTTTATCCCAAAACACATCCATCATGAAATTCTCTAATCACGTGACTCATTGTTAGAACGCAAATATGAGATCTTTACACCCCTCTGTGGTGATTCAGCTTCACGTCTCTTCACTGATTCAACTCTACAGGTCCAGAACATATAGTACTGCAGTTTCACCATGAAAGCTTTACATTTAGATCTTTGTTTAAGATGCTTGATTGCCGTATTTCTTCCAGTCTTCATGTGTGATTAATCCAGCAAACAACACTGTTTCTGTCGATAAATACTTGTTCTAAGGCCATGGTGCATGTGAAGCAGTACTTTAACATCTGTACTTTTCAGCTTGCTGTTGAATGCCATTGTGGACCTAACCAAGAATAAATGAACCACATTCCGCTCAGCCTACATCTGAATATTGAATCACTGTGCGGTTTTTCCCCTGGGTTTACAGGTTTGGGGTGGTTCTAAAGGTTCCATTTTTATTTATATTTTACAAATCTTATTTAGTTAGGGGGAATGTTGGTGTGTAACACTGAGGTGTGAATGTGAAATTATAAATTATATGTCCACACATACCCATTTATCTTTTTCTTCGGCTGCCTTTACTCTGGCGTGATGACAATGACAAACTCTTCCTGGAGACAAACTACTGCAGTTATCCTGTACACACAGACCCGGAGTGCGGACTGTTTCAAATACGATTCACCTTTTCCAGTCTTTTAAAAAAATGTGTGGTTATATGAATGTTTGGACTGGCCGTGTACTAAAATACATAAAATAAAACAGCGTAAAAAAGCAACTTAAAAAAAAACGTTTTCAAAATCGCCGGGTACATGTGGACAGGGCCTTTAGCTAGTAGCGCATTAAAAAAATTTACGCCACTTCCACCAACTGCAAACAAAACTCACCCAACCATTGCATCATTGCTGTCTAGTAGCTGAAATGAATCACATCATGCTGAGAAACAGTGATTTGTTTTTGAGAGATTTACAGCTTTATTTTCTATGCAAGAAAGAGAGAGGAGTCTGTGAGCAACCGGTGGCTGAGATTCATATTTTAGATGTTTTGATCATCCCAAAACCAGTAATAAACCTGAAAGAATCCTGTCAGATGTTCTTTAAACTATTAAGTGTCGGTGCTTTGTTAATTTCCAGCCTCGTGTGGTGTTTTACACTGGGTAATGTCTCACTGCTTTAGGTGAGCTGTGTAATTGATGGCTGATGCTCATGTTACGGGTCAGACAGGCTTTAAATAGCCCCCGAACACACACACTGTAGAGTCCTCTCTGATGTTCCAGACCGAAGGAAATCTTTCAGTGGACTGAAGCCCAGCAGCTGTTGGGTTGAGCTTGTTTTCTTGCTTGGGTTTAGTAGATAAAGACCAGGATAAAATATAGAATGGTCTTCCTCTGAACTCCTGAACTTTACTCCTGTTGTTGTTTATAGCTCTCTCTCATATCTCCAGGAAGATGATTGTTGGTGGTTCTTTGCATATTGAACCCTGATATTGAGGCGAAGTCATGATAACAGGAGACACCTGCTAATCCCTCATAATATCTCCAATCAGAATGAGAGAAATCTCCCTGTTAATACTTGTTTATGATCCAAATCAATATTAGAATACTTCTGGAGACTCAAGAGCATCGTGTGTGTGCTCCTGAGGAGATAATGGATGTTCTCCTGAGGGGTCTCTTCCCAAACCTGAATCAGGCCGTCAGTCAACCTGTGGCATTTCTGGATGGAGCAAAGACTTGGTTTCCAGGTCTGAATGTTCTCCTCAGCATCTGCAGCCCATGCTGGGATCACTGTAAACCTGCTCTGATTTGTGGCCTTCTAGAGGATGTTTGGAGGTTGGCATGGTGTCATACTGATGAAGAAGTAAAATGGATAAAATGTCCTTTCATTGAAACCCGAAAACAAATCATCATTCAGAGTGACTGCAGATCACATACTGACGTCATGCACTTGCTTCATATGACCTGAAGATGTTCTTAGGCGAGGTAATGGTAGTTTCTCATGCCTCAATGTTAATGAATGAATAAGAAGAGTTGAAAGTCTATTTTCCAACAGGTTTCAGATATAATAATGAATTAAAAAGCAGTTTCATTGGTTTTAATAAAGATCAAATGCTACTTTCATTTTTGCTCTGGTTCTGAAATGAAAGTTAAATAGCAAAATCACATGAGTACACCCAGGATTTCCTGAGCAGCCGCTGTAGACTTTATTTCAAGCAAGGCTTTTCCAAAGTAATGCCCAGTGAAACGGGATGAGCGAGAGGGCGAGTCTGGACCTGTGAAGGGTGTGCTGGTGCTTTTGAAAGCAATCAAAGGTAAAATGTTCTCATCCACAAAGTGGATTTTGTGTAAATACTTTCTGAAGTATTTGCTGATTCTATTTACAGTGCTAAATACATTTAACAAGCTTTTTAGGACAGGTACAGCAATTTATACTGACTGCTATTGCTTTTACGCTGTATTCAGCTAGTATTTCACCATTTTAATCCACCGACACAAAAAGAATCGTTTTAAGTTCATTAAACACGTGAAACACGAACTGAGCTCTTGTTGTTTCTTAAGTTGATTTAAAAGCAGTGAACCTGGATATTTCTCTGTGGACCATTCCCCGGTTCCTCCTAAAACCTGTTGAGCTCTTGCCGTGTGCAGGCTATTCAATGAAACAATTCTGAGACTAATTGCAATATTAATGAATATTGTAATATGCCGTGTTTTATTGAGAGCAGCTTCTCTGTCATCACCAGTAGAAGTCTGGATTAATCCTGGTAATGTCCTCGAGTTTGAATCGAACCTCTTTCATTGTTTTTCATCTCATATTGAATTGAAGAAATACCATCAGATACTTCCTTTATTTTCATGTTTACCCTTTGAGATGAAAATGTTACGTTACTTCGTCCCTTGACGTGCGTGCGCGTTCATGAAAATCCAAGCACGGTTCCCGCGGTGAATGAACGGCAGCAGAACAGCGCTGTCACGTACTACACGCCGAGCCCCGCCCCCTCAAGCTTTCAAAGTGCGTTTGAGTACACGGGCGTGCGGCGACACGCGTGGGACCGTTTGGTAGCATGTTGCCAGGCTCACAGATTCGTTCAGGTACGGGTTTTGTTAGGTTTCTTCTTTATTCCTGCATTGTGCGAAAGCGCGGGAAAGGACTGTCTCGCCGCCAGGCAGCAACGGCTGTCATGTCGCGCATGCGTGGCTTGAACTTCGACCGGGTTCTGGTTACTTTTTACTGAATTAATGTTGAACAGAATAAGCTTTAGTTTTCTGAGATTTTATTACTTCAGTTGTTTACTTCAGTCCCTTTAAATGAATATATTATTGAAATAACACGAGGTTGTGGTGGAATTACAATTTCTTAGCAATCAAAAAGTTATTAAATGCCACAAGATCTGCTTTTGGATGTGGATAAACGGTGAATAAAACTAGTTATTATGTGTTGGAAGTAAGTCTCAAAGTGAATGTAACGTAAGTGCTGCACAAAGAGCGCATGCGCAATACAGCTCGGTTTTATTGGTAAGGGTGGAAAACCTAAACGCAGGTTTTCCCTTTTTTGAGTTTTAAGTGATACAACTATTCATATAAATTATTAGATAAAGAATGTTTAATGTCTTCTCTTTGATTTTACTTTTGTTTCTGTGTTTTTTTTTTAATTGTTCGCTTTATCTTCTTGTTTGTATTTATTATTAACTTATAATAATACATTTGTATGAGAAGAGGTACAGAAATATTTTTAACCCTTTTAAAAGACTAAGTATTTCATTAGTTTGTAAAGAACTGGTTCCATTGTTGGTTTTGGGCATTGAATAAAATTCTGCAGTGCCATAATTGTAAAGTTCTACAAAGATTGTCAATACACCCCAAAGTACATTCAAAGCATTTACTTGTGTATTAAAGCATAAAATAAGGAATTTTTACCCATTTGTTTCTCTGTAACCGTTTAAACAGTTTAAAGTCAGTTTGATGACTTGCTGGTGGTGTCAATTTTTAGTTTTGCTGTCTGTAAACACCTGGTGTGTGTGCGTGTGTGCGCGTGTGTGCTCGCTGTGTTCTCCAGAGACGAGCCCGATCTCCTGCTGGAAGCTTCTAATAGGATGAGCTTTGATTTACACCAAAGAGAAAGTAAAGTCTCAGCAGGAGCTCAGACCACTTCCTGGAAACCGACTGAGGCTGTTGACACACAAAACTTCAGAATAAACTGAAACAATAAAATACACAAATACTGAATGTTCTACTGAAATAATATTAATTTCTTAAAACACATAAATCTTTGCTGTCACAAAACTTTGGATATGTATATACTATTATTTATGTATATAATCAGAAACATGAGAAGATTAAACTATTTAAAAGTTCATTTGATGACTTCAAAACTATTTTATTAACATTTCACTTCATGTGACGATTTAAATTCCTGGCACCAGGATGCAGACATCAATAAAATAATAAAACGATTTACCAAAGAATAAAGTGTTTTTGTTTGCATCAATATTTCTGTACGACTGAAAGAACCACACAGGGTTGTTTTAAGAGCTAAAGATTCAGCTGTTTTGCTTCACAAAATATTGTTTGTTGAATTGATTACAAAGATGTTTATTTGAATGGATATTTGTTGACCATAAAATCCTTCAAAAATTGAATGAAGGAACTTTTGAGTAGCTCTTGTTCTCCCTGAGGGTCAAATCCTCAACAGAGCTGCAGGAAAGCTGGGGCTGAAACGGCCGCCTCTCAGAGGGAAGTTTCTAAGGGCTTTCTTCCTTTCTCACGTCATGACCTCTTATCACAGTTAAACTGAACTCTGAAGCACCAAAGAAACGATCAACGATTGTTTATCCAATTCTTCAACAGAGGCATTGATTAGACTCTGCTTTCTTGTTTGGTCCGAACTCTGATGACCTCACTTGACCCCTTCTGACCTCATCCAGTGCGCCAGTGTTAAATACAGAGAGCAAAGCGTCATTGTTGTCCTTCTGACCCTCTTTGAGGAATCTGTTCCATGTCTCTTTCAGATCTCTGAGTGGTGGCGAGCTGTCACTGTGTTTAGAGGACGGAGAGCTGCAGGATTCAGAGCGGAGAAGAGATAAAAGCCCATCTAAGGAGAAAATGGTGAGTGCCAGTGGTCTCTTTTATCATCGATGCTGCTCTTAGTGTGTACCTCTTTTTATGACAATCGAAAACCTCAAGCATTGATTGTGATGCTCTTTCAAAGCGTCAGAAATGCCATGGTTTTTAACATAGATTTCCCTATTTCAGTCTCTGTTCGAGTCCTTCTGTTTCCCAGTCGTCTTCTACCTCAATTTCCATGCCAATCCTGTTCTGGAAGCTGCAGTACTAAGGTGTTTCCATCCTGTCTAGAAGCTTCTCTGAAACCATTGCCAGAGACCAGCAGTGGCTCTACAATAAACTCCTCTCTATCTCTAAGGGAGCAGAGGAGGCTCGTTTCGACTTCTTGAATCTTAGGAATGCAGATTGAGAAGTAAATGAAGAGCTCTGCTCTTCACTGCTGCACCAACGACTGGTGCGTCTAATGCTCCTTCCTTCCCCTAAGTTCTCAAGATACTTTCCTCCAATCTGGAGACAGCAGTCACCCCTTTCTGGTCAAGAATGATTTCCTTGATTGAGTCGACTTGACCCCGATGTGAGAAGAAATCCTGTGTTCTCCAAACTCGATTACTCCAGCTACTGAATCTGTTTGTTTTCATAATGTCTGGGATCTTTTTCAGACTCACTCCAGACAAGCTAGAGATTAAATCAAGAGGAGAGTTGAAGACAAATAATCTCTTCTTTTTGCGTTCTCTTCTTCCTGGGCTTTTTTGTCTAGGTTACCCAGCATCTCTTTATTAAGATGATGATCACTCCCTATGAGTGGAGGTGAGCTTTCCGTTGCTAGTTTTCCCTCGAGTCTCGTTAAACCCTACACACAGCCTCTGAGTGCTCATGTTATCGAAGGTTTTGTAACCAAACATGATCATTTCAATGGTTGTACAATGTCAAAATGACGGTCCCTTGTTCTTGTGGAGCAGGCCTTAACCTTTGCATGATATTTCTTCCTTTTAAAGTGTGTTTGCGTAACTTCATGATTGCATCTTTATTTCAAGCGAACAGGTTTTTGCGATGCTAAATGTGTCTGCAGTGTTGAATCTTTCTCATAGTGTTTCGTTGACCTTAATAAATGATTTCAGGCGTGTTGTGCAGTGCTTGGCTGGTTAGCATAACTGATAATCTTGCTGCACAAAGCTGATGATTGTACATTTGCCACTAGCACTTTCATATCGGGAAACCGCCCGCGAACGTTTAATCGCTTGATTGCAATCCACCTGTGATGAAATGGACTAAACCTGGCATTAACTCTAAGGATTTTTTTCATAGTCCATAATTTGGTTATTGTTCTGAAGTTCAGAGCCTTTTAGTACAGACCCCCATCTCTACCTCTCTACCGTTCATCCATACCGGTTGCTAGTTCTGCTAATAAATTCTAATATTATAACGTTAAAATTATTTGACAAACATTGGGATACAGAAGTTGGCGTCATGTTTACATCTAGAGGTTTTGTGCACGTTCTGTTGAGTGTGAACATGGTGTTCTGGGGCAAGATTGACCCTCGGTGGAGGTGATGGGGAGGTGGTTACTGTGTCACAGAGCACAGTGAGGAGGTACATCACGTTCTTTAGGGAGAGAGCAGTGCATTCTGGGACATCTGCTTTCTTGTTCACTTGTAGAGCAGGAAGTGGAAGAAGAATGCTGTGTCACTGGAGCCACTGCGCATTCTCTCTCTCTCTCTCTCTCTGAGCGCGAGTGCCTCTCGGACGTCGTGACTGTTCAGTGATTCACACCTCCCCTCCTTGTCCTCCTGCTACTGCAGCAGCAGCATCGTGCTCTCTCCTCAGTGAACTGAAGTAGTGATCACCTGAAGATGCTCTGTCTGATTCTTTCAAAGTCCAACCTTTTTCTCTTCTCTTGCATCATATCTACACAAATAATGCTAAGGTAAAATAACAAGCATCTGTACAAACTGCTTTAGAAGAGCTAAACCACAAACTGCTTTTTTCACTGCCGTGTCTCAGCCTGACCAATGCTGCTGGAGATTTGAGCACGTGGATGCAGTGATTAATGCAGAGCTGCATCCTGCTGAGGCTGCACGCTGGCACAGATCAGATCTCGGTGAAGGGTGAATCTCTCTCTCTCTCTCTCTATCACACTCTCAGAGTACAGTAGAGACTGAAAGAGCTAGCTATAGATGTAGAGAGAGTGGGTTACAAAGAAAAGGACCAATAGAGACAGACCTAAAGAGATGGAGGGACTGATATAAATTATGGAGTAACTTGAAGAGAGATGGGGAATAAAGTGATCGAGAAAGAGACCTTGAGAGATTAAAAGAGCGACTAAGAGGGGACGGGAATTGATGGATAAAACAAGAGTTGGTAAGGTGTAGAGGACTGGAAGAGTTTCATACAGAGAAGGGAGGGTGAAGGTACACTGTAAAAAAATGTAACGGTGAAATACTGTATTCTACAAAACAGAAACATAAACCTTAAAACTTGACTGGGAAACAACTGTAAAAATATAGTAATGAACTGTAATTATTACAATATGCACCTTTAAACTGGATGGTTACAAACTGTAAATATAACTGTAAAAAAAAAAACGTAAAAATTCATAGTACAGCAGATTGAATCCCGATAAACTTTCAACAACCGTATTTTTACGGTACAGTTCTGGCAATCACAGCTGCCGTTATTACCGTAAAATGTACAGTTATTTTTTACAGTGTAGAGAGTCACTGGGAGATGGACAGATGTAGAGAAGGATGGGGAGAGTGAAAGATGGCAGGAGATGATTGCCAGGATGGAGACTGAATTAGATAAAGATGGTAGAGTGAGATGGAGGTAGAGGAGTACTAGGAGAGAGACAGAAGTAGAAAGAGGAGTAGAAGCACAGATGTTTTTATTATGGATATAAATGTGGCTTAAGTGTTGGCACCCTTGATCTCTTCTAGAAGCTGGCTCCTTCTGAGAGCTGCATAGTAACCACAAGAGGATTCTGCCCTGAGAACTGGTGTGATATGCTCTGGTCTGGATCCGAGCTGAAGTGGTCTAGTGGTTTTTCTGGGAAGACGAGTAAGAAGAGCATTGCAGTGATGATGAAAGCATGAACTCGCTTCTCTAATTCTTGTTGGGGGAAACAAAAAAGAGAAAAGCTGGGAGATAAACAGACTTTAGAAAGAACAGAGAGATGTATGAAAAAGACTGAGAGAGAGAGACAAAGCGGTCCAAGAAGGTCCAGGAGAGGGATGCATGTGGAGAAGGAGAAGAGAAACCTAAGTAAAGGAGTCGAAGAGAGATGGATGTCTGTAGAGATAGAAAGACATGAAGTGAAATACGAAGAGATGGAACGATCGAGAGAAAGATTTTTGAAGGGAAGAACAAACCAGACAGAAACACACAAACAGAGATGTAGAGAGAGAGAAAGTCACTGAAAGACAGGGAGAGCGTGCACGTGAGGAGGGGAGGGGGGGTGCAGTGCATGAGGGAGGAGCTCCACATCAGGCAATGAAACACACACATGCTCGCTCTCCATCCCTCTCGCTCTTTTCCTACATCTAGTCTAGATGGAGCTTTCTCGTTTTTCTCTCGTTTCTTCTGGAATATTCTCTCCATCTCTGCAGCAGGAGAGTTTGAGTGTGTTTACGTGAAAGTGAGGGACGTTAATGATGATGATGATGATGCTGCCGGTGGTTCTTTTGGCATCTCTCCGTCGACTCTGTGTGATCTGGGCGATCGAGCCATGAGCCACACGCACAGTGTCTCCTGCTCCATGCTCAACTGCTTCGTGAGTCTCTCCTGCTCTCCATCCTCCCTCTTTCCTGCCGTGTACTGGTTTGTCTAGACTAGTGGGGACTCTTGCAGTCAGAATGCTATATTTACCGGAGTCACCGGGACATGATGTGATGCTGGACTTTAGAGTCCGAGGGTTGTGTTATTATCCCTAGTGTGACCAGCTACCTTACCATGTTCCCAAACACAGAGAAAGAGAGAGAGAGAGAGAGAGAGAACACGACAGCGATGGAGGTCAAGTGATGTACTGGTGGAACCGATAACTCAAAGCTACAGATACTGGGTTACAAAACTTACAAAACTGATGCTTTGAACTTGGAAATATTTACATTTAGAGCAAAAATTTTAAGCCGATAACAGATTAGGAACCAGTAGGTTTGTAAACAGAGACTGCTTGAATGATGGGATCATTAACGTGAAACCGGGACATGAGAAGGTCCCACAGTGGAAGTGATCAAAAAGAGATTCGACTCTCAGGCTTTGAGCTGTTGTTTTGAATGTTCTCTGTGTTTGTTCTTCCATGCTGTGTGCGTGTGCGTGTGTGTGTGTGTGTTCGAGTCGGCGGACTCCTCTGATCCCTAATTCTTCTCCTGCTCAAATATTCAGCATCTCAGGGACTCGTTGTTCTCCTTCTCCGGCAGCACTCACTTCCTGCTTCGCGTGTGTGTTGGTTTTTCTGCATGGGGCAGATCTGTTTGGTTTAATCAGCTTAGTTTGAAAGGGAATAACTTTAAATCATATGCAATCAAACCATCTTTAGTGTGTTTGCTCTGTTGGAGCTATTTAGAGTAGTTTTCAGATGCTGGGGGGGGGGGGGGGGTTATTGGGAAGATATTGGCAGTGATGTTTTTTCCCTGGCTTTTAACTCCATCTGAGATGCCTTTTCTATGTTTTTATTGTTTTTTTATCTTCATGTGTTTTATATGCTTTTGTATTTGTGGACAGCACTTTGGCCAACTGGGTTGATTTTAAAGTGCTCTATAAATAAAGTTGAGTTGAGATTATAAGATTGTACTTTGCATGTTCTCTCAATAACGTTAAATACCAGACTTTCATTACGAACTGCCTTTAATGCGAGTCTGTGGTATTCACAGTCCTCACTTCAGCAAGGCAGGAAGGCCAAAGCGTCCACACACCGGGAGAAAGAACGCTTTGGGAGCTTGTGTTTTTTTTTTTTTTTTTTTTAAGCAAATAACTCTCATTCTTGTTCTTAAACTGGAAAAAGCAAGTGATGAATCATTAGAAACCAACTCTTCCCTGAGCTTTTATCCTTCTGACTTAGCCTACAAGCTCATCACGGGAGCAGAGAACGTAGATGTTCAGTGCATCTCCTCCAACTTTCTCTTACCGTCGGCGTGTTTGGTTTGTCTGAAGCTCTGTTTTGGCCTGATTCCTGGTTCTATTTTGGTCCCGTCTCTTGTTTTAAATGTCTGCTTGAGGATCCCTGAGTCTCTGGGTGCTGTTTATATCCTCTCGGCAGCCGATCCTCATTAGCGGAGTTAAATCTGTTCAATGTTTAGAGGGTTTGAGGAGCTTTGGTTCGGCTCTTTCACAGATCAGTGTGGTTCGATAACTTGCAGTAAGCTCCATCTGCAAAGAGGCTTCCTCCTTGTTTTCTTCTTGTGACGTAATAACAGAGACATTCAGTATTTATCTTTGTGCCAGAACCCATTTGGCTCCAGATTTGCTTTCATCTTAGGAGAAACTTTATTCCAAACTTTGCAGATAATCTCCGGATCCTGAAGCATCACTCCGCTCCCTCCACAGATTTTCACTGGGATTAAGCTCTGGACTACAGAAACCTCAGGACTGCTTCTTTCTCTTTTTACTAAATGTGTCATGACACCCCCCCCCCCCCTCACCCCCTTCCCACCCGTGGTGGTGGAGATGGTAGACAAGCTGCAGAATTCTGATCTTTCAAAATCTAAGTCGTTCCCTGACACCAGTCCTCCCCTAGATCATTCAGATGGTCACTTTAGATGAGATCTAACATGATCGCTCTGGAGCAGGGTTTCAGTTCTTCGGTGTCGGGTTAATCTGGTGACTGTAGCTCCAGACAGATGGAGATGTATTTTCTTCTCTGTTGTTGTCTGTTTCCCATTGAGTTGTTCTTGGCCTCCTTAAATAGCCTTTTTTTTCTTTAGTGGCTTCCCAAGTTGTACCACGAGGACATTATGTTCTTTAAATGTTAATGTACAAACTGTACCCCCCCCCCCCATATAGCTGCCAGCACAGCAGATCAGGGCAGCTCGATCAGTTTATGACTGAGGGGAGCGAGAGAGGTTGACTCAGTGCATCAGTGAGATTGATCTTAAATCTCTCAGCACCCTTTTCCTCACTTTCTCTCGGTTATTGATTGCTCTGGTCTGACTCCTCATCCTCCAGGCTCTGATTTACACCAAACAGACCTGAGAGATTTCAGTGGGACAGGAGCTGGATGAATGGCAATACAAAGAAAGGTGGTTCACACTTTAATGGTGAACACGTCATGAACATGCTTCTTATCCTAGAATCCAAGCCCCAATGGTTCAGTCACCTTCGCTGGTTTCACCACTGCAGATGAAAAAACTGCACTTTTCCACTGAACTTGTTCTTTGCAAAGTTTAGATTTTTTTTTTCGACTCAAGATCTTCATCATCATCATCTACCAGGGGACCTTAATCAATAAAGGGGTTGTACCAGAAGATGTTTCAAGCAAAACAAGCCGAGCGTGTGGAAACGCGGTTCTTTTCAATAGTGCACGTGTAATAAATCACAACTCGCTGTTTGCCGAACTGAGGATCGTAACATTTACTCTTCAGGCCATCGACTGATCGAAACGTATGGAGATTTTCCTCAAGATGTTTGGTTAGAAGCTGACTGAACTTGTTTCACAAACAACTCTGTGAATGCCGAATTTCTGTCCCCGTACGTTCTCGAGGACTTGGAATAAAAAAAAAAAATGTTTGTATAACCAAATGTCTTCTGTGTTCATCCATCAGGGTGAGGAAGGGCCACCCAGTCTGGAATACATTCAGGCTCGGGATCTGTTTCCTCAGAAGGAGCTACTGAAGGAAGACGAGGCTCTGCAGGTACAACCTCAAACACACAGGTCCTGGGTTTTGTTCTGGAGATGCCGCTTGGTTCAAGTGTAGGGCTTTCCAGATCTAATGTGGCTCTTAGTCCCAAATTCCATGAGCTAGGAGTCAGTCGTCGAAAGCTTTGATTTATGACGAGTAAAACCGAACATCAGCCAGAAAGATCTTCTTCTGTTGAGATGGTGACGGGCTCCATCCACGTGTTGCATCTTACCTGCTCTTCAGAGTCCATGATTCCTCTTTCTGGTTGTTTGTCCAGGTTCCGTTCCCGGTGCTTCAGGGAGAGTGCGTGGAGTTCTTGGGTCGAGCAGATGATGCTGTCATCGCCATCTCCAACTACAGACTGCACATCAAGCACACCCACTCCACCCTCAATGTGAGCGAGCGAGAGAGAGAGAGAGAGAGAGCAGAAACTTGTGGAAAAGAGAGAGATACTCCCTCTCTAATCTTACAGAACTCCTCATTTTTATCGTTCTCTATATTTTTCATTAAATTGTTTTTGCCCCGCCCTCTTTTCCTTCACTTTCTCCGTTTCCTTTGATCCTCCTCCTCCTCCTCCTCCTCCTCTCTGTGTTGTAGATGTTTCCTGATGTGGACAGTCAGATTTCTGTGAGTAATCTTCACATCTGTCTTTCATCCCTCCATTCCTTCTATCCTTTTGTTATTCATCTTACTGTTAACATTTATCTGATCATTCTACTTCACATTGCTGCCAAATAAAAAAAAAACTGTGATTTATTTAATTACTCTGCTCTCTGGTTGGTTCAAGAAGAGTTCTTCTCTCTGATTGGCTGAGGAGGTGGCTTTGTCTGATTGAATAACGAAGAGTTCTGATTTGCTAATGTTTGGTTCTGGTCAACGAATGATTCTCCTCTCTGATTGGATGATGAAGTGCTCAGCTCTCTGATTGGCTGCGCTTGTTTGTGATTGACAGATTCCTCTGAGACTCATTGAGAGTGTGGAGAGCAGAGAAATGTTCCAGCTGCACATCATCTGCAAGGACTCTAAAGTAATGAGGTAACGATCACAGAACATACAGATTTGAGGTTGGAACTCTGGGAAACGAGGGGAGTGCATGTGTTTCAGGTGCGGTTTCTCAACACTGAGTCAGTGTGAGCAGTGGCAGAAGCGTCTGAACCGAGCCATCATGCACCCGTCTCGCCTGGAGGAGCTCTTCGCTCTGGCTTACCATGCGTGGAGTTCTGATGAAGAGCAGCACAACTGCAGAGCCGGTACTCACGCTTAGGTTCTACCTGGTGCCTGAGCCCCAAGGGCAGGACCACAGTAAAACACACCACAAGCAAAACTTTCAAGCAGAAATCTTATAACCTGAATCGTTATCATAAAGAACCGAATCTTTTCAAGTGAACTTCTGGACGATGACCGACCATCTCTGTCCCTCAGGTGATCATGTTCTTCAGAGGATGGAGTTGGAGGTCCGGAGGATGGGCTTTGACATGCAAAACGCCTGGAGAGTCTCAGAAATCAACACAAACTACAAGTACAAGAGATTTGTAGTCATCTTTTTCTTTATTAGGTCTAGGTTATCTTGAAATGTTTTGTTTTTCATCTTGATTTTTGATGTAATTATTTATTTCACTTTTGATTCTATAAAATGTTTAGAATCTAATGTAAAGCTCCAGAAGCAGATGCTAAACTTTGAGACGGATCTCTGTGTTTCCTTCAGGCTCTGCTCCAGTTACCCTCAGAAGCTCCTGGTGCCTGTCTGGATCACAGATAAAGAGCTGGAGAGCGTGGCTTCCTTCAGGTCCTGGAAGAGGATTCCCGTGGTTGTCTATCGGTAAACTCATCTGCGGTGGTTCATTTCTTGATCGATTATTCAGTCTAGATTGTAGATCACACTTCTAACCCATCACAGCACTCAGACTAGAAACGATGAGGAGCTCCCCCTGCTGGCAAACATCTGGAACTAGCATTGCTCTGTGTGTTTGTGCAGACACCAGCGTAACGGTGCGGTGCTGGCTCGCTGCAGCCAGCCGGAGATCAGCTGGTGGGGCTGGAGGAACTCTGAGGACGAGTACCTGGTCTCCTCCATTGCTCGTGCCAGTCACATCGACAGAGGGTTGAGGAGCAAAGGAGAAGGAGCAGAGCCGTCTGATTGTGATTTCGGTGAGCGCTTGCTCTATTTATTCCTCGTCTGCAGCACTGCTTGCTAGAGGGACCCTAAGAAAGGGCGCGCATATAAGCATTAGCATGTGGATGCCAACACTGTTGACCACAGTGTGAAAAAGACTCAGAATAGCTGTTTTAAATTCCACCAGATGGCGGCAGTAAGTGTCTGGGGGTCAATTTCCAAAAGCGCCGGTTACAGGAAGTTCCTGCGTGGCGCTAAGCGAACAGTGCTATCTCCAGATCTTGAGAACAACCGGAAAAATAATAAGCGTTCGTATCTCGGGGAGGGATGGGGAGTCTTTACCAAAAACACTTCTCCCGTCAGTAAACATTTGGGCTCTGTCTGGAAGCCATATTGATTTTCCTGCAGGACACACTGGAGATTAATAACTGCTCTGGAGACAGCCGACACAGATGCAGCCAATTCACTTAGAGCCAGAGAACCTTTCATTAAAGCCTTCGGGATCAGTTTGTGCTGACTGCAGGAACACTGCGCTCTAAACTCTTACAGTTGAGGGCTGTAGCATTGCTATGAGCTTCATGGTTTAGGGGAAGAAAACAGAAAGCTCTCAGCTTCAAATGTGAGCAACATGGTGCGGAATTGGAAGACCAGAAGCACAGTTCTATTTCGGGGAATCAGTGCGGACGTGTTTTTTGAGCTTATTTTTTTTAAGGCTATCTCTCTGTTCCTTAGACTCTTCTCTGACGGTGGGCCCCGCCCCTGATGCTCAGAAGCTGCTTATTCTCGATGCTCGCTCATACACCGCAGCTGTAGCAAACCGCGCTAAAGGAGGAGGCTGCGAGTGTGAAGGTCAGCCGCGGCCCATCCTCGTTTAATTTGCGTTTAGTTGTGCGGCTCCACAAACCGTGTGTGTTTTACCACAGAGTACTACCCCAAGTGTGAGGTGATGTTCATGGGCATGGCCAACATCCACTCCATCAGAAACAGCTTCCAGTCGCTGCGAGCCGTCTGCAGTCAGATCCCAGACCCCGGGAGGTAAGAGGCGGAATGCTTGATTCTGATTGGCCAGCCTGCTCATGATTATTGAAAATAATCCTGGTTTTAATGACGTTGTTATTAACGAAACTCTGTGTAATGTAGGGCTAAAACAGTTTATCAAATTTAATTTGATTATTCAAATCTAAGATTTGTTTATAAAATAAATTCTTATAAACGCATCACTTCCTGGTAATTGTTAGAGCTTTACAGTGAGCTTCCCCGCTCATCAATGGCACACTAGCAATAATCACTGCAGAAATCATAGCTATGCCTTTAGCATAAAGCACGCCTCCCTAAAGCGCTCTGGCTCACATGCTCCCCGCTGTGTTCATGCGTTTCAGAGGAGCGGGTCATTTATGGGAGCGACTGCTGCAACGACGTGCGTGTGTTTAATCAAATAGTGCTCATGGCTTGCTTTAGAAACAAGTTTAGCTTCAACATCTGCTCACCACTGACACCTGGCGGTAGGGAAAGATAAAAACTAATAAATATGAAAGTAAAAAGTGTTAAAAATAAATAAAACCATCAGGCACTTTCAATTAGCGGGAAACTAGTCCAAACTTTAATGAAAAATGTTAAATGTGGTTACAAAGTCTCTTCATGTTCCTTTGTTCAAATACTTTTCTTGAAATTTTTGTTTAAATCTACGTATATCATATAATATTGACCTTTATGCCCATTCTTCCTTTCCGGTCGACCTCTTCTATATACTGCATTTTGAGTTCCTGAACACCTGTGATCGATATATTTAATAACCTGTTCATACACCTCTACATCTTTCGGCCCCTCTCTCTATCCTCCTCTTCCTTGTTCTCACTGCACCCCTCTCTCTCTCTTCCCCCTTCACTCTCTTTTCCCTCTGTCTCTTTGTTTCTCTCCCTCTCTCCTTGGATATTTCTCGCTCTTGCTTGTTCTTTCTTCACTCGCACTGCCCCCTCCCCCTTCTTTTTATCTACCTCTCTATCCTCCCTTTCCTGTTCTCTCTGTCAGCTGGCTGTCGTCTCTGGAGAGCACGCGCTGGCTGCAGCATCTCTCGGTCATGCTAAAGGCAGCGGCTCTAGTTTCTTCGGCGGTGGAACGCGAGGCGCGCTCCGTCCTGGTGCACTGCTCTGACGGCTGGGACCGCACTCCGCAGATCATCGCTCTCGCTAAGATCCTGCTCGACCCGTTCTATCGGACCATGGAGGTACGGCATCGTGTCGGACGCTCGCGAGAGATGCTCCGTCCCGTGACCCGCTCTCTTGGTCTCTCAGGGGTTCCAGGTGCTGGTGGAGACGGACTGGCTGGATTTTGGCCATAAGTTTGCGGACCGCTGTGGGCATCAGGAGCGCGGGGAGGACTCGAGTGAGCAGTGCCCGGTGTTCCTCCAGTGGCTGGACTGCGTTCATCAGCTCATCAAACAGTTCCCCTGCTTCTTCCAGTTCAATGAGGCCTTTCTGGTGAGAGACGGTTACGTTTGGCTTCTGGTCTCTTTACCAGGAAAGAAGCTTCTCGAAGCCGCAGTGTTAATGTTAAGAAGATTGCTTTTGACAGATCTGCGTGTGATTGGACAGGATTAGGAACTATTTGGATGTTTCTGACACAAACTTCTCCTTTTTAAAGAATTATTTCAGCCAAATGTGAAGATTTTTTTTTGACAAACACGGAGAATAAACTTGTGCTAAGATGTGTTGAAATGATCCGTTTCCTTTTCAGTTCCTGTTCTGTCAAAGATGCTTTAGTTTCTGACTGTGTTTGTGCAGGTAAAGCTGGTGCAGCACACGTACTCCTGTCTGTACGGCACCTTCCTCTGCAACAACGCCAAAGAGCGCCACAGTCGAAACGTCCAGAACCGAACCTGCTCCGTCTGGTCCCTGCTCCGCAGTGGGAACAAGAACTTCCTGAACCTGCTCTACATCCCCTGCCACGAGACGGTCAGAACACACTCTCCGTTCGTAGCCCACACCACTCGAAAATACAATTTTATGTACTTATTTCCTTTCGGGGCCACAGGGGTCTGCCGGTGCTTCTCCGGCACAAAGTGGGCGCAAGGCGTGGGTACACCCTGGACGGGTCGCCAGTCCATCGAGTGCAACATTCACACCTAAGAGGAGTTTAAATTATTCAATTAACCTGACGCATGTTTTTGGGACTGTGGTGGAAACCGGAGTAAACCCACGCAAGCACCGGGTGAACATGCAAACTCCATCTAGGAAGTCCTCGAACGGGCAACCTTCTAACTGGAAGCCCACACACTCTATCCAGATCTGTAGCTTTGAGACTGGTTTTGGCACATGCTGGTGATGCTCACAGCTCCAGACGCTCAATTCCAGAGCCTTTTAAACCCTTAAAATCGAAATCCTTCTAAACCGGACGAAGAATGAGCTTTACTTTATTCCCCTGCAGGAGCTGTCCCTGCTCAGACAGATCTAGTTAAATTTAACATGAAGTTTTAATAATAAAAATTTCATATCAAGCATATCAATAAAATAAAAGTGTAGTACAAACACCAGAATAATAAATAGAGCGGGGGATTGACATATTTGTAGGGTGACATCACCGTTGCCATGGTTACTCTTCAAACAGAACCACTACCCAGAGAAAGAAGAACTGACTGAATTACCGTTTCTTTTGTTATTGTACATTTTTATTAGTAATAGCTGTTTATTCTGTAATTTTTTTTTAAATAGATTCATTTTATTTAAGATAGTACAGAACAATTGGTATCGTAAATCAAGGATTGGTTTTCGTCTGTTCATGACCTGGAGCTAGATAACCAAAGGCACTAGCACCTCTTTCGTATCCTCCTATTGATGATTACTTTGTTTTTGGAAGAACGCAGACAGAAGAGCTTCAGATCTGTGAAAGCTCAATCCTTCACACTAGGATACGTACAGGAAATAACTGGTGTTTACTAAAGAATTCTTTTACTCATCATCAAAATACATAAAGCTAAGTGCGACCCCTAGTGGAAACTATGATTAGAAACAAAATGGACACCATAGGAAAAAACGAGTGGAATCAACTGCAGCGTGGGAATGTTCAGCATCTCTCTCCGTGTCTCCGCAGGTCCTGCAGCCGGTGTGCCACACTCGCGCTCTTCATCTCTGGACGGCTGTGTACCTGCCCTCGTCCTCCTCACACTCCAACACTCAGACATCAGCCGAGGACATCTACCTCTGCCCTTCATCACCGTTATCTTCATCATCAGACGAGGACTTCACCGCTCACTCCCTCGAGAGGTCAGAGCTCACTCCACAACACTCAAAACTGACCATCACAAACCCCAGAGAAACCAGGTCCTTTATATAGATGACAAAAGTATAAACGGATAAAGGTAGAAATTAAGATTATATTTATTTGTTTGTTTGTTTGTTCTGCGTCTTATTCTGCCTCGGTTTTGAGAAGGGGGAGGAGCCAGCCTTAAAATGAAAGCAAATGAATAACTAAAACCTGTTCATTCCTTCAGGCGTCCTAAAACCCGCTCCATGGAGAACCTGGTGGCGGCTGTCCAGAGCAGCGTGACCCTCACGCGCACCTCCAGCGACTCCAACCTGAACAAACACTGTCAGGAACTGCGGCCGGCACTGGAGCTCTCCCAGAATGCACCCATGCTGGGTCCAGAGTCGAACCCTAAACACTGTTCTAGTTCCTCTTGTAAACTGTATGAGGATGATTTAGAGGCGGAGCCTTGTTTAACAACCCAGCCCTTACCATTCATGCCCCGCCCAATAGATTTGAACAAAGCCATGCCTCCCATGAATATTAATGAACCTCTGCCTGCTGTCGAAGTCAGCCCCCTGCCACTTTTAGAGCCCAGAGTTGAAACCATCTCCAGGAATCTGCGTTATCTCTCCGGTGGATTTGCACAAACAGAAAACATTAGAAGTGATGAGCAAAGTGCTAAAATCCAGTCACGTGACCTCACCGAAGGTAAAAATGGCGCCCGAAACATGGAGCTAGTTTCTGTGAAAGCTGCCCGCAGACTGATTTCCCAGAGTCCCCTGACTGATTTATCTCTGATTGGCTCTCAATGGGACAGCGTTCAAGGACTGGTCCAATCCGGGAGCTTTCATGGGCGCAGACTGGCAAATAAGCTGCTCCGCCCACAAAATGGAGGGTCCAACGCATCCTCGTTTTTTCAGAGGGACTTGGTGAGGGCATCGGGAAGCCCAGTTCAGTTCAGCTGGTTCTCTACGGTAAGAATCAATTTCACCAAACATCAGTTGTTTTGCTTCAAATACGCGAATCGCTGTCACGCCCCAAAGGGACAAGGCAGCCAATCATAGTTGAGTTTCTGGTGCAGGTGTAGGATAAATTTGGTGCTGATGTTTTTAATTCCGTTGTGGTAGTAACACTCCTGGAGATATTGTTTGTTTTGAGATCTGAGGCTAGAATAAAAGTTCCATCACTCAGGCTTATTTTCTTGGTAAAAAAAACCACCAGTTGTGTCAACAAAACTGGAATGTTTGTGAGTGATGTCGTAACAAGCGGCACAAGCTGTTTGTTGTATTCCGCTCAATGAATCCGGCCATTCTCTTCTGCCGCCAGTTGTTCCACTCTTCTCCTGCTCATCTGGACGATGATGGGCTTCCTGTGGCTGTGGATGCAGTTCAGACGCGACTGCGCCAGATCGAAGCCGGATACAAACAGGAAGTAGAGGCACTGCGCCGACAGGTGAAGGAGCTGCAGATCAAACTGGAGAGAAAAGAGACCAGTGCTGCGACGGCGGAATCAGACCTCGACTATGAGGACGACATTGTGAGGGAAACGTTGTGTTACTGTTGAGATCCAGAGTTGCTCCCACTGATCATCTCTCTCTGTGCCCCAGACGTGTCTTCGAGAGTCGATCAGCAGCGATGAGGAAGACTCTCTGTCCAATCACAGCGAAGATCGGCTCAGTGAGGGAAGCTGGGACCGAGTCGAGAGGAAGGACACGGAGGTGAGTCTCTCTCGGTTAGAACCTCCAGGGTGTGTTCACACGAGCGCTGTTCGTAAACCAACCGCATCCGTAAATGTTTGCCTCGATGCAGCCGACCATCAGAAACCGTTCGATTCTCAACAAAGAGCTCATCAAATATTCAACGCCGCGCAGATGCTGTTGCAGCGGTCACACCTTGTGACATCACATCCTGTTTTTGGTCGTTTCAAGCGTTCTTATCATCTCGTGTGAACACGCCCTCATTTCTGAGTGTGATTGAGGAGGAACCAGATGCTGTTTCTCGTTGTGAAATCAAGGTCAGGATGTCCATGAACAGCTGAGTTTTCTGTGTTCTCGACGGTAACGCAGGCTTCTGTGCCGGAGGGACGGACAGCGTTATGTTGCGACACAAAGCCCTGCTCACGAATCTTTCCTGTGCCTTTCACCGCAAGCTGCTTTTAAAAGCTGAATAAAATCTAAACCAAAGACGTGAAGTCATATTTTACTCACAGTAGAAAAATAATGTTCATGTTGGTAAACCTAGACCACTTCATTCATCTCAAAATATCACGACAATATCAAAAAGAAATAAAATGTGAACTTAAAAAAACCTTTATAACAAATCCATGAACTGATGAGCTTTTTAAAACACAATAAAAATAACTGAATTAATTTTCACTGGTTTAAATTTAAATCTCAATTTCATTTTTTAAATTTAATTTTTTATTGATAACCTGTGTTGAGCATCACAAATAAAATTAAGTGAACGTTTCTCGAGCAGACTCGTAGATAAACTTTATAAAGCGGATTAAATATTGTAATCAATCAGGAAAAGTTTTCATGTGCTTTTAAATATTTAGTTAACATTCTATGCAGACTGTTACAATTGCAATTGAACAATGCCCTCAAATGTAAAGAAATAGGTTTAAATGAAGAGAAACCCTCTGGAGACTCTGGGATCAGAGGGGAAGGTGCTTTCATTTCAGGATAAACACGCTGCACATGGAACATATTGTAAAGTTTTCTGTCAAACTAATAAAATGAAGGCATTTTGAGGAAAGTTTTTTTTTTTACATGAAGAGTTTAGGGAAATATATTTGACTGATTTTAAATAAAGTTAAAAGGATTGTGTTACAAGATATGGACGTTTTTCTTTTTTGCCGAGTTTAAAACGCATGAAATTTGTGCAATCATTGAATTGAAAAAAGGAGGAGATCTTCTGCCGGGAGGATCTGAGCGCTGTAGTTTCTGCTTATTATGTTAAATAAGAACCGCTCGGTTCCAGGGATCATGCGATGGAGTGTGAGATAATTTTGAAGCGGAATAACTTTTTCTTGCAGTGTAGCTGTATCTCTGAAGTGCGCTTCATGTTGTGAATGTGATTGTGTGGCTTTATTGAATAATGTAAAGAAGAACGCTAGACTTTTATCTGACGCCTCGGATGGAGCTGCAGAGACCTTTATGGATGGAGTCAGAGTCAGGGGAGATACAGGTCTGCTTTAGGGACGCCTGGTCGATTAAAATACGAATCTGCGCTCACCTGCTGAGAACGGTGCTTTGTTTAAGATCCGCTCTGTTAACCTCCTGAATAAAGAGTGTCAAAGTTCATTTTGTGTTTTCTCAGGTCACCCGCTGGGTCCCCGATCACATGGCATCGCACTGCTTCGGCTGCGACAGCGAGTTCTGGATCGCCAAACGCCGCCATCACTGCAGGTGAGTCCGCAATGAGGATGATTACATCGAATAAGAACGTGCCCTTCACTCTTCCAACCGTTTGTCTCGGTTTCCCTCGCAGAAACTGTGGAAATGTGTTTTGTAAAGACTGCTGCCATCTAAAGCTGCCCATCCCAGACCAGCATCTCTACGACCCCGAGCTGGTCTGCAACTCCTGCTACGATCTGCTCCTGGAGTCCCGAGCGAGGGAGATCCGAGCGCAGCAGTTGAAGAAGGCCATCGCCACCGCCTCCAGCTGAGACCACCACTGATGCCCTCTTTATTTCGAGGAAGAGCTCCACCCTAGCAATCCACAAGGAGAGGCCGGACCGAAGGCTCCAGACGGGGTGTGCTCCGTTCAGTAACAGACGCTCGATCTTTCAGACTTGAACTGGGAGCGGATGTAAAGTCCAGGAAAAGGAGTGCGGATAATTGACGGAGCGGTGCACTACCAGATTACTCCACTTGAGGAGTGACGGAAAAGAGTTTGTTCATCTCTAAAATCGCCCCTAAAAACTGCATCGATATCAAGATAAAGACGGGCGAGGTGCTCTGTCCATTCAGAGGCTTGCTAATTAAAGAAGCTGCTGCTGCTACGGCATAGAAAAGAAAAGAAACGAGAGGATTCTACTTTTGTATTGTTCATAAATGGTGCACTACGGATTAGAGACGGCGTTTAGAGACCAACCCAGAGAAATTCTGCTGTTTACTGAAATATGCAGCTTTGTGACGCTTCAGTGTTTTCAGGTTTTTTCTTTAGCAGATTTGGTGACTGTATCTGAAAACGTTTGCGAGACATTAATGTTGTTTTACATTAGTCTTCTTTTGTACAACAAACATTGCTAAAATACAATTGAATTCTAACAAGTTAAAGGGTTCTAACGTCTGAATGATGGCCATCGGCTTCTACTAGGGGTGTAACGATACACACGGACCACGATACGATATTCACCATGATGATATCAATAATGTAACAAAGTAAAGTTTTCTAAACTCTTTAAAAAGTCCTTGTTACACTTGGGAATCTCCCAGTAGATACGTAATGTGTTGTTACACCCCTAGCTTCTACAAATGTTCAACATTTTCTTCTGTGAATATTACATTTCAGAAATCGATCCTTTAAGCTGTGGTTTTATTTCTCTAAACTGAGCTTATTGTGAACTTTCCTTTCTGTCTATGTTGAGTAAATGCCAAAATTCCATACTATTATGAAAACCGAACATTCGTCATGTGTTTGTTGCAAAGCCGATCGATGAGGACTGTTGTGGTACTATTGGACACATTGAGCTAAAAAACAAGCATGCTAATTTCTTTTACCTGAACAAATCCTACATCATGTGAATGTTTGAAAGCTGGTGTGTGATGATGTCTCACAAACTGTTGAAATAAATGTTTGAAGCTGTTTTTCCATCTTTGTGTCGGTACCTTTACCGTTAGTTTGCTCTGGTAACTTTGTTAAAGGTGAAATCTTAGCAGCGCTGTGACTTGATTTTCTAACAAACCCATTTGTTATTAGCATTAAAAGTTTACTTTCTATATCCGCAAAAGGTTAAATGATGAATTGAGGGATTGCATCTTTAAATATAAACCCACAAATGTGATTTATGTATATTTTTGAGTTGTATTGATTGTAAACAGATGCACTGTGAGATAAGCTCATGACTTCAATAAACAGAAATAAGTTAATCAGCTCCATCTGACTGTAGTGTGAGATTTTGTGAATATCTCTGCTAAAACATCGAATAAAAGGTCTGAATAGTAACAGTTTGACAAATGTTTGAATTTTTGACAAAAAAATTGTTTTTTCAATTTTGGTCTTTTTTTTTACATTTTAAAAGTTTGTAAATCAACTTCTATAAAAGATATTACCATTAAAACCACACTAATGTTGTAGTCAGTGCAGAGCCTCTCTTTGGTGTGAATTTCATGAGTTTTTAAATTTTGACATTTTTGACAAAAACGACATACTAACCCCTTAGTGTTTTTTCAATTTTGGTCTTTTTTTTTACATTTCAAAAGTTTGTAAATCAACTTCTATAAAAGATATTACCATTAAAACCACACTAATGTTGTAGTCAGTGCAGAGCCTCTCTTTGGTGTGAATTTCATGAGTTTTTAAATTTTGACATTTTTGACAAAAACGACATACTAACCCCTTGGTGTTTTTTCAATTTTGGTCTTTTTTTTTTACATTTTAAAAGTTTGTAAATCAATTTCTACAAAAAATATTACCATTAAAACCACACTAATGTTGTAGTCAGTGCAGAGCCTCTCTTTGGTGTGATTTTTGTGAGTTTTTAAATTTTGACATTTTTGACAAAAACGACATACTAACCCCTTGGTGTTTTTTCAATTTTGGTCTTTTTTTTACATTTTAAAAGTTTGTAAATCAATTTCTACAAAAAATATTACCATTAAAACCACACTAATGTTGTAGTCAGTGCAGAGCCTCTCTTTGGTGTGAATTTCATGAGTTTTTAAATATTGACATTTGACAAAAACGACATACTAACCCCTTGGTGTTTTTTCAATTTTGGTCTTTTTTTTTTACATTTCAAAAGTTTGTAAATCAACTTCTATAAAAGATATTACCATTAAAACCACAGTAATGTTGTAGTCAGTGCAGGGCCTCTCTTTGGTGTGAATTTTGTGAGTTTTAAAATTTTGACATTTTGACAAAAACGACATACTAACCCCTTGGTGTTTTTTCAATTTTTGTTTTTTTTTTTTTACATTTCAAAAGTTTGTAAATCAACTTCTATAAAAGATATTACCATTAAAACCACACTAATGTTGTAGTCAGTGCAGAGCCTCTCTTTGGTGTGAATTTCATGAGTTTTTAAATTTTGACATTTTTGACAAAAACGACATACTAACCCCTTGGTGTTTTTTCAATTTTGGTCTTTTTTTTTTACATTTTAAAAGTTTGTAAATCAATTTCTACAAAAAATATTACCATTAAAACCACACTAATGTTGTAGTCAGTGCAGAGCCTCTCTTTGGTGTGAATTTCATGAGTTTTTAAATTTTGACATTTTTGACAAAAACGACATACTAACCCCTTGGTGTTTTTTCAATTTTGGTCTTTTTTTTTACATTTCAAAAGTTTGTAAATCAACTTCTATAAAAGATATTACCATTAAAACCACACTAATGTTGTAGTCAGTGTAGAGCCTCTCTTTGGTGTGAATTTCATGAGTTTTTAAATTTTGACATTTTTGACAAAAACGACATACTAACCCCTTGGTGTTTTTTTCAATTTTGGTCTTTTTTTTTTTACATTTTAAAAGTTTGTAAATCAATTTCTACAAAAAATATTACCATTAAAACCACACTAATGTTGTAGTTAGTGCAGAGCCTCTCTTTGGTGTGAATTTCATGAGTTTTTCAATTTTGACATTTTTGACAAAAACGACATACTAACCCCTTGGTGTTTTTTCAATTTTGGTCTTTTTTTTTTACATTTCAAAAGTTTGTAAATCAACTTCTATAAAAGATATTACCATTAAAACCACAGTAATGTTGTAGTCAGTGCAGAGCCTCTCTTTGGTGTGAATTTCATGAGTTTTTAAATTTTGACATTTTTGACAAAAACGACATACTAACCCCTTGGTGTTTTTTCAATTTTGGTCTTTTTTTTTTACATTTCAAAAGTTTGTACATCAATTTCTACAAAAAATATTACCATTAAAACCACACTAATGTTGTAGTCAGTGCAGAGCCTCTCTTTGGTGTGAATTTCATGAGTTTTTAAATTTTGACATTTTTGACAAAAACGACATACTAACCCCTTGGTGTTTTTTCAATTTTGGTCTTTTTTTTTTACATTTCAAAAGTTTGTAAATCAACTTCTACAAAAGATATTACCATTAAAACCACACTAATGTTGTAGTCAGTGCAGAGCCTCTCTTTGGTGTGAATTTCATGAGTTTTTAAATTTTGACATTTTTGACAAAAACGACATACTAACCCCTTGGTGTTTTTTCAATTTTGGTCTTTTTTTTACAATTCAAAAGTTTGTAAATCAACTTCTATAAAAGATAATACCATTAAAACCACACAATTGTTGTAGTCAGTGCAGGGCCTCTCTTTGGTGTGAATTTCATGAGTTTTTAAATTTTGACATTTTTGACAAAAACGACATACTAACCCCTTGGTGTTTTTTCAATTTTGGTCTTTTTTTTTTACATTTTAAAAGTTTGTAAATCAATTTCTACAAAAAATATTACCATTAAAACCACACTAATGTTGTAGTCAGTGCAGAGCCTCTCTTTGGTGTGAATTTCATGAGTTTTTAAATTTTGACATTTTGACAAAAACGACATACTAACCCCTTGGTGTTTTTTCAATTTAGTTTTTTTTTTTTACATTTTAAAAGTTTGTAAATCAATTTCTACAAAAAATATTACCATTAAAACCACACTAATGTTGTAGTCAGTGCAGAGCCTCTCTTTGGTGTGAATTTCATGAGTTTTTTAATTTTGACATTTTTGACAAAAACGACATACTAACCCCTTGGTGTTTTTTCAATTTTGGTCTTTTTTTTTTTACATTTCAAAAGTTTGTACATCAATTTCTACAAAAAATATTACCATTAAAACCACAGTAATGTTGTAGTCAGTGCAGGGCCTCTCTTTGGTGTGAATTTTGTGAGTTTTTAAATGTTTACATTTTTGACAAAAACGACATACTAACCCCTTGGTGTTTTTTCAATTTTGGTCTTTTTTTTTTACATTTTAAAAGTTTGTACATCAATTTCTACAAAAGATATTACCATTAAAACCACACTAATGTTGTAGTTAGTGCAGAGCCTCTTTTTGGTGTGAATTTCATGTGTTTTTAAATTTTGACATTTTTGACAAAAACGACATACTAACCCCTTGGTGTTTTTTCAATTTTGGTCTTTTTTTTTTACATTTATTTCAAAAGTTTGTAAATCAACTTCTATAAAAGATATTACCATTAAAACCACACTAATGTTGTAGTCAGTGCAGGGCCTCTCTTTGGTGTGAATTTCATGAGTTTTTAAATTTTGACATTTTTGACAAAAACGACATATTAACCCCTTGGTGTTTTTTCAATTTTGGTCTTTTTTTTTTACATTTTAAAAGTTTGTAAATCAATTTCTACAAAAGATAATACAATTAAAACCACACTAATGTTGTAGTCAGTGCAGGGCCTCTCTTTGGTGTGAATTTTGTGAGTTTTTAAATGTTTACATTTTTGACAAAAACGACATACTAACCCCTTGGTGTTTTTTAAATTTTGGTCTTTTTTTGTACATTTTAAAAGTTTGTAAATCAATTTCTACAAAAGATAATACAATTAAAACCACACTAATGTTGTAGTCAGTGCAGAGCCTCTCTTTGGTGTAAATTTTGTGAGTTTTTAAATGTTTACATTTTTGACAAAAACGACATACTAACCCCTTGGTGTTTTTTCAATTTTGGTCTTTTTTTTTTACATTTTAAAAGTTTGTAAATCAATTTCTACAAAAGATATTACCATTAAAACCACACTAATGTTGTAGTCAGTGCAGGGCCTCTCTTTGGTGTGAATTTAGTGAGTTTTTAAATGTTTACATTTTTGACAAAAACGACATACTAACCCCTTGGTGTTTTTTAAATTTTAGTGATTTTTACATAAAATCGCCGGCGCCATCACAAGAAAACAACAGAATTAAGTCGACTAAATGTGAAATTTTAAACCTGGACTTTAACGTGTATATAATATGAAATGTTTGCAGCTCACCGCGGGATTCTCGGTGTTTCTGGAACTGGTGTCAGATTTAGGGAAGTAAGATCTTTTCCACCACTAAACAGTCGATCTTGAGATGCCGTTTTGGGCACAAACCGTAAATATAATAATACATACTTGTGTCAAAGCCACGTGAAGCAGCAGCTGTTATTTAACCAATGAGCAGCAGGCGGCAGGCGGTATTTGAAAGTAACCGCCATTCCGTTTCTGTAATTTCCGGTGAATTGGTTCGAGCTCTTTAAAAAATCTCTGTCAGGGGGATTCAAACTAATCTATTTTACATAATTTTATACAAGTCGATGTTTAAGCTTGATCGCTACATATAATAATGAAAATATAATTATAATTTTGACGGAACAAATGAGCTCCCCGCTAGGTGTCGCACAGAGCCCATAAAAGTGGACGATGCAACGCTCGTGTCGTCTTTTATTTAAAAATATTTTACAATAATTTCATCATGAAAGTAACAGTGTGCACCGATTAAGCCCTAAAATATAATTCGCTTTGAATTTAAAAGTGTGACGACAGCTAATGTTTAGCCAGTATAAGTAATGTGACTTTCTCTAAATGAATAAATCATTAAAATTATTAAAATAAAGAACAAACCCAAAAGAAGCTTATTTGTGTATATACTGTGTGTACTATATTTTCTATATTTATTTTACTATAAGATTTTGTGCCTCCAATGGTTTCTCAAATAAAAGTTTTGAAATTTGTCCGCAGGGAAGACGACCTCCGTTTATGTTGATTCGCATGTTTCTCTGGTCAGACAAACGCAATGCCTCGTGATGGGTTTTTTATGCAGTCCTAACTTTATCTTATCTTTTAAATAAGAACTATTCGCAGAGCTGTAGACTTATGGTCACGAACTAGAAACTTGAAATAAGAAAAACATTGAGCTATAACTACAGGCAGTTATTTAACGAGTATTTTTATAGTAAGTTTTTTCATCTGGGTGAAGTATGCTGTCATTCTGTTACCGCCCACAGGGGGGCGATCGCGGGGCGGTGGTCCACAAGAGGAACACTTGGTTTGAACTTAAACCAAAGACTTTAAAACTGTTTGAACAGGTTTCGTTGTTTCATTTGTTTTGCTACATATCTTTGTGTTTATCTAATTATCTTATGGATTATTAAGAAATGATTAAAATCATGCAACTACTGTATATGAAACTTCACAGCGTATTATGCAGCTGAATCGTTTTATACATCCAGATCATTTTTAAATGCTCTTAAACCACGCACTTTTTCATTTTTAAATGCTCTTGGTCCACGAACAATTTCCAGGACCAAGAAAATTTGCAGAAAATGTGAGAATTAATCCTGAATTTACCCAGGAATTTTCATAACCCACAATAGAACTGGCAATGGCATCAAATGAAGGCTCTCGGTCAATTTCTCAGGAGAGCCTGCTCCGGGACCCTCCTACAAGCAAATGTTCCTGGTCACTATTCAATGAAACAGTTCGGATGCAGATGTGTCTCTCATGCAGCAGCTTCTCTTCTAAAAAGCCGTAAAAGCATCTCTCTGAGGCGAATGCTCTGAAACCGCCGCAGGATGGAAGGATGGATTAGGTGGAGGTGTGGATGGACGGATGGATGCTGAGACAGGTGTGAGGCTCATATCTTAGGAATGCGGTGGGCGGGGCCAGGAGCCTCATCGATGAATCGATCGGTATAAAAAGGTCGATCACTCGCGTTTTCTTGAACTCACACTGCCTGTCTTTCTCTCTCTCTCACACACACACACACGCACACACGCACACACCTCCTGTCTCTCTGTCACTCGCACACGCGCACACGGGCTGCTCACCATGAGGAGCGTGTTCTCCGCGTCTCTCCTCCTGCTGCCTCTGATCCTGAACTCCGGCCAGGCTGCAAGTGAGTCCCGCTTCCGACTTTCCTCCACATTTCATCTCACAATCCACAGTTCCGTCCATTGACTTGAATTCGTTATAGTACAAACAAAGGGAAGTAATATCATAATAGCTGGGATAATGGCAAAGAAATGTTTTCTCATCAAGGATTAATTAGCATTGTGTATTACGGGATAAAGTTGATTAATTTATCACTGTAATATTTTTTGTGAAACACTTAATAACGTTGGGTCATTATTCTGATTCAATGTATTTGTAAATTGTGTTAATCTCGAGAGTTAACGGTTTTTCGCGCGCTCCTGTAACGGTTAGATTTGACTTTTGAATTAACGGATAAAAGCGTGATCGCTCATTGTGTGAAAAGCACTGTATGATGTGTGCCTCAAGAAAAGCAGCCGTGAGTGATGTGTGAAAATATTCTTATATCGGAGTTATATCTCAAATAATCAGTGCCAGGTGTTTTCTCTTTTTCTTTCATAAACCTAAATAACAACTTTAAGTTAAAAAAAATGTACTTTATTTGCCAGGTGTTCGCAACAAAAGTTTGTCATTTGAGTTTGTCAAGTGAAAAATGATAAAGTGACGGTACATTATTCATACACATAGTTTGTGAGAATAAAGTTTGTTTTAAAAGGATCGATTTGGGATCATTTTATATTTTGTTTTGGATTTTACATTTCAAATATTTATGACCTACACTGCTGCACTGATGTCTGTATATGTTAATGTTTACATTGTACAATTATGTATTTTATTAAAGCTTAAAAAACACAAAAATATCTTTAAAACAGCATTTCCATTTAAATAAATGTGGCAGGCTGACAGCAACTGCATTTCGTTGTCTGTTGAATGATATTGAATCAATAAACCTTTAAATAAAAACTAATTATCATTGCCGTAGATGATCAGTTGATCCCACAAAGCAGGGGTCTCCGGGACCCTCAAATCTCAGGTCCAGGGACCACTCTTATCTAATCGTTTATGGGATTTTAAGACATAAATGAACAATTAATTTTCGAATGAGCACAAGCTTGAAACATTTTGCCTTGAACTTGGCAACAAAACTGTCTCTGAAATCTTTGTACTTTTGTAACAAAATATTATTTTTGACCCTGGGTAGAATTGTGAGTCAGGACGACTGGATAAATAAGTGATAAAGGTCAGTCTGGTGCGAGTTCTTCTCAGTTTTGTCTAAGTTGAGGCATCTGATTGCAGGTCTTGCTCTTCCTGGAAGACACCCTTCTGTCTCTCCCAGCATGATGTCTTTCTTTCAAGGAACTTTCTTTTCTGATATCATGTACAAAAAAATGTGTATTTCTTTGTTCTATGGTATTGATCCCATTCTTCTCCATCATCACATCCCAACAAACTGATTTTCATGGTGTCATGCTTCTTGACTGTGTTCACAGCCATAGTGTAATATTGAAAATACTGAAAGTTGACAATGAAGTTGACTATTACCAACCCATCTTTGTCTTCCTGGTGTTGAGCAAGGGTCCCTTTTTGGTGCTCAGTTGTTTAATTGAGTTCAGGTATATAAATAACTAACAATTATATATATAGTTTATATCAGTTCCCCACAGCTCCCCAGGCGCTGCAGCTATGGCTGTCCACTGCTCCCGGTGCGTGTTCACGGTGTGTTTATTCACTGCTGTGTGTGTGTGTGTGTGTGTGTGTGTGTGTGCGTGTGCACTTGGATGGGTTAAATGCAGAGCACAAATTCTTTCTATGGTTCACTCCATACTTGGTCCTAATGTGACTTTCGCTTCATATATATATGAATGTATATATTAAAAACACTTATTAATGATTTTCCGGAGGTGAGCTATAGATTTGAAATCGGTTGCAGGGGAGAAATCAATGATATCATTAAAAGGTTCCCTCCTATCTATGAGTGATATATATACCAAATCTTATGTTCATCACATTTCCTGAAGCTGATAAACAGATCCGCTGATTTGGTTGCTATGGTAAAAATAAAAATGCTAGGGTTACATTATTTTGTCCATGCCACTATGAGTACAATAAACCAATGCCATGGTTTTCATAAGCTGAAATAGAGACAACCCAAATTGGTTGCTATGGTATTAATATGGTGAATTGCTATGAAGGGGTCACTGATATAATATACATTTCAGATATAGATTTCAGAATTTTTGGTTGCTAGGGTAAACAGTTTGGTTGCTGGGGTGTTGCTGTGTGCTGGGGAGATAATAATAAAATAAGGAAACTTTATGACATTTTTCTTGAACATATTTTCATTTCAATTACCATTATTCATTAATGGTAAACCTTTAACCCTTTCTAGAAACTGGGGTTTAAGTACCTTTTTCACAGTGATATGCTCTTGCACAAATTGATAACCTCCACAAGTGTGGTTTCTACAGTGTAAATTACAGTTTTCCAATGTTTTACCCCATGTTAAGTCAATGGAAAAATTCCCAGCGATGTCCCGAATTACTTTAGTGGGTCCATTTTGAAAAGATATAGCAATGCAAGTAACACAGAAAGACTGAGGTAATATATAAATGAATTGAACTGTGGCTCTTGAGTGAAGGAGAATTCTGAGCATCAACAACTGCTTTTAACTAGCGTTTATCTGAACAAATAAAAGTTATCGCCACAACCATGAGCAGCACATTTTTTCCAAAAATTGGGAGTGTGCGTTGGCCCTCAAAACTAACAGATCAGATCAGAGTGATTATCACTCCAGGATTAGCTCTGTGAAGCACAGCGGTGGAAGTGTCATGATTAGGGCCTGCAGCATGATCTGGCCAGTGCACTATCAAGCAGTTTGTTCTGAAAATATATAAAGTATGAGCTAAACATAACAAAATCCCTCAATCATTCCTTTATCACCAGGAATAAAACTGCAGACCTGGCAACACAGTCTCAAAGGCACCCTCTATGCTCCTGAAATACACACCCTCTCTCCCTCTCTTCTCTTTCCCTCCCTCCCTATCTCTGCCCTCTCTATCCCTCATCCCTGCTTATGTCTCTCGCTCTCTCTCCTCCCCTCACACTCTCTCTTTCTCTCTCTGATTGGATGTGATCATGAATATTAATGATGTTCAAACATTCCATAACTGCTTTGAAAAAGGAAACACAGATCTTCTTCCTGTTGAAAAGGTAAAATGTGTGATCTGAAGTTTTATGGCCCTTTAAGACGCAAGGCTTTGACGGTTGTATGTCGTGTTGAAAAGGATTGTGTCACATGTAGAAACTGACGGCTTTTGTGTTATGAAATCAATCAGCTGCAAATCTGAGGACATAATGAACTTTTTTTGCTTCGAATCCCAAAAACAATAGACAGAGGTTGGGTTTGTTTGAGTGGCTCTTGTCGTCAGATTAAACCAAGTTGACGAATGATGAAAACCTTAACGCAGTGCAACAACATCCACCTCGGATGAATTAAGGGGATGTAATTCTCCATGGAGCTCATACAGACACTCTTCAGGTCTATTATTAGTTGTTTATAGTGAATCCCAAAAGTTCAAAATAGTTGTTGTGATAAAAACTGTTGAATCGATTTACACTCGGTGATAACGTGTGCTGAACCCAGCCGCGTTCCCTCTGGAGGAACCTGAGATGAAGTGAACTTTACGTGACTTTTAATAATGCCTCCGATTAATGGCTGCTAATGAAAGGTCAAGAAATGCCAGCAGGGGATCGTAATTAGCCGTAATAAAGTCACCGTGTGATACTTCACCATCATAACATCAAAGGTCACTGTGTCAAGCTAGCAATCGAACGCAGAAATCTCGATTCATACTTCCACAATTCACTGGAGCTTCTCTGAACATCACTCTTGCTTTTAAAGTTCATTTCAGTTTTAAATGAATAGAGCTTTGGCTAAAATCCCACTGCTTCCTCGCCGCAGCATCCACAGCGATTGTCATTGGCTGACAACACCAGCACAGTCACTTGGCCCCGCCCGGAAATACCTTTAATATTTTTCAAAGTAAAAGACATTTCGACTCTGAAATCAACAATGCAGATCTTAAACAGGAGACTTCTGAACAAATAAGGTTTTTATTGAAAAGTCTCCCATCATCCTTTTGTTCTCGGAGGGAAACCATTGAGTAGGAGGTAGAGTTCATTCTGATCAGAGACAGCATCGAAACAACCCCAACGCCTCCACCCAGCGCTTTGCACGTTCTTCTATAAATATTTGATTTTATAGATAGCGTCAAAATATTTGTTTCAGTCTCCATTGTGAAATATTAATCAAATACTGAAGAATGCGGGACTGGTGGAGGGCAGAGACAGTAAGACAATGGAGTGTGTGATTCCTGGGCACTTGAATGAGGAACAAACATCTCATGGAGGCTGACGCTGGGAACAATGCAGGGTTTGTAGAGGAAGCCTAAGCAATGGGAGAGAGTTTCTCTGCGATATATCTGATCGATGTGTGACTGAAACCATCTTATGTGCCAAATCGTTATGTCTTTAAAGTTTTAAATATCCTTTAACTGAGATTTCTAATGGAAGAAGTGTAACCCATGGGTTGAGTGCAGTGAAAGGAGATGCAGGAAGCCCGTAGAGAAGATCTAATGCTACACAGAAAAGATGATGGTCAGGAATAAAAGCAGAGGAAAAGGAACAGTTGTGAGGGCTAAGCAGCGTTTAAAAACCATGACATTACCCCCACCTCCTCCTCATGTGCCATGCAGAAACATGCACCAACCAGGAAATAGAATCCTAATGGTGGCCCCCTGTTGGGTTGAGGAGGTGAAGAGCCACTTTGACTTGAAAGATCCAGAGCCGCTGCGAAACAAGGAGACGCTGGGGAGCCCTGATGATTCCAGCATTTCCTGAGATGAAGACTGGGTGACCACATGTTCAGAATGAGAAGGAGGCTGGATGACTCTGCAAGCACACGCTCTTGGACAGACAGATCCAGACCAGACTTTGGGAGAACATAGAGGGTGGGTTGGGAGATCATAGGGGAGGAGCAATGGAAGGAACCATGGAAGCCAGGATTGGGGAGATCACTGGGACCAGCGGGAGGAGTAAAACGGTTAGCCCACGTCACTCCTCTCTTCATCTCTCTCCACTGGCTCCTCACTGCAGCCTGTATCACGCTGATGCTCGCGTGCAGAAGAGTCACACAAACAGCTCCTCTACACCTTCACCACATTTTCAGTCGTGTTGGTTATCATCCGGTAGTTCCATCTCTTCCATCACTATTCCTGGCTGCTGGAATTCCCTTCTAGCCCCAATCCGAAACGCAGAGACTCCCACAACTTCAAAAACATTTAAACTTTTTTTTTTTGTTGTTGTGAGCTTATAAATGTAAATGTAGAACCCAGACAACAAGCTTCGTTTTATGACTTGTCTCAGAAAATCCTTCAAACCCACTACAAAGTGTGGAACCAGTAGAAAGCTACTTTTCATCAGTGGGTTGATAAAGACCTACCTAGCCTACTTGAATGCAGACTTAGGAACTAATCTGAGGCTTTCGCTGATCTATAAAAACACAGCATTTTGGACATCGCTGTAAAAACAATCTCTGAGTCGTAGAAGTCGCCTCGTAGACGTCCAAACATCCCATTATTTAAAAACAAGAAGATAGCTTTGTCATTATTAGAAATCCTCATTGTGAACGTCAGGGAGAGGCTTTCCTGTCTGGAGACTCGAGCTCATCATTAGATTTAATAACTTCTCATAACCCTGGCAGCGTCATCAAAACCCAGTGAGATGTGAACCGTTTCCCATGTGAACAAAACAAAAAGAAACTTCATTTGTGATTAAAAAATAATAAATCGTTGATTTTTGAAAGCATGAGACCCACTGCAGCCTGGTTTCAGCCATTTCAGATTTCATCTAGCTGCATCAATGTTAAATATGCGCTTTTCGATGAGTTTCGATGTGGAAACAGGATTCGGTTTGTTAAACTGTGGGTTTCTTGTCGACTGACCCATGTACAAAAACTCTGAAGTGTGGGGAAAGACACATTGAGACATCATCACAGACTGAGATTAAATTAATTTCACCAATATAAGAAACCATTTCAGTCAAATAACGATTAGCTTTGAACGCTAACACAGATGCTAATGCTTTTTTAAATGATAAACTATCAATCTAAAATAAACGTTTAGCTTCATGTTTATCGATGTTTGTTAAGTGGACTACCACACAACTTCCAAAGCACATATTTAGCTTTTAGCATTGCTAAGTCTCCGGATATCTCAGGAAATCCCTGTGCTTCCCACCACCTCTTCCGCAGCATCAGCGTGAAAACATTAATGTCTCTTTGCACTAATTTAATTTTCATATCTTTAAGTACAGTATTTGTTATGCTTGGGCTCACATCTCGATTGTAGTCTCTGCTGCAGCTTGACTTCATCACGATTTTCTTTGATTAAATATAAAGTACAGTCAAACTATGCTTTGGAAAATATAAACTGATTTTATTTATGAGCTATACTCCGTTTGTCAAATCACAAGCATCGTTTAATATCTCGTCAGCGTCAGAGGTGAATCAGATTAATGTTCATCATGTGTTTGATAAGGTTTAATATTGGGTCCTAGATGAATTTGTAACACAGAGCTGATCTCTGCTTCTTCTCTTCTCTGCAGGCTGGTGCTACCAGTCTCAAGTCACCTGTGACTCCAGATGTCAAGGTAAAACTTGAATGTTTCTAATTCATGTCTTTGCACAGTACGTACGGTTTTAAGGGCCTTTTCATTAAAATAGAAGATATGCACAGTATGCAGCTGTAAAGCATGAGGGGGGGTGGGGGGGGGTGGCAGACAGAAGCCGAGAGGCACTGTGTTTGAAAATGAATGAATTTCGCAGGGCATGCATCAGTTTGCATACAAATGGAAAGTTTTATTTGTATTTTATGAGCCAGGCTTAGTGGAGGTTTTTTTTCAATGAGCTGGATTGGGCAGGAGTCGTCGATGCAATCTGGCAACACAGCTCAAGCTCTGACACCTCGAGGGTGCAGCACAAATACTGCAGGAGGAGCGTGGAGATGATAACCATTCAAAGCAGCAGAGATGGATCATTTAGCTCAATGAATGAATCCTCGGTTCTGATCCAGCACATTTCTTTAGCTGGATGATGAGATGAAGCTATATTTGGTGGTATTCAGGTTAATGCTAAACTTTCTTGGTTCTCCAAGGTCCAAACGCTTGGGTCAATGTCAATCCTTCCTGTGGAAACAACCGACAGTCGCCCATCAACATTGTGACGAGGAAAACCAAAGTAGACGAGCGACTGGTGCCGTTTAAGTTCAGCGGATACGACAATGTCTTTGACACCTTTGTGAGGAACAATGGACACACCAGTAAGTGAGAACCTGTTCTCCTCCAGCCCCGCCGTCGGCCATGACTGTACCTCTGTCTTGTCATCCGCAGTTCAGGCAAATATTCCCATCCTGGCCACCATCTCCGGAGGAAACCTGGGCGAGACCTACAAGGCTGTGCAGCTTCACCTGCACTGGGGAACCAACGGGGGCCCGGGATCTGAACACACCGTCGATGGAGAGCAGTACCCTATGGAGGTCAGAGAAATCAGGAGTAAAGGACGCTGTAGTTTCTGCAATTTTATAATCAGAATGGTTTATTTCAGTGACGTGTTGAGAGAATCTCCAGCAGGAATCGTTCTGTGCTCTGATTGGCCAACAGCTCTAAATATTCATTGTGTCAGCTCAAGCAAAACAAATAATGTTTATTTGTTTTAAATGATTTTAAATTTGCAATGATTTCACCTCATTAGTAAGAGTATTTCACACATTCCCATCATCACCATCTTACCAGAGAAAATATGACGATGTAAACATTGTGTCTTTTATAAAACCTAAATCTTTGAACTTTTAAATGTACATTTCCTTATATGCATTCCCACAGAGACATGTTTTGTCAAATAGTGCCTCGCATAACTCAAATACTTCTGGATTGTGCTGCTAAGATTAAATTAGATAAACATTAAGATTTCTTGTCTGTTGTTGCAGCTGCATATAGTTCACATGAAGCTCCGATATAACCGGATCGAGGATGCGCTGCGGGATCCCGCCGGACTCGCCGTGCTGGGCTTCTTCTACCAGGTCTGACATCACTGTGTATTCAAAATAAGCTAAACAAAGAGAGGTTCTGCATTTCTATAATCATTTCTTCTTTCTGGCAGGAGTCAAACAGCATAAACAAAAAGTACAACCAGATCACCAACGCACTGTCCAGCATCGAAAATATTGGTATTGAAGAATTTCATTTGATTGTTTATGATGATGGGATTTGTTTTACTGAACACAGCGCTCTGAACTCGACAAACACCAACACACTACCACTTTACATGTTTAGAAACTTGAACCTAAAAATGACATTTTACCCATAAAATACTGCAATATTACGGGAAAATACCACGGACCTACAATTAAAGCTACAATTCTAATTTACAAGATTGAAAAAGTTTTTTCCGTCGCACAGATGGAAACACGACGCTTCGCCGGGTCTCGCTCGGCCAGTACATCCTGCCGGAGGAGAGCATGTATAACTACTACAGATACTACGGCTCTCTGACGACACCGGGCTGCACTGAGGCCGTGGTGTGGAGCGTGTTTGAGAAGGCCATCCCCCTCCACAGAGAACAGGTAAAGCATTCGCTCTCTCATGGGCTCATGTATTACTCCTGCATTGAGGCAATGCTGAGGCTCTGCTGTAGCTTGAGGGACACCTCCCAACAATTCTGTGCAGCAACGATCAGTGCATTTCCTCTGAACCTCATACGGCATGTTCTTTAGCGAGGGAGGAAGATGGTCACTGCAGAAAAAGTGGAACCTTGAGAAAAGCCACCGCAGAGTTTTGCTGAACAGAACTATAAATGCCCACAACCTCATAACCTCGGTGCAGAATTATAAATCAGGCCTAACTTTCTTACGTTTATCTCCCTTTTTCTCATTTTTCTTCTCCATTTCTTTTCCTAGCTTAAGGCGTTTTCCAACCTCAAGTTTCCGGATGGTTCACCGATGGTGGAGACGTTCAGACCTGTTCAGCCTCGTAACGGAAGAACGGTTTATCACTCTAGCAGTCCACCGTTAGCATCTACTGCTGTTTTAATGCTAATCTCTGTTAGCACAGCATTCGCACTGACCGGACTACAATAGATAAACAGCACAAGAACAACCCGCGAGTGTGAAGGAACCCCTGCGTTTGGAACCCAGTAGAAACACAAGCAGAAATTAAATGGAACACAAGCAAAACGTTCTGAGTGACTAAAGTATTTGGGACAAAAATTGATATAAATTAACCGATATAACTGCTATTACAAGGATCATGAATTTTGACCTTTAGGTGGCGCTGTTGTCAACTAATGTTTTCTGGACAGCATCAGGTGCTGAGGATATTTCAAACAAAATGAGATTATTGGTGCCAATATCACCGCCCAAGTCTTAATATCGACAAAACTTCTATCGAAACAGTCCATAGCTGTGTCAGAGGTCAGAAGATTCAAATTTGAAATTCAACATATTTCAAAATGTAGAGGAAATTCTGTCAATTATTGTAAAATGGAATCCATGTTCTCGATGTGATCCACTGGAGAAGACGTAAAACATGTCACTGGATAAAAGCTTGACGAGTCCCATCAGGGCAAGGTGACACAAATGCATGGCAACTTTTGTAAAGATATGTTTATGAGGTCATTGGTTACGACAAATTGTTTCTTTTTAGGAAAAAAATCTTGGGAGATCTAAACCTAAAGAGCCATTCATCATATCTCCAGACCACTGGGGGGCAACTTCAGCTCATGGTGATTACAACAAACACCAAGTTTGGGGTCAACATTTTAAAATGCAATTTTAGTGAGCGTTACATTGAAAACAAGTTCTCCAATTGACCTTCAAGTCGAAAGAAAGTCATTTGAAACAATCAAAAGCCGGTCTGAAGCACGGTTCTTCAAAGTGAAACATGTGAAGTGGAACGTTTGTCAAAATAGCAGCATCTACTGTAAGCGTTGAGCTGTGTTTCACTGTGTTCCATACTCGTTCCAAATGTAGATGTTTCCAATGATGCAGTCGTCCATGTGATGCTCGAGGGGTTTGCTCTGTGCTTGAAACACAACATGAACTCACAGGAACAGCAGGACGAACCCAGGAACAACCGTGGCGCAGGAGTCGTCAGATTGGAAATAGACGTGCAGGAGGTCCGTGTGGTTGACAGCTGCCACGCCAGCACTAAAAGCACTCGGACATGCTGTGAAAGGGATAAATGCATGACCTTTACCGATTATAGACCCCTGCAAACACACGCAGAACCGTCGCAAACACACACACGTCTATATTTACAAGACCGAAGGCTTTCGATGTTAATTACGAACACAAAGGGACGATCAGCACTCTACAAGTGTCGACGCTGAGGTCAAGGGTTAAAAGGTCACAGATGAAAATAGATCAGAGACTCGTGCGACACACGCAACACTTTTCTAGTTACACCACGTCTGAAACCAGGCTCTGTGAAATGAAGCAATGAGGGAAAAACAGGAAGCGGTTTGTGCATGGCTTAGATTCATGAACCAATGACTTTATTCTTCTTTCAAGCATCTAGCGCGGAAACGAGCAGGTATATCAGAAGAGTAGCGGTTCAGCCGGTGGCGAGGACGCATGATTTGTTTTTTATCAGTGTCTCGGAAGTGAAAGATCATAGAAAAAGGGAAACATATCAACGTTATGTTTAAATAGACAGTTTAGAAATGCTCGACTCTTTGGTTCATCCTCAGAACACAAAAGATGAGGTTTCCAATGTTAACACCTCGATCACTGGTTACAAACGCTACAGAAATCACTCGAAGGGGATCAACACTAACAACACGAAGCTTTTATGAGTTTTAAAAATGGTTCGTGTGATACGTGTGCGGTGTGTAGTGGACATCACACTGCAAAAGTGTTGCCCTTTCTTTCCCCATCAGAGTCAAACAGACCGTAACCGACTTCATACAGCTATTACAGCTTCAACTCGTCAGAAAAGGGTTTTCACAAGGTTCAGGAGAGGTTTCAGGGAGAGAGCTCAGACTCGTGTCGGAGAGAGATGCTTCTCAGAAAATCAACTCAAGGCAGTGATGGACTCTCTCTCGGGAGAGTGACACTATCTCGAGTATCTTCTGATAATGTCTCCGCAAGATTTCAGCTGATCCCGCATCAGAATATTAAACAGTCGAGTGTTGCATTTTGTGTTTTTCAATGATTCTGTTAGTGGGCTAAGATTGGTCCATTGCAGTCACATGGTCTCATTAGGAGAAATCAACATTAATCTTCGGTTGAACCAAAGGCTCCAGCGGGCGACTAATGACTGAACTTTAAATTGTATCTAAACTGTTCCTTTTCTCTACGTGTGTTTGCTATATTCTGTATCTATGCATAGATATAAATATATAAATATATATGTATATGTACCATACGCTGCTGTCCCTTTAGAAAACCAGAGGGAGCCCCCTCTGCAAGCTACTATTGTTTATTCTTCATTAATTCTGGAGCTTTCCAGGTGCACTGATGATTTTATGACGTCACACTGTAGAATGCATTCCACAGAAATAATAAAAGCAATGCATTTCTTTTTGTAACTCATGCCTTTACTTTCACAGTGACAGCGTTTTTCAATAAAACATATTATACACTGCTTGTGTAAACGAACGTTTGCTGTAGTCTGGCTCTTTGTAAAGCACCGTTAGCCTGCAGCCTCTTATATTTCATGTTTGCAAAAAAAAAAAAAAACATTTTACTTTTGTGTAACTTATATAACAAGGTTCAGGAGGAGTTCAAGCTCCCCATCCTCCACCCTTCAGACAGTTCCTGGACTCCTCAGACAGCTTACCTAGTGCTTGCGATACGGACCTGGCCTAAGTGAACTCGTGAAATAAACTTAAGTAAAATTACGTCACAGACACAACCACTCAGGGGAAGATCATGTGAGAGCATCAGCCAATCAGGAGCCGAGATAAAGACTAAAACTAGCTCCTAACTGAGGAGATGTTCTGGGGATGTCCCTCTGGAAAGGAGCACCTTGGAAGGAAAGGAAAAGAAAAGGAAGTGCTTTTCTAACTGACTGCAATCTTTGGATGTGATTGCTTTTGGGAAATCTGTGAACTTTTGGACTCTTGTTGTAGGCCCATAAGATGTTTGGTCCATACACAAACTACATTCAGAGAGAACCAGTTGGCTCTGCAGCACACCATCGCCTGCAGTGGTGCATCGTTTGCATCGAGGTTCTGTTGGGTCTGTTTCTGCCTACAACAAAGCCTGATTTGGGTTCCCAGCTTGGACAATTTTCTCAGGGGAATGTTCTGACTTCAGGCCTGTAGGTCACTTCCCTCAAAATCCGTGGAATGAGATGAACAATTTCTGATCAACTGGATCTCTGTCACCCTTCCTTTTTACCCAATGGAAGCCTGGGATCTCTGGGCTCATTGCAATGCCTTCCTCCTCCAGTCTGGTCTGCTCTTTGAGATGAGCTCCAGGAACAGATCTGCCGAGGCTCTGAAGTGCTGTGTCAGAGTGACTCAGTGAGAAGAGGATTGAACAGTGATTCGTGTCGACAGACGGACGTTTATTCAGGAACAGGACACTCATGCAATTAAATCTGAGCTCAGAGGCGTAGAAAACACAAACACGTGTCACTGGCTGAGAACATCCTGATGAGATGAGATGAGAAGAAGAAGAAGAAGCCTGTAGGTGCCGTGAACAGTAAACAGAGATTGAATCAACCCATGAACCCATAGACCCAGCTTTCTCAAAACCTGGATCCGAGCAGGTGCACAATTTCCACAAGGGTTACAGGGGTCATGACCCCCGACCTCTCCGGAATCTGATCCAACCCCTTTCCCATATATGTCCAATAAGATCACAACATTGCAGTTAAAGGAGCCTTTGTGCTTCAGAATTCATCCTGGATCGCACTAGAGCGGGTGGGAAAGGGGTTTCAGAGATGACCAGCGCATCTCCTGAAGACCAGCCCACACTCTTTGGGATCAGCGATAGTTTCTAGTGAGGGAAGGGAACTTTGTCCTCTTTGACCTCACCGGTTAAAAGCTTAATGTATTCGATCGTAAATAAACACTTTAATGATGAGATCTTCAACCAAAGGCTCTCTCTAAAGTGAACAGAGCAGACTATCAAACTCAGCATCGGACGAATCCCCGTCTGATTGTCTCCAGAGGAAAAGTGGGTGTCCCCAGGGATCTTCTTCCTCTTCTCTCCAAACACAAAGTGAGCAGAATCAAAAGCTTTTCTGTCAGAGGAAAACAGAACAGACAGAGATTCAGAGCCTCCAACTCTCGGAACGTTTGATAGAACGCTCGGGTTTAGGGGAGCTGTACCATCTGGTTTTAACAAGAGCTTGAATGAAGCTTCTTTAGGATGAACGCTTCTGTTCCAAGCGCAAGTCCTGTGCATACTTTGAGAGGGAAACTGAAGCAGGTGAACGGGGTCGAGGTTCAAGCTTCTCAATGGAGCAGCTGTGTGCTGGTTCTCCTTTGACCCGGACTCGGCTGCATGATCAAGCGATGAGCATCTCCTCCCCAACAGCCCAAGAACAGAGCAATGCAGCCATCAGGAGGCTCTGAACCTCGCTCAGGTTGGTTTCGCTGTCTCAGCGAGGACGCTCTGACCTAGAGCTGGGAACACACAGGCCCTAAACATATCCGTCACACAAATACTCACACAGCGACTCGGCGAAGGTGACCGGACTCACGTGGTGTTCTGGTTTTAGAGGGTTGATGTCTTTGGTGCCAAGACTTATAAATAAACATCACCAAAAGAGACTCAGAGGTGCTCTTGATGCATGAGTTCCTGAGCTGAAACGCTCTGGAGCATCCTCTTCATTTTACTCCAGGAGAAAGACAGAGAGTAAGGTGAGTAACACCATAAAGAACTCAGAAATATAGGAACAAAACAGAATCTTGAAACCGGAAAAAAAAACAATCATCCTGAGGCTGAAAATAGAGATGGCGCTGAACTGCCTCTGAGGCTAAAATGTGCGCTGCTGTGACAGCGAGCAGGAGTCTGCACATGCTCAGAGATGATCAGCCTCCGGCTCAAAGGTCCGCTTCCTGAGAAGCTTTTATTTATTTCGATCAAATAACCACCTGAAATTAAATAAAAAATAAATAAAAGAGCAATGAACTTTGTCCACTGTAGATACTTATCGACTATAATTAAAAAGTTTAGTAACTGAATTGAAACAGAATTAAAGAGTGGATTATTTCTTTGTTGCAGCTGTGCTCCAGGTGGCGATCGATGTTCCTTTGGCTTCATTCAGACGCTTACGATGACAGAATACAAAAACTAAGATCTTACATTTATTAAAACAGAAATTAACTGCAGATCCCATAATGCACCGCTTCAGCCCTGATTAGGCTCATGTCAAGTGAGACGAAAGCAAATCTGTTCTTTCACAGAGAAATGTGCCAAACCGAGGCCGCGGTGGACGTCACTTCCTGCAGTAATTCAATTGCAGTCACACAGCACTGCTGCTGTATCTTCGCTGTGGTGTCTGTGCTTGTCCAAACAAAGGGCACCTTGAAATAAAAGGTATTATTATTATTATTATTATTATTATTATTATATAAGTCGTCTCAAAGAGGAGCTTTACGCCAAAGGCTCTGAATACTTGTGTCATGTGATTTGGTTTTATTTTCAAAGAATTTAGAAACAATGAAAGACTGTAATTTCATTTTATTAAAAGATGAAGGACTTTTTGTGTCGTTTGTTTGAACTGGTTCAGATAGATTGGTGTGGACTCAAAAATATGTTAAAAATGTCAAAGAATGCTCGTGGTGTGAAGGAAGAGAACTCGATTGTGTTCATCTTCAGACTCAAATATCTGACTTTCTCTCAGTCTGAGATCGATGGATCGATGTGCAGCATAAATGAAAACTGAGAAGTTCCATCTTAACCCCTCAGGCTCCTGGAACCCAATCTTACATCATGCTTCGCTCCCAAACGAGCTGCTGGTGGGAAAGTAAACAGCTCTGCAGTGTTTGTGTTGGACAGACAGAGACATTTTCATCCCAATAATGAACTCGTCTTCCTTTGCTCCAGAAATATTTACATTTGGAGAGGAAGAGCGCGACCGACTCCCAAAAAGCTGCTCCTCTGCATCAAGTGGAACTCAATCACTGCTTTACCGAAGCGCTGAGGTCTCATGGACTCAGACAATGACCATCGCTTCCTTTCTGAAGCTTTCGAGACAGAATGTGACACAGGAGATCAGAAGGACGATCCTAAATGATGAAGGTTACTCCGACCGGGCCACGAACTTCGCAAAAATGGGGTGAAACATCATGAGCATTGTTTGCCCAGGAGGACGTCCGGCTCCCTCAACCTCAAACACAATACCACCACACACCTCCAGGAGGAAATGTGAAAGTCTTTCCCTTCATTCAGCCTTTGTGCTGGAGATCTGAGCGAAGGGTAGGAGTTCAAAGAGACGTTCTCAAGTTTACCATGGTCAGCCTGAGCGATGCTTTAATTCAGCAGATCAGCGCTGAGAGAGATCTGAACCTGGATAAAGCTTCAGAGGAGGTAGAGCCGAGGTCAGAGCAGGCTATGACCTCCTGAATGACTCAAGTGTTTCTGAGCATCACGTTCAGAGCAGAATCTGACCTGCTCTCATGTTTCCCGCAGAGTTCCTCCAAACACAGAGATGGGATGGGAGTAATACAACACTCAGGTGATCCAGGAACGAGTCTGTGAAGCTTCATGGATAACTGACTCCATGAGAGCCACGGCTGAGCTTACCTCGCAGTTCAACCTGTGCTTCATCTTGCTGTGAAACATCTCAAAGCATTCCGTGAAGAGAGATCTGGAGCTGTGGCAACCTGCCGGAAAAGCTCCAATCAGAATCAAGCACTGGACCTTAGAGTGTTCCTCAGCCAATCAGAATCAAACACTCAATAAAAGAGTCAAGCGTTTCATCTAAGAATGCTTCTCTGTTCTTCCTCCAATCAGGAAAAATGTTTAGCTCTAATATCGTTTTTCAGCGAATCAAAATGAAGCATATGATTTGAAGCAGTGTTGCTCTACAGCATCTTCGTGTTTCCTGTTTCGTATCGGCTCGTGTGAAGGTGTTGCTGGGCTTTATTATCTTTCGTCTTGTTATGAGGTTTTGGATGTCTGTGGGAGGCTCGAGGGCACCTGATGAGGAGAAGGATTTGATCCTCTCAGCTAAACACCAGGAGTTCTGTATGGAGGAGGAGATGTTTCAGTCAATTACGGGACCCAAGAGTCTCTGATCCATCTGGAGCCTCAGCGCTGACCCCTGGTCAGTGTGATGCGCTGCTTGCTTCTTCTGTGTGTTTTCAGCTGTGTGCTGGTCCTCGTGGCAGAAGATGACCTTCTTCTCCCTGCTGCGAGCTTCATCCCCACACGGACAGAAGACGAGTCGAGATGTGAGGGAACGTTCAGCTGATGTCTCTTCACGAGTCACATTCCCGTCAATCACACATTAGTCGAGCGAATCATCTTCATCAATGTTTGAGTTTTGATGTCAGCTGAGAACAGGAAACGGTGAAGGCTCTCCAGAACTTGACGGTGAGAATGAGACGGTACAGCAGAGATGAAGAAGTACAGAAACCAAGAGACAACAAGATGAAAGGAGGGATGGAAGGAGGAGTACAGAAGCCAAGAGATAGAAAAAGTGACAGGCGGAATGATCGTAGGAGACAGAGCAACTAGAAGATCGAAAGATGAGCAGATGAGAAGATACCAGGAGATGAAGAAGCACAAAAACACAGGGGACCAGAAAAATGAGAAGATGTAACAGGAAGAACCTCAGAATTGATGGTCATGGAGGAGGGACTGAATGCTGGAGTTTTCCAGACCAGTAAAAATAAGTTACATTTTATTTATCAATTATTTATCTGCCTGAAAAACCAGAGCTGGAGATCAGGGAGCTGTGGAAACCGAGTGAAACGGTTTGAAAGCTGCTCAGGAAAGAGAACGCCGCCGTTACCTCGCTGATACCCCACAGCGAGTTCAACCATCACGAGAACTTTGCTTTTCACGGCATGTTTTATTCACGACAGCAGCAAGAATCAGGCCAAAAAAAGCTCTCTGATGGAGCGAGAGATGAATGTAACTAAATATACGAACGAAACACAAGCATAAAAGATAAATAAAGGTTTGTGAGGGACAGAGCCGAGCTGTGGTGTAATTCAAGGTGAAGAACACGACCGAGCGCTTT